>UELW01000445.1:0-337500 GCA_900490495.1 Danionella dracula
CGGTGATGGAGGTTCTCCGGGAACATCGGGACAGTGTGATGGCTGTGCTGGAGGCCTTCGTCTACGATCCGCTGCTCAACTGGAGGCTGATGGACAGTACGTCTTTACAGAGTCTAAGGAGAAATATTCAGAAGCATTGATGTAGCTCTCCACCTCGACTGGTGTGTGGTGTTACATGATCGTCTCGACTCACCGAGCCAAACATCTTCTGATTCTCCGTTGCAGCAAACACTAAAGGAAACAAGCGCTCCCGGACCAGGAATGACTCTTACACAGCAGGACAATCTGTTGGTGAGTCTTGCACAATGAAACAGAAACACTGTTCAGTATAGCGCAAATGAATCATGACCTTTAACCTCTGCTCTGTTTCCTGTAGAAGCCATTGAGGGCATCGATATCGGAGAAGCAACTCACAAGAAGCCTGGAACCACCGTGCCCGAGTCCATCCACTCCTTCAGTGAGTTTGCTTCTCTTCATTTAGAGCACCACGTTCTTAGCTGAAGAAATGTCATTTGTTCATTTGAAAGTTTTTCTTTTTCTATATTGAAAATTTGTCTTCTAAGGTTTTGATTGGTTTGCTTAATTCAACCGAGAGAAAAAAAATGCATGTGTTTGCTAATAATATACAGAATAATCAATATTCCTCAAAACACCGGCTTAGACCGCTCATCCCTCTGTGTTCCAGTTGGAGATGGCCTCGTCCAACCTGAAGCCTTGAACAAGAAAGCCATCCAGATCATCAACCGAGTGCGGGACAAGCTAACTGGTGAGGGTCCGGGCTTTGAGAACGGATTGGAGCGCTCTGGTTTCGAGGTTAAGTCCATGTTTGTTCTTGTTACAGGAAGAGACTTCTCTCACGACGAGACCCTGGATGTTCCCACTCAAGTGGAGTTGCTCATCAAACAAGCCACATCTCATGAAAACCTGTGCCAGTGCTATATCGGATGGTAGGGAGGATCCCGAAAACATCAACAATAGATTCATTTACGCGTGAAAACCAAACTCGATCAGATCTGATTTAAGAAATAGCACATTAAAATCAATACGTTTGGAAATCTTCAAGCAGATTGATGCTGGAACGAAGGTGGATTTGAAGCGTGGTTTCTCTGGTTGCTGAAAAAACTTGACTTGACAAAGTGCTTAAATTATGGATTGAGTTTTTAGAGAAACCGTGGCATTGCTGCTCTTCTAAATCATTTGTTTTTAAGATGAAGGGATTCATCTCAAGCGTGAGACCCTAAAAGTGCTTTGCTTGGTTATAAAAGCCTTGTTGGAGCTTCAATTTGAGACCAGTTTCGTCTAAAATCCTCCTGTTTTTAAAAATACTTTAGTAAAATACTAAGTAAGTAAATGATGTGTTTCCTATGAAACTTCAGGGAAGATTAAACCTGTGGAGAAATAGTGAATCAACAGCTGAATGTAGACATTTGCAATCCTTTTCTTTGAAATAAAATAAAGATAACAAACCTTTTCAGCAAGATTGCTAATTTATAATGAATTTAGCTAGAGCAGCAGAACCATTCAACTTGACAGGGCTTGAGTTTTGTCTTTCAAAAGTTGCTGGAAGCCCTGAATGCTTTTTAAGATTGAGAGTTTCTGCTTCTCGAATAGAGTTAATATTATAAACCCTGACATCTTTTGGTCTGATCTTTTTAGGTGCCCTTTCTGGTAGAGCTGCGCATTCTTTCTTGTTGTAGCTGAAGATGCTGAAGATGTTTGGAAAGTGAGAGGCGCTTCTGGAAAGACCCTTCCTGAATCCCAGGCCTTGCTGCTCCACTGGATACGTGGAACTTGTTAGTTAAGACTGAAACGAAAGCTCGTCTTGTGCTACATTCACTGTAGAGAGCATGAATAAAGAAATCTTGTAACGTTTAAGCTGAGAGTTTGTTGTTGGATATTGAGCCTATTTTTGTGTTAATTTCTGATCTTGATTTTGCAAGTTCTTGTCTGAAAATAAAGGGGCTTACAATATACAAGATCCACAGAATGTGGTAAATGTAATAAAACGAACGTGTTTACAATTAGCTTTATATGTAAACACTTTTGAAGAGCAAAACAAGCAATGGTTCTCATTTATACAAAATAATCTAAATATAGAGCTACATTATCACGTTTAGCTGGACGAGCAAGCTAATTTAATGTTTGATTTTATTTCAAATAATACATTTAATTTAAATGTAATTAATTTAAATAATGTGAAAAATGGAACGTGCATAAACAGATATTTGACAGAAGTTGTGAGAAAATTGTCTCTTCCACGCAAAATCTTCTACCTAATATTATAGTTCATTATCTCAGGTAATTTGAACAATTATTTGTAATAGATTATAGGTTCCTAAATTTGTTTAAAGGTTAAAAAAAAGTCTAATTGTTTAGAAGAGACATCTTTTGAACATGGATATAGCTGATCTGAAAGGTGAAATTGGATTAAAATAATAACTGGTTATATGATATATAAGTTATAATCTTTCAAATAATCCATTGTTATTCTTCATGAACCTCGTGGATGGTTTTAATCGTGTTTATGGACAGCTGTCAGTGGGGGTCAGTGTCGGCTAAACTTACGAGAAACAAGTTTCACGATGTTTAGAAACTACTCCAGAACGCTGAACAGCTAATAAAATGTCAGAAGTGCATGGAAGTTTTGAGAAACTCTGAAAAGATCCAGCCATGGACATGTTTAGTAAAGTGACCGCTTTTCTGCAGCAGGCTCTGGAGACCGTGAGTAGACGCGGACTAGATTAGCATGCTAGCTTTGTTATGCTAACGTAAACACAGCAACTCCAACTCCAACTGTTGCGCTTCATTAAAACCTTTAAATGTCTGGTATATCTGCTTGTAATGTTTAAATGTAAAACATACGCGATTGATTCAAGTGTTTTCACGCAATGTGTTGTAATAATAAACGTTTATAAGTTTACTTTTTGCGTTTAATGAACGTATATTGCAGTGTTATGGGATTTATGCGTTCAGTAAATGTGTAATTGGCCACTTTAAAGGAATATGTTCATATATCAGAGTTTTGTCGAGTCTTGAATATTTGCACACGTCTTAACAGGTTTCTGACGGTTCATAAACACAGGCATTTCCACCTTGAAGTCAAACGCGACCGGTAACTGTAATGTTGACTGGTTTGAACAAAGTATTACTTGATTTTAGAATTTTCTATCTAGCTCTTCAAGCAGAGCAAATCTATTAAGTCTATTATTCGCTTTATGGAGTAAAATAAATAAATAAGAAATTCAAGCATTGTATAGTGATAACAGATTTGTGTGAACTAATAAAAATCGTTTTTTTACACTGATGCGAAATGTTTGTTTTTCTTGTGTGTCAGGTTTGATATTTATGGTGTTATAATGATTTTACAGACAAAATGTGAAATTATGTTTGCTTTTATTTTGGGTGATTTGGAAAGAATTGAAAAGTGTTTTTCGTGTAGCTTTTCACCCTAAACTTGTTAGAAATACAACTTCAAGCAAATGTCTGTTGTGTATATAATTTCCGAACATGTTTTGTAGAATTTCTACAACATACTTTAAATGGACAAGTTAGTCTATTACTAAATAAATGTACATTTAAAAGTACAAACAGAAATATTCAACAATGACACAAGAGTCAAAAAAGTGTCCTGTGTGTTTGTGTATGACAGTGTTACGCTTGTAAGTTCTTTTGAGGGTAGCATGGTGTTATAATATTGATTATCCTCTTCTGATTTGCACAGACGGAGCCTTCAATAAACTTGCTCGACTCTTTTGTGGACCACTGGAAAGCAATAACCAACTATTACATTGAAACAACAGGTAACACTGCATGTAAACTCATATTAAGAACACCAGGACCAAATCTGTTATCTTGTTCGGGTGTGTTTCGTCAAGGCTTGAAGCTGCAGGTCTCACCTGGGAGCAGGGCTACACTTCCTCGTCTAATACGGTGTGTGTGTGTTTTGTATTGAAAGATGAGTCTCACACCGTGACGAACACAGACATCCCCTGGAGGCTCCGGCAGATGCTAGATATCCTGGTGTATGAGGAGACGGAGCATGGGCAGGAGACGGGGCCATGCATGGAGTACCTGCTCCAGCACAAGCTCCTGGAGACTCTCTGCACACTGGGGAAAGCACAGGTACGAGTTTGAGGCTTACAAAGCGAAGGATAAAGATCGTGCTTTTATTGATTCTATGTCTCACAGTACCCTCCCGGCATGAGCCAACAAGTGATGCTCTTCTTCTCGAAAGTACTGAACCAAATCCAGAAACCTGTGCTGCATCTGATTCACGTCTACCGACCAGTACAGGTGAGAGTGATGCTGGTTCTGGAGATAGAATGGGGTTAAGCTTCTGAGATTTTAGCATTTCATTGTAGGGATTTCTTATTTATTCTGATGTATATGTAAAATAAAAAAGAAATCAATAGAATGTAATCACTCTTGTTTTGGGAGTGAATGACTCAGATGCGAATGATCTTCCTGTTCCAGAAGCTGATTGGCCTCTGTGGCCTCCCGGGGGCGCTGACGGAGAGGGAGGAGTCTCTGTTCCTCTTTGCTGTTTGCGCCCGTGTTCACAAAGACCCGTACGTCCTCAACTACCTCCTCCAGGTACGTGCTCCCCTACCACTGCTGCAGTCAAGAATGGAGCCCTGAAACTGACTCGAGGGACTCTTGATCGTAGAGTAAACCTGACCCTCGGAGGAGACCGAGTTCGGGCTCCGAGAGCGCTGAGGAGAAGAGCTCCAGACCGGAGAAGGAGCCCACTCCTCCATCATCTCCAGCTCCTTCCTCTTCCTCACCTCCAGACGCTCCAGGCATCGTCTCTGTGCTCTGTCTGCTGGGGAGGAGTGAGGTAACTCATCCACAGCAATATCAGATGCTCAGCCACTAGATGTTATCAAGCCTACAATCAACAATTCACGTCTTTATTTTTGGAGTGAACCTTTAAGATCTCAAAGGTGCTGAGGCTCTCAGTTCTGCTCTACCCTTCTCTCTTTCAGAAGCCACGGGTCGCTCTCCGTTCGCTTGAGAGCCTTTTGCTCCTGGTGGGCTCCTCACAGGAGAGCACGGCTCATCTTCTGCTGGACGGATCTCCTCTGTGTGTGCTCCTCCCTCAGAGACTCGCAGAGCTCTACTCTCTCGTGGCTTCCTCAATCGATGCAGGAGACATTCACAGTTGCGCCTGTACGCGCTGGAGGTAAGTATAAAGACATCCACCTTTATCCTGCGTTTGTTCCTTTTAAACATTAAGCTTCTCATCTCTAAACTCTGCTGGATCTGCTTTCAGGACTCCATTTACCGGGGACACTGAAGCAGAGGGCCCATCATCTCCTGGCTTCATGGCTCTCCAGAGGTTCCTCTGGTACCTGGATTACTGCGATGAGCTCATACAGAAAGCTCCGCCGGTACCAACCTCACATCTTTCTTCAAACTCTCCCTTTGATTTACTCTCAAACACATCTTGATGCAGATTAACAGAAAGGATATTTTCTGTTGATATGACCAGGAATATGTTTCATCTTTTAACTAAACAAACTAATTCTCTGCAGCGAGGTAGCTTTACCCACGTACATGTCTCCTGCAGGTGATGGGCGTGGCCATGGCCAAAGCACTGCACTCTCATTGGCTCACAGGAGTCGTCCAGCCGGGGCTGCTTCAGATGTGAGTCAACAAACCTGAATGAACCCTGATTTAGGTTTTTTTTTTTCAGTCGCTTACAAAGGCTTACCTGTATTTTAACACAGACTCACACCTACTGTTGGGCAGTAACGCGTTATTAATAGCGCGTAACTGTAACGGCGTCACTATTGGCAGTAACTAATACTCTAACGCAGTACTTTTTAAATAAACTAACTGAGTTACCGTTACTATCTGCTGCGTTAGTACATTACTTTGTGTTTTTATTCCTACTTTCATATTTCTTCCTGTTGCGTGTTGTTGAACGCCACATGAAGAAGAAAGCTCATTCAGTGATTGTTGTACATCAACGGTTATCCATGAAGAAGAAAAGGTGTCGTGTGATTGGTGGTTGTCACTCGCCTGAATGCTGACTGAGGGTGCGTTAAACGAGCGTGATCGGGGCGAGTGAAGGAGAGAAACCATTGACCCGTGTATAACACGCGCGACGTTTCGTGTGAACGGGAGAGCAGTGAAAAACTGCATCGCTTCTCGATAACCAAAAACGGGTCAAGAAAGTCCTGATAGGGGGGAAGCGAAGAGATCTGAGTTGCAGACTGTTTAAATTGAATAAATCTTAAACAAAGTAATACAAGAAAAATTCCCTCCCCTCAGAGGGTTCATGAAGGTCAAAACTAAGGATCTGAATAAAAAAACATTACAGCACCAAGAGCGTAAACACTCCAAAGTTGGGCATTTTTAACATCGGAGTGAATGAGAACTTGCTCCCTCGTGGCCAGTCGAGGTACTACTGTTCAGTCACTTCCTGCTGCGCTGGAGCAGAGAGAGCGGGGGATTGCACTTGAGAAAAACTTGCTTTTTAAAGTAGAAATACACACATTATTTTACCGAGGTGGAGATATAAGGAAATAAAATCATGTCCGTAAGATGCAGGCTCTGTCTGTTCGCTCGAAGCCGCTGTCGACGGCAACAAACAAACATCTTATTGTAAGATAATGTTATTTCAAACCATATTTCATGTAATACCAATATTTTTCCACATCAACTGTGAATGATCTTGTTTTAAATTATTTATATTTTTTAGTTATTTGGTATATGTTGGTTTTGTGTTTATATTGACAACAATCCAAATGCAATGCAAAAACGTCAGAATGCAAACAAATAAAAATTGGTAAACTAATCACCAGAGTAGTATTTTCCATGCGGCACTGATATTAAAATGAAAGGGTATTAACGGTAGTGTAATTTCTAATTAAACAAATTGGTTACTTTTAACAGTAACTGATTACTTTTCAACACGAGTAACTAGTAACCGTAACTAGCTACTATTTTTAGTAACTAGCACAACACTGCCTCCAAAGCAGATTGGCCAAATGGATCATTTATTCTCAAACATACATTTTATACTTTATTTTAAAATAGACCTAATCTTTCTCTGCACAGGCTTTACCAAAACACTGGAAATATGAATCAAAACGAAACTTTTCCATCATAGAGCCACACTTGTTTTTACCAGCTTTGAAAATACTGTTATTGTTCACATTACAAAATCTTCATAGAGTGTGATGTTTCGGTTTTACAGGTGTTTGCGTGCAAAACATGCAACACACAGTTTTGACACTACATTTTTAGTTTGAACACTGTATAGTAATGTTCACCTTCAAACGCATTCCAGTAAAAAGCTAATATTTTCCTGAAAAGCTTTACAGTGAACAAAATATCCCTGAAACACCATGACGCCCAATTTACCACAGCATGAATCAGCTGTGTATCAATCAACAAGGTTTTAAAAAAGTTCGGCATATTGTTTTTTTTTGTTGTGGAATCTTGTGTGTTAACATTCCTAAATACTACAAAAACAATCAATAACTTTGTATAGCTTTAAGTATAGCTTGCCAGTTAAGAAAAAATAAGCGTTAAGGAAAAGTGTTCACTGAATATTGGGTGAAAACATCATGAAGCGTGTGAAGGACGCGACCACAGCAGACTGACGCTGCGCTAACTGTGTTTAGAGATGTGAAATGAGAGATTGGACAAACGCTGGTTAGCGACGGGAAAAACTGTAAGAACAGACCATACACTGTAACCTCGTGTCAACTGTTTTCTCTATAATTTTCCTCCATTTGTTTTTAAACCATTTGTATTTGAAGGAGTGCTTCAGTTGTTTAAGTGTTGTACTGCTGTAACTGCAGAAAAGCACTTCCGGAGAGATGCTACTGGTCTAATCTGATGCAATGATTTATGCTAAGCTATGCTAAAACCGCTAATGATCTTCCTAAAACCTCCATTAAACAGCTCCAGCTCGTTCAGAACGTAGCGCTCCGATTCTAACCAGAACTAGAACGTCAGAACTCATTTCTCCAGTTCTTAAGTCTCTGCACTGGCTGCGGTCTCCTTCAGAATAGATTTTAAAGTTCTGCTGCTCGTATATAAGTCCAAACATAACTCAGCAGCTAAACACCTAACAGAGAAGATCAGTGAATACACACCAAACAGAGAGCTGAGACCCTCAGATCAGATAAATGAGATCTCCCCCGGGTTAATTCCACTCAGAGTGAATCCTCCGTTAGTTCTCCTGCGGCCCACAGAGGAACCAGCTCCAGAGGAGATCAGGGGTGCCAACACTTTAGTTCTCCTGCGGCCCACAGAGGAACCAGCTCCAGAGGAGATCAGGGGTGCCAACACTTTAGTTCTCCTGCGGCCCACAGAGGAACCAGCTCCAGAGGAGATCAGGGGTGCCAACACTTTAGTTCTCCTGCAGCCCACAGAGGAACCAGCTCCAGAGGAGATCAGGGGTGCCAACACTTTAGTCACGTTTCAATCCAGGATAAAGACTCTCCTGTTTAGTTGCGCTTTTGTCGACTGAGCACTAACGTCCTACAACTATTTTATCTCTGCACTTCACGATCTTAATCTAATTGAATCAATGTTTTTACATTTTCAGTTTTGAATCACTTAGATTTTATATGACATTTTTATGCTTGATTTTATTAAATGTACTTTTTTTATTCTTTGTTTCCAATGTGAAGCACGTTGAATAGCCCTGCGTACCAAACAGGCTACACAGATAAACTCGCCCTGCCTAGAGCAGGCAGAGAAAATCAAGCGCTAGTGATTGAAAGAGACGAGTCTGTTTCCTTTCTTTCATGGTTGGTGCTCGCCGCGCGCAGCTCTGAGGGCGAGGTCGTGGTGCACACTGCGCTGCTCACCGCGGTGGTGCGGCAGGCGGCCACTCCTGCTCTGCTGGAGGAGCTGGTTCGGTTCATTCTGGGCAGCGAGACGCTTCGTGAGAAGCACCATGAGGTCCCTTCACACCCGCTCCGGCACCGGCTGATCCAAAACTGCAACCACATCGCCGACGAGGTAACGGGGCCCTGGGGTCGGCACAGCGTGAGGGTCCGGGTTTGATTCTGGGCTGAACATTTCTGGTGTGCTTCACAGGAACTCTGAGTGACTTCCTCTTGTACACGATTTCCTCTGATTTTACGTTATTTAAATGTTTATACTACTCTGTTTTAGTTTGATTTGATTTAAAACTGCTTACTCTATCACAAGATTCTCACAAAACATTTTTCACGAGCTAACCAAACTACAACATCATACACAATAACTTACAAACAGCAAAACATAAATCAGCTTACAGTTTTGTTTTATTCCTTTCAATTAGCTGAATTGTATTTTCATTTTATAATGTATTTAACTTGTGGTTTTAACGTGCAGTTTCCTCTTGCTAAATTGTATATCATTTAGTTTATTTTAACTATTTAGTAAATTTTTCATTTATTTACATTCATACTTTGTTGGTTTATTATTTAATTGTATGGTATAGAATCCATCTATAGGGAGTGCAGAATTATTAGGCAAGTTGTATTTCTGAGGATTAATTTTATTATGGAACAACAACCATGTTCTCAATGAACCCAAAAAATTCATTAATATCAAAGCTGAATATTTTTGGAAGTAGTTTTTAGTTTTAGCTATTTTAGGAGGATATCTGTGTGTGCAGGTGACTAGTACTGTGCATAATTATTAGGCAACTTAACAAAAAACAAATATATACCCATTGCAATTATTTATATTCACCAGTGAAACCAATATAACATCTCAACATTCACAAATATACATTTCTGACATTCAAAAACAAAACAAAAACCAATCAGTGACCAATACAGCCACCTTTCTTTGCAAGGACACTCAAAAGCCTGCCATCCATGGATTCTGTCCGTGTTTTGATCTGTTCACTATCAACATTGCGTGCAGCAGCAACCACAGCCTCCCAGACACTGTTCAGCGAGGTGTACTGGTTTCCCTCCTTGTAAATCTCACATTTGATGATGGAGCACAGGTTCTCTATGGGGTTCAGATCAGGTGAACAAGGAGGCCATGTCAGTAGTTTTTCTTCTTTTAGACCCTTTCTTGCCAGCCACGCTGTGGAGTACTTGGACGCGTATGATGGAGCATTGTCCTGCATGAAAATCATGTTTTTTTTGAAGGATGCAGACTTCTTCCTGTACCACTGCTTGAAGAAGGTGTCTTCCAGAAACTGGCAGTAGGACTGGGAGTTGAGCTTGACTCCATCCTCAACCCGAAAAGGTCCCACAAGCTCATCTTTGATGATACCAGCCCAAACCAGTACTCCACCTCCACCCTGCTGCCGTCTGAGTCGGACTGGAGCTCTCTGCCCTTCACTGATCCAGCCAGGAGCCCATCCATCTGACCCTCAACACCCACTCTCATTTCATCAGTCCATAAAACCTTAGAAAAAATCTGTCTTCAGATGTTTCTTGGCCCAGTCTTGACGTTTCAGCTTGTGTCTCTTGTTCAGTGGAGGTCGTTTTCAGCCTCTCTTTCCTCGGCCATGTCTCTGAGTGTTGCACACCTTGTGCTTTTGGGCGCTCCAGTGATGTAGCTGCTCTGAAATATGGCTGAACTGGTGGCATCTTGGCAGCTGCACGCTTGACTTTTCTCAGTTCGTGGGCAGTGATTTTGCGCCTTGGTTTTTCCACATGCTTCTTGCGACCCTGTTTTGAATGAAACGCTTGATTGTTCGATGATCACGCTTCAGAAGCTTAGCAATTTTAAGTTTAGCAATCCCTCTGCAAGATATCTCACTATTTTTTACTTTTCGGAACCTGTCAAGTCCTTCTTTGGACCCATTTTGCCAAAGGAAAGGAAGTTGGCTAATAATTCTGCACACCTGATATAGGGCGATGATGTCATTAGACCACACCCCTTCTCGTTACAGAGATGCACATCACCTGATACGCTTCATTGGTCGCAGGCTTTCGAGCCGATACAGCTTGGAGTAAGACAACATGTATAATGAGGATGATGTGGTCAAAATACTCATTTGCCTAATAATTTAGTTTTCATCAAATGTTTCTTTTAACCCTTAAAAATATTTGACATACATTAATTTATTTTTGCTTTTTAACTTTGTTTTTTAATTTATTTAACTAGTTTTGTTTTATATGCTGAAAGCTATAAACCTTTAATTAATTTAATACACACACATACACACGTTTTAAATATAATTTTTATTAAAAACACTAAGTCGTTCCAAGCCAGAATGTTTTTAAGAGGGTTTTCCCTCTAAAGGGGAACAGAAGAGAACCGTTGGTGAAATCCACCCCTGAAAGTTTTAATCATAATTATCTTTAACCCTTGTGTGGCCTTTGGGTCAAATTGACCCATTTCTAATTTTTTGAAGAATTAAAATGTTACAAATGTTAATTCTTTTCTCGTTGGGACTGGTTGTAATAATTGAAGATTTGTTCTCTATATTGTTTGAATTTGAGATAAGTCATATATGTTAATGTATTATGGAGTAAAATTTAGATTTTTAATTGCTTTTAAAGTGGGAATAACCCACAAAGGTTAAATGACAGAAAACTCTTGATGGTTTCCCCCTGGTTCTGATCTCAGATCAGCATCGTCTCGCTGCGTCTCTTTGAGGAGCTCCTGCAGAAGCCCAGCCGGAGCATCCTTGAGAATCTGGTTCTGCGGAACCTGAAGGGGAGGAGCTACAAGCTGCCTGGGAGCAGCGCGGGGGCGGAGCATCACGGCCCGGAGAGCGAGGCTCTGGAGGAGTCCGCGTGAGCACAGTGCTGGAGGACCATTCTTTTCTTTCAGAAACATGTCGCGCTTCATCTCTGGCTCTCCTCCTTCCGCAGCGAGCTGGAGGAGGACCCGTTCTTCTCAGAGATGTTCGATGATGATGGATTCAGCAGCCAGGAGTCTCTTCTTCCTCCTCTGGTGTCAGTCGAGGGACACAATCCCAGCCGACGCACTCAAGCTGTGGATGTTGTCAACAGGTGCGTTCCAAAGATTCACTCTTCCAGAAACGTCTTTGATCGGTTTCTCACCTCCTGGAGTGCTGAGGTTTTTCTTTACGCTAGCAGCTATACTCATTGTTGTGTGTTTGTTTCTCAGTTTCCTGTGTTTAGTGCCGCAGGAGGTGAAAAGCTCTCATCTGCTGCAGGGCACAGGATACGACACCTACGTCCATGATGCACACAAAATGGTGAGAGCGCAACTCTCATTCAGGCGTTAGCAAAGCTTAACTTAAATTTAAGCTTTAATGCTAATCTAGAACTCTCTGCCCTCTTCCTCTCTCCATCTCTTTACCCTCTTTCTCTCTCCCTCTCTTTGCCCTCTTTCTCTCTCCCTCTCTCTCCCTTTGCCCTCTTTCTCTCTCCCTCTCTTTGCCCTCTTTCTCTCTCCATCTCTCCCTTTGCCCTCTTTCTCTCTCCCTCTCTTTCTGTCCATCTCTCCCTTTGCCCTCTTTCTCTCTCTCTCTCCATCTCTCCCCTTGCCCTCTCTCTCTCCCTTTTTGCCCTCTTTCTCTCTCCCTCTCTCTCCCTTTGCCCTCTTTCTCTCTCCCTCTCTTTGCCCTCTTTCTCTCTCCATCTCTCCCTTTGCCCTCTTTCTCTCTCCCTCTCTTTCTGTCCATCTCTCCCTTTTTGCCCTCTTTCTCTCTCCCTCTCTCTCCCTTTGCCCTCTTTCTCTCTCTCTCTCTCTTCCTTTGCCCTCTTTCTCTTTCTCTCTCCCTCTCTTTCTCTCCATCTCTCCCTTTGCCCTCTTTCTCTCTCTCTCTCCATCTCTCCCTTTGCCCTCTTTCTTTCCCTTTGCCCTCTTTCTCTCTCTCTCTCCATCTCTCCCTTTGCCCTCTTTCTCTCCCTTTGCCATCTTCTTTTTCCCCTTCTTATCTCCCTTTACTCTCTCTCTCATTTCTTTTCCTCTCCCTTTCCCCTTTGTCTCATATTTTATGCTCTCTCTCGCTCGCTGTAAATTTCCCCCTCTTTATCTCTATCTCCACCCCTCTTTGTGCTGTCTCTCCTTTCATCCCTCTCTCTCTCAGCACAAAGAATGCGCGGCTCTGGTGAGGGACTGGAGTTGGTCGGATCCTGTAGAATTCTCTCCGAACGTCTCGGGGACAGACTTCTTTGAGGGACACTTCCTGCAGGTCCTCTTCGATCGGATCGCACGCATATTAGAGCAGGTGGGTTTAGATCTTTTTCCTTCCGTCGCACCCGTCTCCACTTCCTGTGTGTCGACGCTCGTTTCCTGTCCCTCGCAGCCGTACGAGCTGAACCTCCAGGTGACCTCTGTGCTGTCCAGGCTGGCGCTGGTTCCGCATCCTCTCTTGCACGAGTACCTGCTGGACCCGTACATCCTGCTGAGTCCCGGGGCGCGCTCGCTCTTCTCCGTGCTCGTGAGGGTGAGCGGGGGCTCGGTGCGGGCGGGGGGCGGCGGGGGGGCGCGTGACGAGGGCGCTGGAGGTCTGAGGTGTGCTGGTTTCAGGTGATGGGGGAGCTGATGCAGCGGGTTCAGAGCGTCCCGAGGGTGACGGAGAGCCTGCGGAGCATCCGGACGCAGCTGATGGGGCTGGAGCAGGAGGCTGCGTACGCCAGGTACCACTTTCAATCTTTGTTTTTGTAGTTTTATTTAAATCAATGTAATGTTCATGTACGCGTTCAATCAATCCATTTCCTTTGTTTTAGGTGAAATTTATTGAGAATAGTGTTTTTCTAGTTTTGCTATTATAATACATGTATTAATCTAACTATAGATTTTTTATGTCATTTATATGTGTATACAATTACATTTATTTCTTTGTGTCTATATTACAATAATTTTTTCAAGTAATTAAAATTCTGTTTTATTTTCCAGTTTATTTTAGTCCTTTCAAATGCATTTATATACACTTTGATTTTCAGATTCAGATTTTATTTGTCACATACATATACATTCAGAGTACGACGTGCAGTGAAATGTATTGTACGACTATCCAACCTGTAACCATTTAAGGAAATAGATAAAAAGATTGAAAAATAAAATATAAATTATAAGAAAACAAAGTAGATATGAATTTAAATAAGTACTAAAATACAATATAATACAAATGAAATAAAGTACAAATGGAATAAAGTACAAAATGCAGGAGATGTGACGTGCAAGAATGGCAGTGATTGTGTGTGACAGATGGTCACTAAAGTGCAGTGTGGATGTCTTTAAAGTGACTTGCGCTGTTTCAAGTCCACGATTGTGCAAACTGTGCGGAGTGTGAGGTGAATGTGTGGAGTGAGAGATTAGTGATGAGTGAAGGTTAGAAAGTCTGTCAATAAAAATTGTTCAATAAGCTATTTTTATCCGTTTTCCCCCTTTTAAAATATACTTCATTTCTATTTCTTTTAATTTTGTTTAATTTATTTATTTCTACCGTTGATGTATTGCTGAAAATTCTTATTGCTGTACAGCGTAAATGTATTTGTAAGCTAATTGTTTTTTATAACATATAAAATATATTTCCTAATAGGTTTTGATTCCATTTTTACTTCAATTTGCTGTAATAATTGAAGATATTTTGGCTTTTATTTTATTCAAGCTTCGTGGAGTTGTGATTTGCTCGATTAGTGAAGTGCGTCTCTAGATGAAGTGTGTGTCGTCCTCGTTGAAGCTCGAGCAGGAAACGGAAGGAACTCTTGGAGAGCTTACCGCTGCTGTGTGTGTGTGTGCGTGCGTGCGTGCGTGTGTGTGTGTGCGTGTGTGTGTGTCAGGATGGATCACGCGACTCTTCTGAAGGGAGTGATCGTTTTGGAGGAGTTCTGTAAAGAACTGGCTGCCGTAGCGTTCATCACGCGGCCCTCGGAGGAGCAGCGCTGACAGAAAGCAGTCCAGCGCTGTCTGCAGTGGAGCCACTCACGAGGGTAACATCTCAAGAGGTGTAGTGAGGTCCTGGAGAACCTCTGCTCGTCCTCATCTAGGCAAACTCTCTGCCGTGCTGCACATGTTTCTCCGTGATGCGTGTACGCTGATGGGAGAGCTCTTGTTTTGTGTTGTTTTTACTCTTTTAAACGTTCTGCTGCTCTGAAGAGGAGAGAGAAACCAAATCCAGCCTTGGGGAGCCCTGCACGCCGGCTCACGAGTGACCTTGACTGTTTAATCTAACTGAAGCGCGCTCTGAATCAAGGTCTTGCTGTTCCGCAGAGATTGTGTGCATCTCCTGCGCTCTTATTTCTGCTCTGTGCAATAAACCCAGTCTTATTTAAACGGAACCGTTCTCCTGTTGTGATCTTGCCTACTTTTCAGCTACTGCATGCACACAAAAAAAAAGAGTATCATCCTTAGCTTCTAATAAAGAGTTTCAGCTTCTAAAAATGTCTAAAAGTAGGTTGCTTTCTACCCGCGGAGCGCTCTGAAGCCGGGTTCACACCGAGAGCGAGTGGTTTTCATCTCAATGAAGACGTGATGTTTGGAAAAAAAGATCAGGTATCACAGGCTCTGCGTGGATCAGCGCTGCAGCGATTCAGATAGTGTGGTTTCGTGTTCAGTTATCTCAACTTTTGCTGGATATTCATGAGAAAAAGTGAGCGAACAGAATTTTCAAGCATTTACGCTGTGCTTGCGCACGTTCTTGATGTGAATGCAGCTTTAGAGTTCTTGTGTTATTTTTATTTTATTTATTTCTACATGGTTCTTTACATTTAAACACATGTTTTGTCTCTTTTTCTTTGCAATACATTAACATTTAATTTCATTGTGTTTTTATTTAGTTTTTTGTATTTAGATTATTAATTCATTAATGTTTGGTTTGGGTTATTCTGTATTGTTTATAGTTTTGTTTTTATTGAAATTGCCTTAATTCTGAATTACATGTATTTTAAGTATATTAGGTATGCAATTTTTTAAATTATTTTAAATATATTTTATTATGTTTGAACACATAACGTTTATTTTTTGTCATCATCATCATCTTTTTTGCTTTACTTTATTTGGACTGGTTTAAAAATATGAATGTCACTGTGATTTAAAGAGCCCATATTATCACAATCTAATCAGAGGTGATGTGGATCTTCTGGCTGAGTGCTGGCTGAGTGCTGGCTTCTACTCGTCCTGAGACTCACGCAGCAGATAACGGCGGGCGCAACACCCCTGTAAACAGGAACCTGGCGAATGTAAGCTTTCGAGCAGTGAATGTTCAGGGCTGGGGAAATCACAATAACGTGATCAGTTTAAAACAGCTCGAGATTTGCAGCTAATTTTGCTTTTTACAAGTTTTGCAGAAAAGACCCCACAAAATGAAACCAGCCGCATATAGTTGTGCACATGTTTATATCCTAACACCTTCAAAAGTCATGTTTCGTTAACATTGGCCTGTTAAGAGCGGACGAACCCTGAGCTCTGAATATGTTAATGGATGTGAAGGTAAAGTAAAGGATCATCTTTGGCAGTTCTGGTCTGGTGGACTTGTGATCTGAAGGTCGCAGGTTCGATCCTCAGATCCACCGAGTTGAAGGTGGAGTGAGTGATGAAACACTTGCTCTCCATCTTCAGCAACCACAGCTGTGGAGCCCTCGACCGAGCAACAGTTCCCTGACTGCTCCCCGGGCCCCGCAGCCATGGCTCCCACTGCTCCCCGGGCCCCGCAGCCATGGCTCCCACTGCTCCCCGGGCCCCGCAGCCATGGCTCCCACCGCTCCAGGTGAGTGCTCACGGTGTGTTTGTTCACTGCTGTGTGTGTGTGTACACTGGGATGGGTTACATGCGGAGCACACATTCCAGGTATGGCTCACTCCATATCTGGCCAAACTGCTCACTCACTTTCTAGCAGAACTTCTAAGTTCAGTTTGACTGCTTCATGCCTCAATAAAGCTTTAGCTTCACAGTACGGAGTCTCAGCTCAGCGCCTCCTAGAGACTCTGAAAGGGCAGGAGCGAGCGCTCCCTGATCCTCTGCACTATCTTCTCCCGGAGACTCTGGCTGGCTACTCGCTGCCATCGGAAGCGCTCGCTCTCTAGTGTCGGAGCGCTCTCTGGGTTCCCCTGCAGCAGCACCAGCATGTTGAAGACCACCCCGTCGCTTCTTCCAGGAACCCTGCCGCTGTGCTGAACCCCCAGGAGGCCACATATCTGTGCCTCGGTGGCTGACGCCGGCATGCTCTCCTGCAGCAGTCTCTTGACGGCGTGAGAGAGCCGATCCCTGACAGAGAGCACCACGGGGAGCCGAGCGGCGTCTCCGGCGGTGAGCAGGAGCACCTCTCGGTCGCTGCAGAGGAACACGAGGACGAGCCGCTGGCAGACCACAGCGCTCGGGAGCTCCACGGGCTGCAGCGCCGGAAACCAGCTCTTCCGCCGAAACCTGAGCCCCGCTTCGACGAGAGGGAGGATGTCAGGAGAGCGGAGAGGAAGAGGAGCGTCCCGGTCCCACCACTGAGCCTGCAGCGACTCCTCGTCCGCCTGTGCGGGGGTCTTCAGAGCGCCTCCTGACACACACACACAGGGTTCAGCTTCTGAAAACAGCACTGCGCAGAGCACAATCCTGACGCGTTATTTTAGGAGCTACTATTTTATTCTTTTCTTTGGATTTGATTTATTTTTCATGTAATTTTATTTTCTTGTCATTTTATTCCATTTAATTTGTTTTCAAATTTCATTATTTATTTATAAATTATTTTAAAATACTTTTATTATTTCTGCTTTAACTATGTTGACTGCTTTTCTTTATTTGGATTTGTTTAAATTGATGAATTTAATTGAAAATTCATGTGATTTAAATTCCATCTGTTCTAAATCTCTTAAGAGGCATCGAAACCTGGAGCTGTGAATATGTTAATTTATAAACCTGAAATTTTTATTCTTTAGAAATGCATTTAAATGAGTTTTTGGCTGCTTTATATTCCTTTATTTTTTATCTCCATTATTCCATTTTATTTCTTTACAATACCTTTACATTTTGTATTTGTACATTTTTATAACTGTACGTTATTTTTCTTTATTTTAATAGTTTTAAAAAATTAAATTTTATTGAATTAATATTTCTCAATTTGATTTAAAGTAACTTTAGTTTATTTAAAACACTCAACTTTATTTCACTTTATTATTTGCAAAAAATTTGTATAATTGTATTTTTATTAGTTTGAACATTTAATCGTTGTTGTTGTCTTCACACTTTGTATGGAAGCTCGTGGTGTGCGTGTGGTTCTAGTCGGACGCGTGTGGCGCTCTCGAGCGAGGCGTCCCGGAGCGGGAGGAGAGGAACTCACCCGCGGCCTCGGCGAGGAACACGAAGCGTATCCATGGCAACCCTTGCTCCTGAACCAGCAGCAGCGTGATTGGCTGACAGTCTCTCCCCGTCTCCTCCCGCACCTCCCTCTGCAGCGCCTCCTGGATGTTCTCGCCCGGCTCCATGCGCCCTGCGGGGAGGTACCAGCGGCCACGACACTCTCTTTTAGCCTCCTGAACCATCAACACATGCTCCTATCGGACACAAGCGCAGAAGAACATGAAAGTGAGCAGTTGGTCAGATCTGGAGTGAGCCAAACCTGGAACGTGTGCTCTGCATGTAACCCATCCCAGTGTACACACACACACACAGCAGTGAACAAACACACCGTGAGCATTCACCCGGAGCAGTGGGGGCCATGGCTGCGGGGCCCGGGGAGCAGTGGAGGCCATGGCTGCGGGGCCCGGGGAGCAGTCGGGAACCGGTGCTCGCTCGAGGGCTCCACAGCTGTGGTTTCTGATGATGGAGCGCAAGTGTTTCATCACTCACTCCACCTTCAACTCGGTGGATCTGGGGATTGAACCTGCGAACTTCAGATCACAAGTCCATCTCCTCATCCACTGACAAGCAGCTCCACATTTCGCCAATAAAAGCCTATATATATATATATATATATATATATATATCATTATCACAAGAAACGAAGAGACTGTTGAGTTTTGAAGAGCTTTGTGGTACCTCCGAGTTGAAGATCACAGCACAGACGATGTAGCCGACGGTTCTCCTCAGCGTTACAGGAACGGCTTCTGCAGCGCTGAAATCAGACTCTGTGAGCTGCAGCCCCTCGCCGCTCAGAACCTTCTCCAGGTTCTCCTCCAGCGCTGGATCCATGCTGCTGCGCTCTTCTGCGCCACAACAAAACGAGGAGATCAGATTCTGGTGGATGCCTTTTTGTGTATCTTGAACATCAGGATTCTCACATAGAGAGATGATTTATATGCTCAGCTTCAGAAACCTCCCTGAGAGGATGTGGACAAATAAGTTGTTGATTTTGTGGGAAGACTCATAAAAAAAAAGGAAAAAACAAAAACAAATGTGAACTCTTTAAATTAGATTGTGAATCTAAAAGATAAGTAGCCACAAAAAATGTAAAAAATATGATTTAGTGCAAATTTATTGTTCAGTTGTTAAATTGTTTAAAACTATTGTTAATGGGTTTTTTTGTGTGAAAATAGAAAGATGCCGACGAGTACATACATTTTAACATTATTAAACTGTTGTGTTTCTGTATTTCAGCCAATACCGTACAATTATACTGTACTACTAAAACGATCGATTGATTAGCTTGTTAGTTTGTTTCTTGTCTGTATCTCCTAAAGTCAATGGACTACCTTTATCGGTTTTCTTTTTCAAACAACAACCTTAATTTATTACAAATAGCCATGTGATCAGTTACAAAGAAGTGTGTGTTCGTGTCTGTTTTATTTAACTTATGTAATGTCATATAAATGAAATCCTGGCAACTTTGATTATATACGGAGCATAATATATGCAGAAAAAAGAGCATTACCTCGCCCGGCTTCACGCTAGAAAGGCAGTATCATTTGATTTTCATAGCCACGTGTTTTATTAAATAAACTCGGATTTCTTGTTATCATATTTATCAAATAAAAAAACATCGCAAACGACTGCATAAAACAGGTTGAAACTGTTCTTCTGTTATGATCCGGCTCTCGCGAGATTCGCGGCGAGAACGCGTTTTCTTCTCTGTCTCCGCCGTGCTTTAGCAACAGCGCCCCGCAGTCTTGGAGGGCGGATGCGATACTGTGGTTTTTAACCAAGTTTATAATCTACTTTTTAACTATTTTTTAAATGGTCGTTATGAAAATCAGAACACATTTGTGGACTGCTCTAAAATGAGCCTTCTTGTTTTTGATATCTGCAGTGAGGTGTCTGAAAGTCCGCCCGACGCGGTTGCGTTAGCTATGTTAGTGTTTTGTTTACGCATGCTCAGTCTCGCCCTCTACAGACGAGCTAACTGTTCCGCTCAGTCCACAGTCGCCTTTAATCCAAAGATTTGGGGCAGCGCCTCTTCTCGAATGTACGAACTCGTCAGAATTAGCGAGGAAAGTTCAACCGACATATTACACGGCGATGGCGCTTAAATTAGTGATGTTTCGATGAGAAATGGGGACATAATGTGGAGAGGGGTCACATCTAAACTCTGGAGGACGACGCCTGAGCGAGAAGAGCTCGTTTAACAGCAGCGGAAGAGAGAACAGCCCCGAAATGGCCAGAGGAGGTTGTTTTCTAGTTAAAAACGTTTTATTTTGGCTGCTTCTCCTTGAGGTCTTCGACTGCAGCGAGGGTGAGTGAACCGTTTTCAAACGGATTTTTATAGTGCTGCATTTGCGCATGCGCAAACGTAACGTTTAACGTTTTAATTATTCCACACTGTACGACACATAAATATTTTTCTTATAACATTATTGTCATTTTTACACTACTGTCATCAGCAAAAGGAGCCAACGGGTTCAAAGCCACTTACATTATCCACTTTAACCGATGCGATGCTTTATTGGCAATTTCAAGAGGAATAACGTTAAATAAAATATGTATTTTCAGATATGACTGTATTGTGAGGTGGGAGGTTTCATAAGAATGTTCTCTTTTGCAAGTTATTACTTTTTAATGCACTTATCGTGGCTGTCAATTGTAAATAAACTCAATAAATGCTGAAGTGGCCAGGCAGCAGGGAACCTGTGAGATAATAAAACAGATAGAAGCAGAGCTGAAGTTATTGGTTGAATATTGGTTAAACGATTTACAGTAGTTTGATAACATTTCACAATCACAAATCCATATGTGTGGAAGCATAGGTGGCGTTTTACATATATTTTTAACATCAAACAGAGAGCAGGAATCTCCCAAACAGACCAAGCAGTCACTAGCTCTGATAAGTTTCCCCTCGCATTGATAAGAGAAGTCTAAATCTACATTCATTATGTCAGCTTTGTTCATTCATTAAAACGTCACAAAATCCTAGAACACTTGTTTTAGGCTCATTATTAGTGGATTATAATAAGAGGTGATATTGATCTGGTTCTCCTGAACAAGACAGAATAAATTATCGTTTAATAAACGGTCCAGATTCATTATATTTACGGGTTCGAACCTCCCAATTTGGGGGCATCAACAATTCATGCTGTTTTCGTGGCGTGTCGCTGTAGATGTAGATTTGCTGTGACGTCTCGTGTCCTGCGCTGCCTCTCAAAACATGAGCACAAGAGCTGCAACGTAACTCAACAATACATGAATTAGGAAGACTTCGGGGCTCAGGTGTACGTCCTGAAACGTTCAGAGACAATTCTTCTACTCCTTCAACTTGCAAGAGCAGATAAGGAGACAAAGGCTGGTAAACTCATGATCTGCATCCATCATCTTGTGATCTTTCTTCTCTTTCGGGGTCTCCACAGCGGAATGAACCCCCAACTCCTCTGGAATATGTTTTATGCGGCGGATGCCCTTCCAGCTGCAACTCATCGCTGGGAAACATCCTCACACACTCATTCTCACTCAAACACTATGAACAATCGTTCTTACTCAATTCTCTTTTTCCGCATGTCTTTGTTCTTGTGGGGGAAACCGGAGCACCCGGAGAAAACCCACACGATCACGAGGAGAACATGAGAACTCCACACAGAGATACCAACTGACCCAGCCCAGGCTCGAACCAGAGACATTTTTGCTGTGAGACGACCGTGCTACCCACTGCACCACCGTGACGCCCGTGATTTGCATCCCTTTTTTAGCAAGTGGACATTAGTGCTCACATTTGCGTCCTAACACCTTCTAAAAGTTGCGTTCGCATGATATTGACCCTTTAACATGTATAATATTTAGTCTCTGTCTTCCGAAGCCTGAAATGCTTAAACTTCAAAACGTTGCGGTGCAAAAAAAAGGCCTCGACTCCATCATTCTCTGCTTGTGAGCAGAAGCTTGATTCTTACATGCTTCCAGCAGGTTTCTTCCTCCAGCCGGATGGAAAGCAAGATTTTTTTGTGGAAAAGCATGATCTTGTGTGCTAAGAAGCTTACCCGGCTCGGTGGTGCAGTGTTTGGGCTAATTCCGAGTTCTGCGGCTGCGTTCCACTCAAGCAGTTGATGTAGATTATGAGTGAGGTGGATCTGTTCTGAGGTCCGTGTGCTTGAAGGAGTAGTTTTTGGCGTTTGGGAGTTTAAAGTAAAAGAGGAAGTAAACCCGGTGTCTGATCAGCGCAGGACGCTTCCTCCAGCGCACGCGCGTGCTTTCAGAACCTTCAGAAGCCTCTGTTTCCTGTTCTCTGTCTCTTAATGAAGAGCAGACTCAATAATATGCATCAGACAATTTTATTATTTTTTCCCTAAAATCAAACAAGACTCAAAATCAAAGAGAGCAGTTGTGTGTGTATATATATATAGATAGCTTCAGCTGAAGATCCGAAGATTTAATGTCTTTGGTTTAGTCTCATGGCTGTCCTGAACATGGAGGCTATGTTTAAAAAATATTTCAGATTTTTTTACTACTTAAATTCTGTCATTTTAGATCAGTGTTTCTCAATTATTTTCAGTTGTGCCCCCCCCCCTAGGAAGAAAAAAGAACAACTAAAAACAACCCTGTGCAACTATAAACAGTGTTATTTGTCTTTAAATGTGTTATAAGTACACCTCTGCATAACACAGTATCCTTATTAACGTATAAGAGAAAAAAGAAAGAAATATGGACCAACTTACAACAAAGAATAGCTTTATTAACTGTAGCAGAAAATATTTAAGGCGCATCTGAAGTGTAAAAAAACATTAAATCCTTAATAAAACTATAACTATATATTGCTGGCAATATTCGGCTCGTTTTCACTGAAAAAACTCAAGCAGCTTATCAGCGTGATTGGAGCGTAACGTCTTTAAGTGACGCCTTCATTTATTTGGCTTCATGCTGTCCGCTGCTAACATTTTTAGACTCAGTAAGCACACCTGTCTCTCCTTGTCTCCATGGCAGTTACAGTGAAGCCAAGCTCTACATACGCGTCATATTTCCTCGTCTTAGCTTTCGGGAGACTTTCATTTGTCTCTTTATCACCTTCTCTCTCCACCTGTCTTCTACACTTCATACTCTGCCACTGAGAGCGCCACTGCCCCCTAATGTAGTGGAGTGGTATTGCACTTTATTCTAGAACAGTAAAAATAAAAAAGCATGTTCCCCGAGGTCATACATGCCTCCCTTGATGTAGCCTTGCGTAAAAGTATTTGAAATCCTAATTTTGAGAGGTATTTGTTTAGTGCGTTACTGTGACTTGCATGTAGATAATGTCGTACGACCGAGTGAGAGAGCTTGTAACGTTCCATCACAGTGCGCTTGATCTCAAAACACAATGTCTTTAAAGCTTTCTACCGAGAGCGTCTTCATACTGCTTGTGCACATCTGTATGTCTATATTTCTTCCAAATAAAGAAGCCATTTAAAATTCCTTCTGTAGATAATAGAACAGCATGAAGTAGGAATAAACCTGTTTTTTGCCACAAGTGTGAAAAATCTATTAGATTACTGTTTAAATTACAGATGGATTTTATTGCACAAATGCATGTATTTAAAAAAAAATTTTATGCTGTATAATATTTGAAACAATTTTCTAAATGTAATTGATATGGCCATAGAGTCCATTCTTAAGTAAATAGAGGTTAAATATTGTGAGAAAAAAATGGAGTTGTGTAGAAAGACCCGGAGTCTCAATGTGAGCCGGTCTGATCGCAGCAGTCTCGGGGACGCAGCAGACCTCTCAGATCTCCACCTACGAGGTGACGGTGCCGCGGCGCATCAGCAGGCAGAGGAGGAGCCAGGGCAGCGCGGAGACGGTAAAGCGCTCCACCTCTGCTCTCTTTCATTGGTTTAGACTGTATTCAGGTTTTGATTGACAACCAGATACGAGAGCTTTTCATCTGAAGCATCACATTCAGCGAGAGTTCTGTATAAATACTCTCTCTCCCTCTCACTTTCTCTCTCTCTCTTTCTCACTCACTCTCTCTGTCTCTCTCTCTCTTTCTCTCTCTCACTCACTGTCTCACTCTCCCCTCTCTCTCATATCCTCCTTCGCTCTCCCTCTCACTTTCTCTCTCTCTCTTTCTCACTCACTCTCTCTTTCTCTCTCTCTCTTTCTCTCTCTCACTCACTGTCTCACTCTCCCCTCTCTCTCATTTCCTCCTTCGCTCTCCCTCTCACTTTCTCGCTCGCATCTTTCTCACTTCACTCTCTTCTGTCTCTCTCTCTCTCTCTTTCTCTCTCTCACTCACTGTGTCTCACTCTCCCCTCTCTCTCATATCCTCCTTCGCTCTCCCTCTCAGTTTCTCTCTCACTTTCTCACTCACTCTCTCTCTCCTCCTTTTCTCTCTCTCACTCACTGTCTCACTCTCCCCTCTCTCTCATATCCTCCTTCGCTCTCCCTCTCAGTTTCTCTCTCACTTTCTCACTCCCTCTCTCTTCCTCTCTCTCTCTTTCTCTCTCTCACTCACTGTCTCACTCTCCCCTCTCTCTCATTTCCTCCTTCGCTCTCCCTCTCGCTGTCTCTCTCTCTTTCTCACTCACTCTCTCTCCCTCTCTCTCTCTCTCATTCCCCTCTCTCTCTCTCCCTCTCTCTCTCTCTCTCTCTCTATTCCCTCCTCTCTCTAATTCCATCTCTCATTCTCTCTCTCTCTCTCCCTCTCTCCTCTTTCTCTCTGAGCTGTTTATAAGAGGTGTGGTTGGTTCATTCTTAGAAACGCAGGCGAACGCTGTAAACCATGTTTGCTTTCCAGATAAATCTCGGATGAGTCAGAGTTTGTAGGAAAGGGAGTGCTTGCTTCCCGAATCTCTCCTCTTGCTCTCTCTATCTATCTATCTATCTCTCTCTCTATCTATCTCTCTCTCAGATGAAGCGTGTTCTCTCTCTCTCTCTCTCTCAGATGAAGCGTGTTCTCTCTCTCTCTCTCTCAGATGAAGCGTGTTCTCTCTCTCTCTCTCTCAGATGAAGCGTGTTCTCTCTTTCTCTCTCTCTCAGATGAAGCGTGTTCTCTCTCTCTCAGATGAAGCGTGTTCTCTCTCTCTCTCTCTCAGATGAAGCGTGTTCTCTCTCTCTCTCTCTCTCTCTCAGATGAAGCGTGTTCTCTCTCTCTCTCTCTCAGATGCGTGTTCTTTCTCTCTCTCTCTCTCTCAGATGAAGCGTGTTCTCTCTCTCCCTCTCTCTCTCGATGAAGCGTGTTCTCTCTCTCTCTCTCTCTCAGATGAAGCGTGTTCT
Organism: Danionella dracula; assembly: GCA_900490495.1. NCBI lineage: Eukaryota > Metazoa > Chordata > Actinopteri > Cypriniformes > Danionidae > Danionella > Danionella dracula. The sequence goes on from UELW01000445.1 coordinate 25,432, forward strand.
CTCTCTCTCTCTCAGATGAAGCGTGTTCTCCTCTCTCTCTCCTCAGATGAAGCGTGTTCTCTCTCTCTCTCTCAGATGAAGCGTGTTCTCTCTCTCCTCTCTCTCAGATGAAGCGTGTTTCTCTCCTCTCTCTCTCAGATGAAGCGTGTTCTCTCTCTCTCTCTCTCTCAGATGAAGCGTGTTCTCTCTCTCTCTCAGATGAAGCGTGTTCTCTCTCTCTCTCTCTCTCTCAGATGAAGCGTGTTCTCTCTCTCTCTCTCTCTCAGATGAAGCGTGTTCTCTCTCTCTCTCTCTCTCAGATGAAGCGTGTTCTCTCTCTCTCTCTCTCAGATGAAGTGTGTTCTCTCTCTCTCTCTCAGATGAAGCGTGTTCTCTCTCTCTCTCTCAGATGAAGCGTGTTCTCTCTCTCTCTCAAATGAAGCGTGTTCTCTCTCTCTCTCTCAGATGAAGCGTGTTCTCTCTCTCTCTCAGATGAAGCGTGTTCTCTCTCTCTCAGATGAAGCGTGTTCTCTCTCTCTCTCTCAGATGAAGCGTGTTCTCTCTTTCTCTCTCTCTCAGATGAAGCGTGTTCTCTCTCTCTCTCTCTCAGATGAAGCGTGTTCTCTCTCTCTCTCTCTCCTCTAGATGAAGCGTGTTCTCCTCTCTCTCTCGCTCTCTCTCTCTCTCTCTCATGAAGCGTTTTCTCTCTCTCTCTCTCTCTCTCAGATGAAGCGTGTTCTCTCTCTCTCTCTCTCTCAGATGAAGCGTGTTCTCTCTCTCTCTCTCCTCTCTCTCTCTCCTCTCTCTCAGATGAAGCGTGTTCTCTCTCTCTCTCTCTCTCAGATGAAGCGTGTTCTCTCTCTCTCAGATGAAGTGTGTTCTCTCTCTCTCTCAGATGAAGCGTGTTCTCTCTCTCTCTCAGATGAAGCGTGTTTTCTCTCTCTCTCTCTCCTGATGAAGCGTGTTCTCTCTCTCTCTCTTTCTCAGATGAAGCGTGTTCTCTCTCTCTCTCAGATGAAGCGTTTTTTCTCTCTCTCTCAGATGAAGCGTGTTCTCTCTCTCTCTCTCAGATGAAGCGTGTTCTCTCTCTCTCTCTGATGAAGCGTGTTCTCTCTCTCTCTCTCTCTGATGTTGTGTTCTCTCTCTCTCTCTCTCTCAGATGAAGCGTGTTCTCTCTCTCTCAGATGAAGCGTGTTCTCTCTCTCTCCTCCTCAGATGAAGCGTGTTCTCTCTCTCTCAGTGAAGCGAGTTCTCTCTCTCTCTCTCTCGATAAGCGTGTTCTTCTCTCTCTCAGATGAAGCGTGTTCTCTCTCTCTCTCTCTCAGATGAAGCGTGTTCTCTCTCTCTCTCTCTCTCAGATGAAGCGTGTTCTCTCTCTCAGATGAAGCGTGTTCTCTCTCTCTCTCAGATGAAGCGTGTTCTCTCTCTCTCAGATGAAGCGTGTTCTCTCTCTCTCTCTCTCTCAGATGAAGCGTGTTCTCTCTCTCTCTCTCTCTCAGATGAAGCGTGTTCTCTCTCTCTCTCTCAGATGAAGCGTGTTCTCTCTCTCTCTCTCAGATGAAGCGTGTTCTCTCTCTCTCTCTCAGATGAAGCATGTTCTCTCTTTCTCTCTCAGATGAAGCGTGTTCTCTCTTTCTCTCTCTCTCAGATGAAGCGTGTTCTCTCTCTCTCTCAGATGAAGCGTGTTCTCTCTCTCTCTCAGATGAAGCGTGTTCTCTCTCTCTCTCAGATGAAGCGCGTTCTCCTCTCTTCAGATGAAGCGTGTTCTCTCTCTCTCTCAGATGAAGCGTGTTCTCTCTCTCTCTCTCTCTCAGATGAAGCGTGTTCTCTCTCTCTCTCAGATGAAGCGTGTTTTCTCTCTCTCTCTCAGATGAAGCGTGTTCTCTCTCTCTCTCTTTCTCAGATGAAGCGTGTTCTCTCTCTCTCTCAGATGAAGCGTGTTCTCTCTCTCTCTCTCAGATGAAGCGTGTTCTCTCTCTCTCTCTCTCTCAGATGAAGCGTGTTCTCTCTCTCAGATGAAGCGTGTTCTCTCTCTCTCTCTCTCAGATGAAGCGTGTTCTCTCTCTCTCTCTCAGATGAAGCGTGTTCTCTCTCTCTCTCAGATGAAGCGTGTTCTCTCTCTCTCTCTCTCAGATGAAGCGTGTTCTCTCTCTCTCTCTCAGATGAAGCGTGTTCTCTCTCTCTCTCAGATGAAGCGTGTTCTCTCTCTCTCTCAGATGAAGCGTGTTCTCTCTCTCTCTCTCTCAGATGAAGCGTGTTCTCTCTCTCAGATGAAGCGTGTTCTCTCTCTCTCTCTCAGATGAAGCGTGTTCTCTCTCTCTCAGATGAAGCGTGTCTCTCTCTCTCTCTCAGATGAAGCGTGTTCTCTCTCTCTCTCTCAGATGAAGCGTGTTCTCTCTCTCTCTCAGATGAAGCGTGTTCTCTCTCTCTCTCAGATGAAGCGTGTTCTCTCTCTCTCTCTCAGATGAAGCATGTTCTCTCTTTCTCTCTCAGATGAAGCGTGTTCTCTCTTTCTCTCTCTCTCAGATGAAGCGTGTTCTCTCTCTCTCTCAGATGAAGCGTGTTCTCTCTCTCTCTCAGATGAAGCGTGTTCTCTCTCTCTCTCAGATGAAGCGTGTTCTCTCTCTCTCTCAGATGAAGCGTGTTCTCTCTCTCTCTCAGATGAAGCGTGTTCTCTCTCTCTCTCAGATGAAGCATGTTCTCTCTTTCTCTCTCTCTCAGATGAAGCGTGTTCTCTCTCTCTCTCTCTCAGATGAAGCGTGTTCTCTCTCTCTCTCAGATGAAGCGTGTTCTCTCTCTCTCTCAGATGAAGCGTGTTCTCTCTCTCTCAGATGAAGCGTGTTCTCTCTCTCTCTCAGATGAAGCGTGTTCTCTCTCTCTCTCAGATGAAGCGTGTTCTCTCTCTCTCAGATGAAGTGTTTTCTCTCTCTCTCTCAGATGAAGCGTGTTCTCTCTCTCTCAGATGAAGCGTGTTCTCTCTCTCTCTCAGATGAAGCGTGTTCTCTCTCTCTCTCAGATGAAGCGTGTTCTCTCTCTCTCTCAGATGAAGCGTGTTCTCTCTCTCTCTCAGATGAAGCGTGTTCTCTCTTTCTCTCTCTCTCAGATGAAGCGTGTTCTCTCTCTCTCAGATGAAGCGTGTTCTCTCTCTCTCAGATGAAGCGTGTTCTCTCTCTCTCTCTCTCTCAGATGAAGCGTGTTCTCTCTCTCTCTCAGATGAAGCGTGTTCTCTCTCTCTCTCTCAGATGAAGCGTGTTCTCTCTCTCTCTCTCAGATGAAGCGTGTTCTCTCTCTCTCTCTCAGATGAAGCGTGTTCTCTCTCTCTCTCTCAGATGAAGCGTGTTCTCTCTCTCTCTCTCTCAGATGAAGCGTGTTCTCTCTCTCTCTCAGATGAAGCGTGTTCTCTCTCTCTCTCTCAGATGAAGCATGTTCTCTCTTTCTCTCTCTCAGATGAAGCGTGTTCTCTCTTTCTCTCTCTCTCAGATGAAGCGTGTTCTCTCTCTCTCAGATGAAGCGTGTTCTCTCTCTCTCTCAGATGAAGCGTGTTCTCTCTCTCTCTCAGATGAAGCGTGTTCTCTCTCTCTCTCTCTCTCTCTCAGATGAAGCGTGTTCTCTCTCTCTCTCAGATGAAGCGTGTTCTCTCTCTCTCTCAGATGAAGCGTGTTCTCTCTCTCTCTCTCTCAGATGAAGCGTGTTCTCTCTCTCTCTCTCTCTCAGATGAAGCGTGTTCTCTCTCTCTCTCAGATGAAGCGTGTTCTCTCTCTCTCAGATGAAGCGTGTTCTCTCTCTCTCTCTCTCAGATGAAGCGTGTTCTCTCTCTCTCTCAGATGAAGCGTGTTCTCTCTCTCTCTCTCAGATGAAGCGTGTTCTCTCTCTCTCTCAGATGAAGCGTGTTCTCTCTCTCTCTCGGATGAAGCGTGTTCTCTCTCTCTCAGATGAAGCGTGTTCTCTCTCTCTCTCTCAGATGAAGCGTGTTCTCTCTCTTCTCTCTCTCTCAGATGAAGCGTGTTCTCTCTCTCTCTCTCTCAGATGAAGCGTGTTTCTCTCTCTCTCTCTCTGATGAAGCGTGTTCTCTCTCTCTCTCAGATGAAGCGTGTTCTCTCTCTCTCTCTCAGATGAAGCGTGTTCTCTCTCTCTCTCTCAGATGAAGCGTGTTCTCTCTCTCTCTCTCTCTCTCTCTCTCAGATGAAGCGTGTTCTCTCTCTCTCTCAGATGAAGCGTGTTCTCTCTCTCTCTCAGATGAAGCGTGTTCTCTCTCTCTCTCAGATGAAGCGTGTTCTCTCTCTCTCTCTCTCTCTCTCAGATAAAGCATGTTCTCTCTCTCTCAGATGAAGCGTGTTCTCTCTCTCTCAGATGAAGCGTGTTCTCTCTCTCTCTCAGATAAAGCGTGTTCTCTCTCTCTCAGATGAAGCGTGTTCTCTCTCAGATGAAGCGTGTTCTCTCTCTCTCTCTCTCAGATGAAGCGTTTTCTCTCTCTCTCTCAGATGAAGCGTGTTCTCTCTCTATCTCTCTCAGATGAAGCGTGTTCTCTCTCTCTCTCTCTCTCTCTCAGATGAAGCGTGTTCTCTCTCTCTCTCTCAGATGAAGCATGTTCTCTCTCTCTCTCTCAGATGAAGCGTGTTCTCTCTCTCTCTCTCTCTCTCTCTCTCTCTCTCAGATGAAGCGTGTTCTCTCTCTCTCTCTCTCTCTCTCTCTCTCTCTAGATGAAGCGTGTTCTCTCTCTCTCTCTCAGATGAAGCATGTTCTCTCTCTCTCTCTCAGATGAAGCGTGTTCTCTCTCTCTCTCAGATGAAGCGTGTTCTCTCTCTCTCTCTCTCTCTCTCTCTCTCTCAGATGAAGCGTGTTCTCTCTCTCTCTCTCAGATGAAGCGTGTTCTCTCTCTCTCTCTCAGATGAAGCGTGTTCTCTCTCTCTCTCAGATGAAGGCGTGTTTCTCTCTCTCTCTCTAGATGAAGCGTTGTTCTCTCTCTCTCTCTGATGTTGTGTTCTCTCTCTCTCTCTCAGATGAAGCGTGTTCTCTCTCTCTCTCTCTCAGATGAAGCGTGTTCTCTCTCTCTCTCTCTCAGATGAAGCGTGTTCTCTCTCTCTCTCTCAGATGAAGCGTGTTCTCTCTCTCTCTCTCTCTCAGATGAAGCGTGTTCTCTCTCTCTCTCTCTCAGATGAAGCGTGTTCTCTCTCTCTCTCTCAGATGAAGCGTGTTCTCTCTCTCTCAGGTGTCGTATGTGATCCAGGTTCGCGGGAAAGAACACGTGGTCACGCTGGAAAGAAATGAGTACGTGTTTCTGCTTCTCTGGAAAACACTTTCTCAGCATTCCAAACAAACCGTTGATATAAACAAAAAGTGGTGCAATAGCTTCCGGAGGTGACGGAATATTAACAAGCTAAATGTTACGTTTTTTGTTGTTGTTGATCTCACTGACTAAACTTTATGTAAACTAAATAAAACTAATGGTTAAAAGTGGAATGTGACGAAATTGTTAGTGATGTAAGTTTGTAATGTTTGCTCTTATGCATATATGAAACTGTTTTAGAATAATTTTCTACCTATTTTCCTGCAACACATGTTCCATATTAACAGCATTTTGACAATAAAAATAAATATGGCAGTGGGTGAACAACCAAAAATTAGCAAGCGTGCAATTTTTCTCGTTTTCACTGCTTTGTCCTCTCGTTAGATTGCTTCTCCCGGACGACTTCGCCGTGTTCTCGTATGCCAGCGACGGCTCGCTGATCGCGCAGAGGCTGAACATGACCGTGAGTTGATGATCTGAACAAACTAGATCAGGAAGATGGCGTCTGTCTTGCATCAGGATGGATGCAAAACCGAGCCTGTTGTTTTTATAAATATGGCACAAACAAATAAACAAACAGATTTGTTTTTAACTTTGAGATTCTTTCTCTGTACTCATCGTTTATTTGATTTTGTCTGAATCTGTGCATAACTCTTCATTTCTAGAGTCAGTTTATTAATGAAGTGTTGTATTTTTCTATTTAATGTTTATTAAGTTTATATAGTTGCAAGAAAAGTATGTGAACCCTTCAGGATCACAATAACTTTGGCATGAATTGGTCACAAAATGTGCATTAAACTTCACTGTGAATGTTTACAAGTTATCTTCTGTAAAACCATCCATCATCTTGTGATCTTTCTTCTCATTCGGGGTCTCCACAGCGGAATGAACCACCAACTCTTCTGGAATATGTTTTATGCGGCGGATGCCCTTCCAGCTGCAACCCATCACTGGGAAACATCCACACACACTCATTCTCACTCAAACACTACGAACAATCGTTCTTACTCAATTCTCTTATTCCGCATGTCTTTGTTCTTGTGAGGAAACCGGAGCACCCGGAGTAAACCCACGCGATCACGAGGAGAACATGAGAACTCCACACAGAGATACCAACTGACCCAGCCCAGGCTCGAACCAGAGACCTTCTCTCTGTGAGACGACCGTGCTACCCACTGCGCCACCGTGACGCCTTGTAACGCCATGAAAATTTTTTTTGTGTGTATTGTTTTTTCAAGCAGACGTTTCCATTGTTGTGAGTTTGATGAAGATTTTGTGACCAAATCATGCAAAACTCCTTGTGGTTCTAAAGGGTTCACATACTTTTTCCTGCACCTGTATGTAATGCAGCTTTGATCTCTTGTGTCCCTCAGGGTCACTGTCACTACAGCGGGTACATCGAGGACATGGAGGGCTCTTCTGCTGCGCTCAGCCTGTGCTCCGGGTTACAGTGAGAGCCCTTGCTTCAGTTCTCATTTAAAGAGCCTGCAATTATCTCTTCAGTTTTCTTCGACTCGCGTTGGTTCCATATTAAGTAGGGATGCACCGGAATGAAAATTCTTGGCCGAAACAGAAAACCGAAAAATAGAAAACCAAGACTGAAAAGTGAAAGAAATGTTACCAATTATTGGTACCGATGCATTTATGGCTGCGACTGTGTACTAACCTTACTCAAATCCAGGCATGCAATCGCATAACTTCATAATAAAGTTACAAAGAACACATCAATTACAAAATATAAAAAAATTGTAAATTTGTAAAAATAAAATAGAATTCAAACTTAAATGTTTAACTGTACCGCACTCATGCGTACGTTCAATAATAAAGTACAGGTCTTCTCTCTCTCTCTCCGTCTCTCTGCAGGTTCTCTGCAGGTTCTCTGCAGGTTCTCTGCAGGTTCTCTGCAGGTTCTTGTAGTTCTGGATCAGTTCTCGTGCGCACTGCTGTATTTCCGCACACAAGTAAGGATCCGAATAGATCTCAGAGAAACGTGTGCTGACAGACTCTGAGAGAACTTTTCATTGCTTTCACTCCGTGTTTCGTCTCAAACTCTTTGTTTAAGAAACGCTTTAGTGCTGCGATTAAAGGAGTAACATCCGCTACAGACGCGACAGAGTTAGCTGCTCGAAGGGAGCGATAAGAGAGAGTGTTCTCTATTAAGAGGTGTAGAGTGAATGTTGCAGGGAGCTCCTGATCTGCGCTATCTGCAGCCAAGACTTTGCAGCATGTAATAAGTGCTGCTCCACCGCAAACTCACGTCTTGCTGGAACCCTTGCTTCTGACAAACACACGCATCACCACTGTTTCGGCGAAAAAACTTTGGGAAAAAAGTGCATTTTCGGTTTTCGGCCGAAAACTTTCCCTAATATTAAGTATTTACCTCATAAACTGTGTTTGACTTAATGATAACCGAGGGCTCCATCTCACCGCTGCCCGTCTCGTTCCCTGCCGCTGGGGACGCACTCATGAGTTTATCCCTGATGTTTCTCAGGGGCGTTCTCCAGATGGACGGCACCAGCTTCGGGATCGAGCCCCTGGAAGGGTCCTCCAGCGAAGAACACCTGCTGTATCGTTTGGAAGACGTTGAGTCTGATCCACTTACCTGTGGAACGCCTCACTCCCGTTACCACGACGCTGACTCATCACCATGGGAACCCAGCATCAGCTCCGCCCAAAACATCACGCTCGGTGCAGCAGGCAGTCGTCCAATCAGGGTGAGCGATTACAGCTCACTCCTTTCAACTGCTTTAAACTACATCTGATTTACATTCCATTCATTTTGATGTAATTGGTTAGATTTTGTTTATATTAGGCTTGCAATTTATATGCTGTTAAATTGCAGCCCTGCTATGATTTCTGGACTGGAAGAGATGAAATCGAGATTAAGAAGTGCTTGAAGAAGTGCTCTTTGAATATAGAGAAACTTGCTATGGATGTTTTCATCTGAAGAAGGAAATCTATTTTGTGATAGAAAACGCCACACTGTTTTTTTTTTTTGGTCAGGAGGAAGCGTTTGTCTGTTGTAAAACTCTACCACGTTGAGCTTTGCTTTGCTAGTATCGGCTTCTGTTGTGTCTGAGCAGAAGAAGAGGGCCGTGCTGCTGCAGACGCACTTTGTGGAGCTTCTGCTGGTGGTGGATAACGAGAGAGTAAGTGGTGCTGACTCAAAACCTCCAGGCTCTGAGAGCACTCGCACTCCGCCCCAGCAATAAACTACATCTCTCTTCTCCTCCAGTATATCTATAAGAACAGGAACAGCACTGCAGTGCGCGAGGAGATGGTTCAGCTGGCCAACTATGTGGATAGCGTGAGTTTGTGTTCAGCGTTTTTTCTTTTAAACTACAGTAAATACGTCTCTTTTGGAAACTTACAAGTACATGGACAGGAAATGTTCATTGAGATGGTAATAAAATTAAGCTGCCATGACAGGATGATGCATGTTTATTAGCACATTAATAGATAATTACTTGGATTGATTGCCACGCCGTTAACATGATTCTAGTATGAATTGCCATTATATAGCATGACATAACATGACATTAGCATATCATTAACATGCACATATTAACATAAAGCTACCACAAACAACTGTGCTAAAGTAACTTTCTGCTAAAATGAATTAACATGATGTTAACCTAAATTAGTATTATGCTAGCATGAATTAGCAAGAAGCACCAGTATTTTTTAACCTTATCAATCAATAAATCAAGTTTTTGTATAGCTCTTCTTTAGTTGTTGCTTTCAAAGCAGCTTCACAAAGTCCTCGTGAGGATCAGGTAGAGTAGATAGGAGTTTCTCTGTGAGGCCCCTGAGAGCCTCGCTGACAGAACCTGAAAAAACAACACAAACAAAGACAAAACAGAAACTAACAAATGGAGAAACAACGGTTAGAAAACTAACACAGACAAGAAACATCAGCATCAGCTGCAGGAGGAGAGATAAATGATGAGGAGAGCTTAGAGAGGAACATTTTATTGGGATTCAGCATAAGGAAATTTTAATTCATCCAATCATTGATATCAGCGACACATTCTGAGATCTTATTTAGCTTTAAAGGGTCGTTAGGTTTTGCTGATATATAGAGCTGGGTGTCGTCTGCAGAGCGATGGAAACTAACTCCATGTCTTCTAATAATTGTGTCGAGGGGCAGCATGTCTATTGAGAATAGGATGGGTCCCAAAACGGATCCTTGAGGAACTCCATACTCTACTAAATATGGTAGCTTCATGAATTAGCAGGATCTAAATATAATTTAACATTATGCTATAATGAACTAGCATGATGCTAACAATAATTACTGCAATTCTAACGGGATGTTAATAGGAATTTTCATGAAACTAGCATGCATTAGCATGACGTTAACATAAACTATTATGGCTTTGACATGAGGCTAGCATGAATTAGCATGATGTTCACATTAATTGGTATGTTTGCATGACTGTAATATGAATTTGAATATGAAAAGTCATGAGAGCATGACTTTAAAATGATGCTAAAATTTCCTCTGTGGGCTTAAATTAAGCATTCTGTGAGCATCAATTCTTAATATTCCGGCATGATGTAACATGAATTACAAAAATGCTAGCATGAGTTAATATATTGACATGATTTATAGAAAGCGGTATGATTGGACCTTTTGGTAGCTTCATGAATTAGCATGATCTTAACATGATTTTAAAATTTATGGTTCTTCTGCAGATGTACGTGGCTCTGAATATTCGAATCGTTCTGGTTGGGTTGATGATCTGGACACAGCAGAACCCGATCAATACCGAGGGCAGCGCCGGAGAGGTGCTGGGCCGCTTCACACAGTGGAGAGAGAGAGAGCTGGTGCATCTTCAGCGCCACGACAGTGCCCAGCTCATCCTGTGAGGGGCTTTGTTTTATCGTTTTGATTTAAAATCAAGCTGAAGTGTTCACAGTGAGCGATGTTTTCACCTGAACTCGGCTCTCATGTTCTCTTCCACAGGAAGAAAGGCTTCGGTGGAACCGCAGGCATGGCGTTCGTGGGCACGGCTTGCTCCCGGAGTCACGGCGGGGGAATCAACGCGGTAGGCTCCTCTCCTCCAGCGCTACACGGATCCTCTCAGAGCCGTGCTGAACGCTCTCCTCTTCCTCACAGTTCACCAACAACAATGTGATGTCCTTCGCCTCCATCGTGGCTCACGAGCTGGGACACAATCTGGGGATGAACCATGATGACGGCCGGAGCTGTAGATGTGACGTCTCTAACTGCATCATGAACTCCGGGGCCACGTGAGTGATCAGCAGCGTTCCTCTGGGGGCCTTCAACCCCCCCTCGAGCATTTACATTGAGTTCTCCAGGTTTGAATCAAAGCAAAATGTGTCTAAATGTCTCCAAGGTCCAATTTTATTAATATCCGCTTCTTTTTTGCTTTGTTTGCTACTGGATCTTTGTGCATTTTACTTGCTTTCGTTTTCAGTTTTCTTCACATTTAAAACCTTTTATTCTTATTTACATTAAATGTAATCTGTTTTTAATCAATTGAGAGTAACTTTAGCTAATTTTACATTTAATCAATATCTGTGTTTAACATGCAATTACATTCATTATATTGTTTCAAACACATTCAAATAAATGTAATTTGACTTTTATTAACCTCATTTTAGCTAGTTTTTTTTTTACTTAACAATATTCCTCTTTTAAAAATACTTTATTTATTAAGTAATAATCATAAGTAATGACAAGTATTTAATTATATAGCAACTTTGATTATATTCAAGTAAACTTGTATTTAGTAAAAGTATATATTTTCTCGTACGTAAGTTCAGTCTGTGATGAGTTCCGCTCTGCTGTGAGTCCTGTTCTGGAGGATCTGGAGAAGCTCTGATCTTCTTGAGCTTCAGGAAGCTCAGGAGGATCTGGAGAAGATCTGGAGAAGCCCTGATCTTCTTGAGCTTCAGGAAGCCTGACTCTTCTCTCGGCTCGCAGGGGCTCTCGTAACTTCAGCAGCTGCAGCGCAGACGACTTCGAGAAGATGATCCTGAGTGCCGGGGGCCACTGTCTCCTGAACATCCCACGGCTGGATGAGGCCTACAGCGCCCCCTTCTGTGGGAACAAGCTGGTGGATGCGGGGGAGGAGTGCGATTGTGGATCGGAGCAGGTGAGTCGGATTCCAGGTCGACTTCAGAAAGAACCCGTGACTCTTGTGCATCTTAACATGTTAAACACTCATATTATGATTATTAGTGTTCGATGCATGAGTCTTGTTGTTTTATAAAAATGTATTTATGTGACGCTAATCTGTGGCAGTTTTACTGTGAGTGGATGCTGCATGAGGAGAAAGGGGCCTATCAAACTCGATCCACAGAGCAAAACACAGTTCTGTTCCTGCATCTTGTCTGACAGCTTTTGTGTTGTGTTGTGTTGTGTTGTGTTGCAGGAATGTGAGAAGGATCCGTGTTGCGAACCCAAGACCTGTAAGCTGAGATCTGAAGCACAGTGTGCGTATGGAGTCTGCTGCAAAAACTGCCGGGTAAGAAAAGCTTTCCCAGTGCTGAAAGTGGGTTATTTATTTATTTTTTGCTGGAATTGTCAGTCAGACATTTATTGCATTGATTGTAACCTTAATGTGCCTTAAAGGAGGCGTTTTAAATTGTCTTACTACTTTCCAAAATTGAGATATTTGTTCATTTAATTTCAAAGCACTCTGAGAAATTCTGTGTAAAAACTAACTGGCTACTTTTTTTGATTATATTATATATGTATGTAAGTTTTTTCTTAAATATTAAGTGTTAGGAAGACGTATACATATATATATATATATATATATATATATATATATATATATATATATATATATATATATATATATATATATATATATATATATTGTGTGTGTGTATGTTGTGTTCATATAAAGTGTAAGGAAGACACATAAAAATATATTTACTCATAAATATAGTAATCTAGTATATATATATATATATATTTCCCAGCGATGGGTTGCAGCTGGAAGGGCATCCGCCGCATAAAACATATGCCAGAAGAGTTGGTGGTTCATTCCACTGTGGAGACCCCGAAAGGGAAGAAAGCCGACATGAAGATGAATGAATGAATATATATATATAGATATATATATTCATGTTATAACTAAAACAAATATCTGGCAACACTGGTTGACTTCCAGGGTTTGGTTTAATCCCTTAAAAAGAAAAATTCGGTAACAAAATGCATCGCAAGCTCGTGTTTCGCTTTTGCATTTTTTTTTATCTTATCTTATTTTTTATTATTTTATCGCTTTTAACACTTTTTGTTTATCAGATGAAAATGAAATGAACGAATGATGCACAACGAGATGATCTCGAGGTGCTACTCAGTTTGATGTTTTCTTCTCTTCCTCACGCTCTCAGTTCCTGCCGGGAGGAGCGGAGTGCCGGAGCTCCACAGACGAGTGCGATCTCCCCGAGTTCTGCAACGGCTCCTCTTCGCTCTGCCCGCATGACGTGTTCAAGCAGAACGGACAGCCCTGCAGAGCGGCGCAGGCCTACTGCTACAACGGCCAGTGCCAGCACTACGACTCGCAGTGCAAGGAGATCTTCGGGAAGAGTGAGTGCCGAGCGAGGAGCTGAGCTGGCTTCCATCAATCAGATTGTGATTAGATTCCATTCTGTGGTGCTTTTAAAAGGGCTTTAAATGGGTCTTTGCGAGGCGTAAGAACCATGTTGATTCTCCTTTCTCCAGATCAGAGTCATGAAAGGTTGCTTTTCAGAGAGAACGGGTCTCTGTTCAGCTCGGTCTTCTATTAAGCAAAAGCATTATTTTTAAAATCTTCGAGACAAATGCTTTTGCGTTGCTTGCTGTTCTTTACGGTTTGGAGGAAATGCTTGCGTTCTTTGCAGCTCGCAGCAATCATTGTGTGGCATGTTGTCTTGAACATGTGGTTTCCACATCTGATGTTCTCGTCCTCTCGTTTCAGCGGCGAAAGCTGCTCCTGAGTTCTGCTTCAAAGATGTGAACTCGAAAGGAGACCGCTTCGGCAACTGTGGCTACTCCTCCAGCCACACCTCCGGGTTCAAGAAGTGTGAGAGCAGGTGAAGAGTGAGACCCAAAGCGCTCTTCGGGTTTAAGCCCAGTCCATGAACTTGCGTTCATTTCTCTGACAGGAACGCCATGTGTGGGAAGCTGCAGTGCGAGAACGTCAAATCCTTTATTGTGTTCGGCATCCAGCCATCCTACAGCCAGACGCCGATCGCTGGGACCACCTGCTGGGGGGTGGACTTCCGGCTGGGCTCTGACGTAACGGACCCGGGGATGGTGAACGAGGGAACCAAGTGTGGAGAGAACAAGGTGCGAGGAAACCTAGAGAGATGGATCAACAGTGTTCGTTTTGTATGATTGTAGGTGCTTGAATGGTTTAATTGTGTGCTTTTTGCTTTATTTTTTATTTTTTTATGGTTTTATTTTTATATATAAAACAAAAACTATCACTTAAACAAAAACCCACGCGATCACGAGGAGAACATGAGAACTCCACACAGAGACACCAACTGACCCAGCCCAGGCTCGAACCAGCGACCTTTTTGCTGTGAGACGACCGTGCTACCCACTGCACCACCGTGACACCCCAAAATAAAAATTTATATATATATTTAGCTGTTTAGTTTGAATCGGGTTTTCTTAAATCATTGAATTCAGCTAGAAGGTTTTCTTGGTTTTGTAAATTTGTGTTAATATATATTTTTTTGGGGGGGAAGTCTCATTCAGAGGTGTCTGGTTCTAACCGCTCGTTGCTGTTCTTCACAGGTGTGCCTGAACTTCGAGTGCAGAAGTGCAGACGTGTTGAACTACGACTGCGACGTTCAGAGCAAGTGCCATGGCCACGGGGTGCGCATGCGTCCTCCACTCGCTCACTCACTCGCTCGCTCACTCGCTCGCTCACTCACTCACTCACTCTCACACCCACTCACTCACTCGCTCACCCACTCACTCATTCGCTCACCCACTCTCTCACTCGCTCGCTCACTCACTCGCTCGCTCACTCACTCACTCACTCTCACACCCACTCACTCACTCGCTCACCCACTCACTCACTCGCTCACCCACTCTCTCACTCGCTCGCTCACTCACTCACTCGCTCTCTCACTCACTCACTCGCTCACTCACTCACTCACTCACTCTCACACCCGCTCACTCGCTCACTCACTCACTCACTCGCTCACTCACTCACTCACTCACTCTCACACCCACTCACTCGCTCACTCACTCACTCTCACACCCACTCACTCACTCGCTCGCTCACTCTCACACTCACTCGCTCACTCACTCACTCACTCTCACACCCACTCACTCGCTCGCTCACTCTCACACTCACTCGCTCACTCACTCACTCACTCACTCACTCACTCACCCACTCACTCTCACACCCACTCACTCGCTCACTCACTCACTCTCACACCCACTCACTCACTCGCTCGCTCACTCTCACACTCACTCGCTCACTCACTCGCTCACTCACTCACTCTCACACCCACTCACTCACTCGCTCGCTCACTCTCACACCCACTCACTCGCTCACTCACTCACTCGCTCACTCACTCGCTCACTCACTCACTCACTCTCACACCCACTCACTCGCTCACTCACTCTCACACCCACTCACTCGCTCACTCACTCACTCACTCACTCTCACACCCACTCACTCACTCTCACACCCACTCACTCACTCACTCTCACACCCACTCACTCACTCACTCTCACACTCACTCACTCACTCTCACACCCACTCACTCGCTCACTCACTCACTCTCACACCCACTCACTCGCTCACTCACTCACTCACTCTCACACCCACTCACTCGCTCACTCACTCGCTCACTCACTCACTCTCACACCCACTCGCTCGCTCACTCTCACACTCACTCGCTCACTCACTCACTCACTCTCACACCCACTCACTCACTCTCACACCCACTCACTCGCTCACTCACTCACTCTCACACCCACTCACTCACTCTCACACCCACTCACTCGCTCACTCACTCACTCTCACACCCACTCACTCACTCTCACACCCACTCACTCGCTCACTCACTCACTCTCACACCCACTCACTCGCTCACTCACTCACTCACACACCCACTCACTCACTCTCACACCCACTCACTCGCTCACTCACTCACTCTCACACCCACTCACTCACTCACTCTCACACCCACTCACTCGCTCACTCACTCACTCTCACACCCACTCACTCACTCACTCACTCACTCTCACACCCACTCGCTCACTCACTCACTCACTCACACACCCACTCACTCACTCTCACACCCACTCACTCGCTCACTCACTCACTCTCACTCTCACACACACTCACTCACTCACTCACTCTCACACCCACTCGCTCACTCACTCACTCACACACCCACTCACTCACTCTCACACCCACTCACTCGCTCGCTCACTCACTCACTCTCACACCCACTCACTCACTCGCTCGCTCACTCTCACACTCACTCGCTCACTCACTCACTCACTCACTCTCACACCCACTCACTCGCTCACTCACTCACTCTCACACCCACTCACTCGCTCACTCACTCACTCTCACACCCACTCACTCGCTCACTCACTCACTCTCACACCCACTCACTCACTCGCTCGCTCACTCTCACACTCGCTCGCTCACTCACTCACTCACTCACCCACTCACTCTCACACCCACTCACTCGCTCACTCACTCACTCTCACACCCACTCACTCACTCACTCTCACACCCACTCACTCACTCACTCTCACACTCACTCACTCTCACACCCACTCGCTCACTCACTCACTCACTCTCACACCCCACTCACTCACTCACTCTCACACCCACTCACTCACTCGCTCGCTCACTCTCACACTCACTCGCTCACTCACTCACTCACTCACTCACCCACTCACTCTCACACCCACTCACTCGCTCACTCACTCACTCACTCTCACACTCACTCACTCACTCTCACACCCACTCGCTCACTCACTCACTCTCACACACACTCACTCGCTCACTCTCACACTCACTCGCTCACTCACTCACTCACTCACCCACTCACTCTCACACCCACTCACTCACTCACTCACTCACTCTCACACCCACTCACTCGCTCACTCTCACACTCACTCACTCACTCTCACACCCACTCACTCGCTCACTCTCACACTCACTCACTCACTCACTCACTCTCACACCCACTCACTCGCTCACTCTCACACCCACTCACTCTCACACCCACTCACTCGCTCACTCACTCACTCACTCTCACACCCACTCACTCGCTCACTCTCACACCCACTCGCTCACTCTCACACCCACTCACTCACTCACTCGCTCACTCACTCACTCGCTCGCTCTCACACCCACTCACTCGCTCACTCACTCTCACACCCACTCACTCGCTCACTCTCACACCCACTCACTCGCTCACTCTCACACCCACTCACTCGCTCACTCTCACACTCACTCACTCACTCACTCACTCTCACACCCACTCACTCGCTCACTCTCACACCCACTCACTCACTCACTCGCTCACTCACTCACTCGCTCGCTCACTCTCACACCCACTCGCTCACTCACTCACTCGCTCACTCACTCACTGAGTGAAGCACGCCGCTGCAGCTCCGCCTCTCTGTGCTCTGTGTGCAGGTGTGTAACAGCAACAAGAACTGCCACTGCGAGTACGGCTGGGCCCCGCCGCGCTGCCAGACCTCGGGCTACGGAGGGAGCATCGACAGCGGCCCGACCTGGAACGGTAACTGCACGTGTGTCTCCAGCGCTGCATCATCTAGCATCATCCCCTGAGGGTCCGCTGCACCGAAGGGGTCATGAACTGTGTGTTTAGCTCCTTTGCTGCAGTTTTGCAAATATGGGTTTTTACCTTCACAAAAACTAAACTTAACTAAAATGTAAATAAATAGCGATTCATTTAAACCAAACACAAAAGAGAAGCTGGTTTTGACAGCTTTGAGCAGACTTCTTTGGTTATTTCTATGGAGCCAGCAGCTCTCGCTCTCTATTCCAGCTGGGGCTCGCGGTAGGCCACACAGGTCCTCCGCCTGAATGCGAACGAGCGAGCCAGGGCTGCCGTGGCTCTGCAAACACTCAGATCGGATCATGAACGCCTCTCTCTCTCTCTCTCTCTCTCGCTCACCAGATAAAGACACCTCGGTGAGGGACGGCCTCCTGGTCTTCTTCTTCTTGGTGCTTCCTCTGCTGGTGCTGGCCTTGTACGCGTTCTTCAGAAGGAACCAGCTCAAGCAGCGCTTCTTCAGGAAGAAACGCTCTCAGGGATATGAGTGAGTGACGCTGGTGTTTCCTCTGCTCCGTAGCAGCCGGAGCTCCGCTCGAGTGTCTCTAAAAGCCAAAACGAGCATCGAAGGAAAAGTGCCTTTCCCTTCCCGATGTCACATCGCCCATCCAACCACCTGCCTTCATTTATTCAATCATTTTTTTTATTTAAAACAGTGTTATTTTGTGTTTCAGTGTGGTTGCATGTAAAAGAGTAAAAAAAGCTGATGTTTTTAAGCACCTGCATCAGCCGGAGAAAAAGCTCGACACCAGTCCATAGTGAAAAGATAAAATAGTTTAGTTTAGTTAAATGCTGCTCTTCTTGGGTGGAAGGAGACGTTTCTGGGTTGAAGACTGATGTTTGGTCGGCTGATCCCGGTCTCTGCTTGCCTCCGCAGAGCCGACAGTCGGCCGCAGGCGTCCCAGCGGGAGGATCCCAGGAACACCGCGAAGGAGGGGGTGAGCCACACACACGCTCCAGACGCTCGCTGCACTCCTCAGAGCCTCCAGTTCAATACGTTTGACTATATTATTATTTCAGGATCAAAAAAGCTTGAGTTTCAGGGACAAATAATGACCATTATGTCGTGTGATGACCATTATTTATTGTTAAAGTACGTTATTTATTTGTTCTATTGGTTTATGTTTGTTTACTTTATATTACATAGATTTAAATCTATTTTAAGATGATTTAACTGTAAAACCATCTCTCTTTTGTTTCATCAAGAGTTTTATTTTATTCTTTCACAGTTTAATTTACATTATAATACTAATATCTAAAAATACACAACAATACTTTTTCTACTTCATTTGAATTCACATCAATTCATTTATTTTTATTCTGATTGTATTTAAATTCATTTAGTTTTAAATTAATTTTAACAGTTTTTCATTCATTGTGTTCTATTCAAATGAGTTTGTTTTATCTTGATTTATTTTTGTTTTATGTAAATTAGTTTCTTCTAAAACATGTTTAATTTTGTTTTGTTTTTTTATTTAGTACAGTGTCAGTGTTTTACTTTAAATGGAGTTCATGGTGTGTGTTTTTAATTTTTTTATTCATTTTACTTTAAATAATATTGTTCTATTTAAATGATTAAAGTTTGATCAGAAGAACGTCTGTGCGCTAGAAAAATAGAGTTCTACAGAAACAATGCTTTTTGTGGAAAAGAAGTTGCGATGATTCCTCCAGCACTGACGAGTTAGAAGCAGAAACGTTTGTGGAGCGACGGAGCTCACCGCACCACTCCATCACCTCCTCATTCTTTCCGATGAGATGGAGAACGTTAAAATATTCAAATATGTGAACTTTGTTCTCTGTTTTGGCAAATAATATTGTTTTCTCTATGTATAATATAATTTCTCTCTCTCCCTCCCTCTCTTTTACTCTTTCTCTCACTCACTCTTTCCCTCTCTCTCACTTTCTCTCACTCACTTTTTCTCCCTCTCTCACTCACTCTTTCTCTCCCTCTCCCTTCCTCTCTTTCTCCCCCTCTTGCTCTCTGTCTCTCTCTCCCTCCGTCTCTCTCTTCTCTCTCTCCCTCCCTCCCTCTCTCTCTCTCCCTCCCTCTCTCTCTCTCTCTCTCCCTCTCTCCCCCCTCCTCCAGCACCAGAGTCAGCTACTGCCCCCAGTGGAGGTATGGAACAGCGCAACACTCGTTTCAGAGAGAGAGAGCTGTGTTTGTAATGTACTCTTTTACACTAGATCATAGTTAAGGACGTTCTTCATGTTTCTTCCAGCAGACCACTTTTAACTTGCATACAGTCCACTCTAGGCTAATGAAAGCTTTGGTGTGTTTGTTTGCAGCACATCTACCTCACTAAACACCGAGCCTCATCGTGTTTGGTCGTATTTTCTCCTCTAAGATGTTTTCCTCTCGTTCTGCAGGTTGTGCACACCAGTAAGCCTGCGCCCTGCTACGCCAGCAGACCTCCTCCTCCGCAGTTTGCACGGTAACCCTCTTCATCGCCTTCAACGCTCGGGGTTCCTTTAAGATGGTTTCGTTCAGAGTTATGCACAGCTCGGAGCCGTTTCTGATTGTTTGAGATGAAACTAATACAAGATTCTCTAATGTTTTGTTGTTCGTGGATTATTAATTTAGATCCAAAATGAAGCCTTTTGAAGTTAATGCAGTATTTCGTGTGGGAATGTTAAGAATATTGTTGTTGGTTTCTTCCTCTCCTCAGGCCTCCTCCTCCTCCTCCTCCTCCTCAGCAGCTCCGACCTCAGAGAGCAGCACCCGCTCCTCCGGTTTAACAGGCCTCTGCCTGCGATCGATGGCTCAGTGGGCGAAGCAGCAAGGCATGAACTCTAACCCACAGACCCGAGGCACCTGTCAGCTGTCCATCAATCGTGGAGGAAGGAGGCTCTGCCCCGGACGCGCTGCTGAGGGTTTAGTTCCGCGAGGCTGCTGGAGAGGCTTGCATGGCTCTTCTGGACCACTGTGACAGACTGCACTTTAGTAAAGCCCACTGTCGACGAACGCATCGATCCCCTGATGATAGGCACGCTTTGTGATTTGCTCCGTTAAAAGCCCCGTTCAAACAGACTTGTACTGAATGTCAGCGGCTGAATGTTACACTCCTCGCGTGTACAGAATAATTGTCTTACTGTTAGACGTATTCGTCTGAATTAATCTCCTCCTCCTGCTTCATACTCCTGCGTTCAATCTTCTGCGTCAACTCTTTTTTTTTTTTTTCACACTAAAAGAATTCTGGGAAATTTCCATCGACTTAAACTGAGATCAAAATATCCGGAGCAGAGAAGAGATTTTTGTTCATTTCTCTGATTTTGCCTGTCATGACCACTGATTTTTTTTTTTACTCATTTATGTATAATTTAGCACTGAGAGCAAGCTTTTGCTTTATTACTTTCTACCTTTTTCCACTTTCTTTACTGATTCGCTCCGCTGTTAACCCCACCCACTTTTTTCTCCCAAATCTCTCTTTGAGAACTTACATGTGACCTACAGGTGACCTCAGGTGACCTACAGGTGGCATCAGGTGACCTCAGGTGACCTACATGTGACCTCAGGTGACCTACCGGTGGCCTCAGGTGACCTACAGGTGGCCTCAGGTGACCTACAGGTGGCCTCAGGTGACCTCAGGTGACCTACCGGTGGCCTCAGGTGACCTACCGGTGGCCTCAGGTGACCTCTGAAAGCGGATGCGTCAATCAGATTTTTTTTTTAATTCTACTTTTTTTGAGGACAAGATTAAATAAATGAATGCCCCCAAAAAATTCAAGCAGGAAATAAAAGGAACTAAAATAAAGACACAATTAATTAAGAAAACAAAAATGCTTAAATAAAAGAGTAAATAACTATAAGATGAATTACTACTAATATAAAAGCATTCAAAAATGCTCAATAAAATGTAATTTAATTAAGTATAGTTAAGTAATCTAACTAAAAAGACAAATGTTTAAATAATTGCTTATACTAAAAAAATATTCATTGGTAAATAAATAAGGTTGAATATGTACTGGTAATTAAATTACTGCTTCAATACATTTCAATATTCTACCAGTAAAGGTTCATAAATTGACTAAATCAGTTACATTTATTTTTATATTTTTTTATTTTGTAATACTTATTGATGTGTTGAACTTCATTTCCTAGTTTATTCATTAGTTAATCGATTTATTTGTACATTTATATAAGCATGTAACCTTTCGTTTATCAGTTGCTTAGCTTTTGTGTTTATTCCTGTAATGTTTGTACAGGAGATGATTTTGTGGTTCGTATTAGTCAGATTTCAGTCGGGAGTCTGAATGGGGCTTTAACCGTTCCGTTTGCACTGATGCACATTTTCTTTTAAACACGATAACTATTAGACTCGAGCGTACGACAGCAAACCTGACGCTGAAGCGACGACTACTGCATCGCTTTCACTCCAATCGAATCGTGTTTGCGTTGATTTATTTAAACAGAGTTTTAACAGAAGTAATTTATATTTGGAGAAGTAATCACTTCGTTATTTACGTTGCTCAAAGGGTTTACTTTTCCAAAATAGTAACAAAGAAGAGATTTTCAAGGGCTATGTGTCTGCGCCTCTGAGCGTCTCTGTTTGCATGCGCAGACTTCAGGCTCTGGAGTTAAACCCATAAAGTTAAACTCCAGAGACGAGCTCCTCGATCGGAGTGCCATACAGAGTCAGTCGGTTTTACATCTGTGCACCCGCGTCACATCGTTTTACCCACTTCTGTGTGATACTGATGATTTTGCAGAATAAAAGTCTTTGTTTTTAATTACGTTGACGTGTTATGAGTTTTCTCTCAGAGCGCTAATAAAAGGCAAGGCAAGTTTATTTATAGCACATTTGGTACGCAGGGTAATTCAAAGTCCTTTACATAGGAAACAAAGAATAAAAAGAAAGTACATTTAATAAAATCAAGCAGAAAAAAGTCATATAAAATCAGAATGATTAAAAACTGAAAATGTAAAACATTGATTAAAACAGAATAAGACAGTGAGGTGCAGAGATATTGTTGCTCAGTTGACAAAATCTCAACTAAACAGGAGAGTCTCTAGTCTGGATTTACACGTGACTAAAGTGTTGGCACCCCTGATATCCTCTGAAGCTGGTTCCTCTGTGGGCCACAGAAGAACTAAAGGACATCATACACCTTAGAAGATCACTACGAATCTTGAAAGAGACTTATGATCGCTAAATATTTATCTCGTTCCGAGGCCTCAAGGCTGCTGTAAATGAAGTGAAAGGAGCATTTTCATCTTTAAGCACCATTAAACCCAATTAACAGCACTTCATCACAATCTCCTGTATCTCATTACAGTTCCAGGATGGTGTAAAACCATGCCACTGATGCTAACATTGATCTCCGCAGGGACAACTGAAACTGAGCCCTGGATAGCAAATCCAGCTGCACAGAGAATAGTTGTGTTTATGGAAAATACAAAAAAGCGGTAGTGCTGCCATTAGCATGTGCAAATTAAAATATTACAACAACAAAAAAAGACAGTTAAGAGCCCATTAAAAACCGAAGATATAAAGCAACAGCACACAGATCTGATTCTTTCCTAAATTAAGTCACGTCATGTTTTGTTTTCTTTGTATTTATTCTCAAATATCTGGTAAAAGGCCTTGCTGTTGGGTGAATAGTGCGTGTGTGTGTCATTGTTTCAATTGGGGTGAGCGCTCCTAAAGATTATCCCTGTTTACTACAATATTTTGTTAAATCATAAGCCACTTTATTCAAAAGAGCTGGGCAACAATAAGACTGCTCTCGGCTTATTAGTGGTTATGACACACAATTTATAATCATGATATTAATTACAAACTCATATTTTTATTTTTGGATGCTTTGGAGAAAAGCTGTGCAATAGAGTTGAAACTTACTGACATTTCATTTCTGTCTGGATTTAACAATTACATATTTTACATACCCTCATTATACAATGGCATGACATCTCGCTGTAAGCAGTGTATTTTACGTATCTCTGGTGTGTAGATTATAATACATTTTCTTTTTGTAGTGTTTTGGGTACATGGGGATGCAAAAAATACTTTCTAGTACGTTTGAGAGTAGTTTAGTGGAGAATCTTCGTGACGATTGAGCGCCATTTTTGTTAAACCAACTTCCCGCGGGAACACGTCACCGTAGCGTGACGTCACTAGCGGCTGACTCGCCCTTCCCTGTGACGTAGATCGGTAGCGATGTTATCGACTGTCTGTCACTCACACCGCTGAGGAGCAGCGCAGGTGGCCGACCGATCCCGGTGCAGACTACTGACCCGACCAGTGTTCTCCGGTACCGGCTCCGGTAAGCGCTGTTTCCCGCTGCTTTCCGACAGCTTTCACTCGCAGACCGGGGCACCCAGCTTCCACGGGCCCTTCCTAGTTTAGCTTACCGTTAATGTAACTTAACGTTCGGTGTGTGTGAGGTAATAATGTCACACGCGAGTGCTTAACTTTGTGTCTAACGTTACACAAGGTAGCTTTCTGATGCCATAACTGTCGACCTTAGCTGAGCTCTTTTTTGCTAGCCACAAGCCTTTCTGGATACAAAAAAGAATAGTTTAGATGCTTATAGAACATATGATTAACCTCTTAAACGACTCTAAATGAAATGTAAGTTCCGATCGAACGTTCAAACTCGTTTCGACCTCAGATTCGACAGTTAGCTTGGGTTAGCTTAGCTTCAAGGGAACTATGTTTAGAGAAAGGACATGATGACTGACGGTCGCCGTGGCCAGTAAACACCCGCTGACCGTGGGTTATGGGCGGGATCAGAGATTCCAGCCAATGAGGGACAGAGAGTGCTGGGTAGCGGAGGGGGGGGGCTCACTGACCCGCCATACAGCGTGGAGGCAAGGTCACAACACCGGCGTGCGAATATTACTAAAACTATACAACTGTAGCAAGGACAAATATACGTGTTACATGCAATGCCAATATTAAATGTGTTTTGGTGACATGAGCTAGAACTTGACCACAAATATAGTTGTCATAGCTTGTTTGTTGGTTGATCTGCAGTAACGACTTTGTGTAAACATGCTCTCTCTTTTTGTCAAAATGTATTTTCCTTTTTTATTGAAGTTTGAAATGATTAACGTTAAGTAATAGCTGAACTCTTAAAAGTCTTTTTTTTCTTATTTTTAAAGTCTGCATAATGCACCTGTATCTTAAAGCGCTGTAGTGTTTTTCTAAGCTCCACAGGTGTTAACAGTGTTTACATAAACATATTAAGCTGATAAAGTTTTGAGCCAGTTAACATTGTTTACTGTGATTATAAAGAGTATTGAAAGCAGATTAAAACAGCCGAGGTTGCTTCTATACTAACAATGTCACTCAAAACCGATGCTTGTCCTGGAATTAGTTTGCAATAAACTATACATTAAAAACTCCAAAGGGAACATTTGTTAAAGCTTCTAAGATTAAAGCTAGGGCAGATCCGCTGGAAGAGTACCAAAGCAAACTTGAAGCCAATCAACACACTAACTATCAAAACATTGATGTTGCACCATTGGTCAAGAGATGTGTTTGTTTATGTGATTAGGTTAAATGTCAACATCGGAACCAAAAGTGTTATTACTGCACTT
The DNA here is from genome assembly GCA_900490495.1 of Danionella dracula. Taxonomy (NCBI): domain Eukaryota; kingdom Metazoa; phylum Chordata; class Actinopteri; order Cypriniformes; family Danionidae; genus Danionella; species Danionella dracula. Next base: position 50,052 of record UELW01000445.1, read on the forward strand.
TTAAGAAGTTGCACTTTGATTCGTTTGTTGCTTATTCAATCATTGTGTCTCGACAGTTTGATAATCTCAATGTGAAATAAAATCTGACCATCAAAAGGTTAGGTTTCAACCAGAAAAGTGGAGAACATTTAAACGTTCACAAAAACTAGCCACTTTTTCTTTTCTTTTTTTCAGAGCTATTAACATGGCTGAACACTGTGAGACCTTTCACTTCCTGTTTGAAAAGATAGTTTCACGAAAGCAAGCAAATGTGACTCTGTAGTACAATATGTTGTCATCTGCTGAATATTTGAGGGAACGCTTATTCGAGCGGAACAGATTTCTGAGAGTATTAATATGCTTGAGGAGCACCGAGGTGTTGCTCATGACGAGACGTTTCTTTTGTTGCTGCCCAAAACAAAGAAGAAAATGTTTACCAGCAAACATCTCTCCAATAGAACAGAAATAGCGACGACTGGATGAGGAGACATAGTTTCCTGGAGAATGTGTCGCTTGTGTCTGGAGAAAGATTCATGATCATCCATTATCCATCCATCATCTTGTGGGCTTTCTTCCCTTTTGGGATCTCCACAGCGGAATGAACCGCCAACTCTTCTGGCATATGTTTTATGTGGCAGAAATATCAATAGTTTTCATTTAGTTTTTTCCCAATTAACTTGATTAATAGGAATCACTGCTTGTCTTTGTTCTTGTGGGGAAACCGGAGCACCCGGAGTAAACCCATGCACTCACAGGGAGAACATGAGAACTCCACACAGAGATACCAACAGACCCAGCCCAGGCTCGAACCAGAGACCTTGCTGTGAGACCACCGTGCTACCCACTGTGCCACCGTGAGAGATGTGTGCAGCTGTGCCTAAAGTGATTCAGTTGTTTCTTTCAGAGAGATGTGCTACACATGTTGCTCACTCTCAATATTTTTTCCTGCAAGCAAAAAAGAAGTATTTTAGTTATGCGTGTAATGCTTTGAATGCGAGACTCATTAACTTTCAACGAAACTCACCTTTTTACAGTCTCTTCACCCCTCGTCAAATCATTATTCAGGCTTTGTCTTTCTGTTATCTTTTAAGGCCCTTTGAAGTTCGACAATTAATGAGTTTTACTGGAGCTTTTATTCTTGTACTTGTGTTCTTGTAGTTGACCGAAAATAATACAGTTGAGTTATAACAATATCTTTGGTCAAATAACGTCACACACGTGACCAGCTACATCAAATCATTCCATTAGAACCCTGAGAGAAGATTCCGATGGGTTCATACCTGAAGGGTCATGGCTCTTCTAGCGCTCCTTCTGTTCTCTCTTCACAGACTGAGCAGCGAAACAGGAACCGAAGCTCCGAGACGTCTGGAAGTGTCCCCTTCCCCTTCTGCGGATCGATTCACTTTGGATTAAAGAGGGAGTCTGCGCTTCTCGTGTTGTGAGGACACGCTGGAGGTTGAGTGTGACTTGCACTCCTTTCAAAGACTGCGATGCACCGCTTAAGGACTTGTGCGGCCCGGCTCCGCCCTTTAACGGCGTCTCAGAGCGCGAAGAGCCTGTCCCAGCAGAGGCCCGCGGCCACACTCAGGACGTTTCAGCCCAGCAGGGGCTTCACCGCACCGGTGGCCGCGGAGCCCTTTCTCAACGGAACCAGCTCGAACTACGTGGAGGAGATGTACTACGCCTGGCTGGAGGACCCCAAGAGCGTTCATAAGGTACGAGCCAGCGCTCAGCGGGCGGTGTGATCCCGGCCCTCTCTCTCTCCGTCTGTCTGTTTATAGACTCTGACCCTTTTAATCTGATTACAATAGAACTAAAACCAGGTAGAGCGGGCCCGGTTTATGCTCCGCGCATGCTTTATCTGCTTCTGCACTTTACAGAATGTACTTTATACTTGTGTTATTAATGCAAGTGTTACTTCAGACATTAAAAACACAAGCAAGCTTTATATTGGGCTAGGAATTGCAGCGATTAGATGGGTGTAATTTGACCAGAAATTAAGAAAAATTGTGAAAAAATTGATTCATGGCTAATAAAAGTAAACTCCAAAAATTCCCAGTCTGTGAGTAACAATGCACAGAAAATAACCAAAATAAATCCATAGATAGATGTGGACAAAACAAATGGACGATATATTTACAGCACTGAAATCAAATCCATAATTACAAAAAAAAATCATAAAAACTTAAAATTAACGAATCAAATCATTAACGGAACACCGGAGTCAAAGCAACTTATCGTCATCGAGAAGACTTTGAAATATTAACAGGCAAAATCAAGGACAAAATAATACAAACGTAAATAAATCAAATCCTAGAAAAATAATTACAACAAACACAACAGAAATAACTGGGCAACATCAAAGCCATTGTTAATATGAAAATATGAAAAAAGATCTGGTTGAAACCAAAACTGGGCGATTAAAATAATCAATCGATGAATGAATTCTCTGAATCAAATTTATTTGCTGATTGATTTGTTTGTAGAAAATATTTGCAAACGAAAGGAAAAAAAAATCACCATCTTGAAAAACACTAAGCTAAATACAAAGTGAAGTAAAATCCATGAAAACGTTGTGTTGAAACAAAGACGGAAATAACTGGACAAACTTCCAGCAACCAAACAAACATGAATAGAAATATAATCAACAACATAAAATTCATCACTAACAACAAATCAAGTACAGCAATAGTTTTAAATCCATGAAAAAACTCAATCAAAGACTAAGTAGAAGAAACACGTACTAAACACAAGGGTCCGACACGTTCATCGATTGTTCCTAGAAAAGCTAGATTTGTGCGTCTGACGGATAAGAAAGTCTAATCCGGCTCTCCTGCTGTGTTCTAGTCCTGGGACGTGTTCTTCAGGAACGCAAACGCCAGCGCTGCTCCAGGAACCGCGTACCAGAGCCCTCTCGCCGTGAGCCTGGCTGGGCTTCCCCCGCCGCAGTCTCTGGTGGGGACTCAGCCAAACGTGGAGAAGCTGGTGGAGGACCATCTCGCCGTGCAGTCGCTCATCAGGGCCTACCAGGTACTCCGAAATCATTCCAGAACCCAAGAGATGGGCACATAGAACGGCACTCTGTTTAGCACTGCGTGATTTTGTACATCGGATCAAGACCTGTTCTGTCACTTCACATCCGGAGTTCTGCGCATCCACTTTGACCTTTGAAGAGCAGTAGCTTCTTGTTCTTCATGACGCTGTTGTTTACAAAAAATGGCTTTAAAGTCACAGGAGAGCGTTCGCTGAGCAGACGGCGAAGGTGGAGGACATTTACTTGAAATGCACTGTAAATAAAGCTGCGCGATACATCAACTTTATTCATCGCTTCAAGTTGCGGCTTTCAGACAGGGTTAAAAATGGAAAATTCATCTGAATATTTTCTCTTACTGAGAGGTTTTAATGAGCCAAAACCTTATCTTGAGTGAGACGTGACCGATTAAACTGCACAAATAAGAGTCTACGAAAAATCTGACAAGAAGACCTCGTTAACCTCAAGCGGAGACTGGAAAGGCCTCTGATCAGCTTCATGAATTTTCAGACAGAAGTTTTGTGCATGAACTCGCCTCAATCAAAAACTACGACACATCGCTCGTTGGCCAAACACTGGGTGCGCACAAAAAAAGTTTTTTTTCGTGAAGAAAAAGACCAATGAAGGCCGGCTCTTCTGTTGACATGAAAAGCAGCGGCCGGCGTTCGGTGTCGACAGGAAACCGCAACAAAGAACCACGTGATGAAGAGCCAAGGATGAAACCATGAAAGAGGAGAATTTGAGCGTTCAGAAGCTCCTCTTATTGCTGTCTGACCATCAAGAGTTCTTCGACAACGCTCACCAAGATTATAAAATGGCAGAACAAGGTGCTGTTGAGAAAAATAGAAGAATCTGGGTAAATGAACCTGTGTGTTCTGATAACTTCTCAAAATTACTCAAAATGAGAAATTTTTAAGATTTTATGTGATTTTCACAAACGACACACCACTACCCCAGAGCGCCATCCAAGGGCAAGGAGCGTCACTGCATCAACATTAAACAGAAGAGCTTTAAAGCTAGCCAAAGGCCTCCTGCAGAGAAGCCACCTAACCGTTCGCACGAGTTTCAATACGCACAGGTGCGTAGAAACCCAGATAACATCGCTACAGATCTACGTCACAGCGACGGGCGAGTCAGCCGCTCGCGCCGTCACGCTGCGATGGCGGGTCCCGCGGGAAGTCGGCTTAATAAAAAAACGAAAAATTCAATTCCCATGAAGATTCTCCACTCAACTACTTAATAGACATACTAGAAAGTTTTGTGGCATGTACTCAAAACACTACAAAAAGTAAAATGTACGTAATCTACACACCAGAAACACTGCTTTCCAGTTGTTTTACACAAAAGCATAAACTATTTTAAATGTCTGTCCTTTCTTACACAGAATGGGTTTATATAAACAAGAGAACAGTGCAGGCATGCATGATCAGAACGATCTGTGTGTGTTTTCGTACAAACAATTCCGCAAAGCCAAGTTTCCCAGAGAGTCTGGGACATTCTGATATCCTGAAATAAGTCAGAAATCAATGAGCAACAACCAAAAGTATCACGTGGAGTTCTAGAACTGTGTTCCACCTCGTACAGTACCCAGAACTTGTGTGTCACTGTCTGGATGAGGCAAGCCGAAGGGATTCTTTTATTGGATTGGAGAGAACATGATGAGACCTCGTGTTGATCCCGGCCCTCGTGAACTGGCAGAAAGAAGACTGGAGAGCTCGCTGCGCTTTATGGCGGTACTTGTTCCCATCGTAAATCTTTTAATCAAAGCCTTTCAGTTAAGTGTTAAAAACCTCCGCACGCATCTTAAAGAACAGCTCTCTTTCACTGTCTACGCTATTATGCGTCGTGTGCAGTCAGAATTGTTCATTTCTGTCGGATTGATTTAATTTCACCAAGCGTAGCTAGACTGATGTAGCGTCACGGTTAAAAAAGACTAAACAACATTACTAAAATCCACTGGATATGTGACATTTGACAATACATACTCAAACAGAGAGCTTTGTAGTTAATTAAGCATGCGCTATTACGTACAGTTCATCGTTTTCACGACTTTCTCAATGGAAAACAACAATTTTATACTAAACTAAAAGCACGTCATGCAAAAATGTACACTGAGGAACTTTTTTACACCACCTGGGAGTGTTTTTTCCACTTCTCTCCCACTTTGACGGGTTTGTGATGAATTATTAAACTCAATAAAGATAATAGCTGATTATCGTTTAGTGTAACCATTAAGTCCCATTGGCTGGCATGTAAGACCTGGTATAATATAACGAGTCTCTCTCTGATTAGACGTATTAGACATGTCCTATATAACCCAATCAGCTGCAACATGAATGAGAGCAGATCAGGAGAAGAAGATACTGTAGCTTACTCTAATTGTTTTTTTTTTGTGTAGCTTTAAGTTAACATAAAGCGGCCTTTCTTTGATGAACAGAGCTTTTACTGCAGAATGAAGCTGTTGCTTTTCTTCTGAAAGTTAATGCAATTCCCTTTGAATGGATTTTATAAACTCTTTCACTCAAGTAAATAATAGTAATAGTAGTACTTTTCTTCAACTAAAACCCACCTCAGGGAGACGCATCCCCTGGAGAACGCTGAGGCTGTGATTTACTCGAGGACACAGATGAGGTTAAACCCGAGAGACGAGCTGAGCTTCAGCTTGGAGAACATCGGACATGAGTGTACAGCGACCGTACTCATCCATCAGCCGCTCAAGCCACCAACCTCCGCTAAACCACTTTAGAAAAGCTCTTCAGAATAGTTTGGCATCCACTCTTCTCAGAGGAGTTCAGTTTTCAATAACCGCCTGAGAACTGGATCTGGTTCTTTTCTCTGCCGAATAAACCCCTCGCTATATAAACCGTGGTGTAAATTTAACCACCAGCTCAGAAATTTCGGGTGAAATGCTCTTACAGTGACCATTTAAGAGCGCTCCGTACAATCGCCTCCGTTCACAACCAAACTGAGATTTAATGAGAAGTTTGAACAGAAACAGGATTGTACACTTGTCGAAATCTCTCTTTGTAGGTAAAATATGCTAAACTTTCAATCAAATCCTGCACGAGTGTGGAGAAACAGCGTAGTACAAGATTAGTTATAATGTTTCTTAAAAGCAATTTGAAGTAATGTTAAATGAGACTTTTATATCCATATCTGATTGGTCGAGAACACGAAAAATCATCGGTCGTGGTCCTGAAGAGGGCGCTCCTCGCATGCAGTGCGCTCGAGCTCCTGCGGTCCTCGCTCCGGATCTGCTCAGTGCGCTCCTCCTAACTGGTGTTGCCTTGTTTTCAGGTAATGGGGCATCACAATGCAAACCTTGACCCCCTTGGCATCAGTTGTGTTAATTTTGACGAGGCCCCGGTAGCTACGGGCCTCCATCATGTTGGTGAGAAATGTTTTCTGTCTGCCTCTGCTTGCAAGACCACGATTAATTGTGTGTTTTGTGTGATCTCTGCTTCCCCTCCTCCTCCTCCTCCTCCTCCTCCTCCTCCCTGTGTTCACACACCACTCACCCCGTCCTCTCTCGCCCTCCCATTGCCTGTCTCTCTCCTCTTTCTCGTGGGTGGTTTTACGTTCCCTTGACGCCTCTCTAGATTCGCGGTCACCATGTGGCTCAGCTGGACCCTCTGGGGATCATGGATGCCGATCTGGATTCATGCGTTCCCACCGACATTATCACGTCATCGGATAAACTCGGTGAGGAGCTTTGAAGGACGTATCTCCTGGAAAGATGTGGATGTTACTCAGGCTGGATTCAGGAAAAGTTGGGGCATGAGCTGCTTTTTCTCCTCTAAATGAGCTCACCTCGGGTCGAGGGTCAGTCCTCAGGGCTCAGAACAGTCTGTGGGAGACATAAAATGCCTGGTTGAGATGGGTTCTGTGATGTTGGAGTCAGATGAAAAGCAATAAACATTTTATCAAAAGCGGCTTGAGTCAGAAATGAGCTTTTTGGACGTCTGGAAGGGAGGGAGCGAATCAGGGGTTTTCTGTTATTGCAGTACTAGTTTTGTCCACAAGCTTACACACCACACCTTTAATTATAGCTGAATATTTTTCGTTCCATATTCTCACCATCGTTTCTCGTAGCTCAAGCTTCTAGTGTAAAAAAAAGTTTCTCTCTTCAATAGTTATGACTCTGGAGTCGAGGTGAAGGACACGGATATGTGACGTTCATCACTCGTAGAGTAGACCTAGATTCAGAAGAATGTTTTCCATGGATTGCTGCGGCGCTGTGAAACAGGGTTTAAACACTCTCTTCCTGAAACGAAAGCATGTTCTGGAAAAGAATTGGACACAAATCAACAGTGAATGAAAGTTGAATAAGATTCCCGGTGGTTCTCGATGGAGGCCACTGTGATGCACACCGAGAGACTCAGTATTTGTCAAATAGGAAATATGTTCAACACACACTTTTTCTGGAATGCACTATTCTTAACCTTGTTATGCATCAAAGGCTCAAATGTAATTATTGAATTCAATGCTAACTCAAAAATAGCAAGACGATCAAGATGATGAACGCATTCTGCTCTGTGTGCAGCGCGCGCGAGCGAGCTTCTCAGGTGTTGTAGTCGTTCGTTGCCTCCCTCCAACTGTTCTGAGACCTGCTGCCATTCGTTCAGAGGAGAAAACATTCATGTTCTGCTTTGGAACGCAACTCTAGGATTTCATTCTTTTTTTTAGACTACCCAACATTTTCAGCTCACAGGTTTGAGATGTTTCACTGTGTCCATGTGCTGTGTATTAGAATTTAGTCAAAGTCAGTCTGTGATTGGCTGCTTGAGCTCTGGGCTCGTTTGGGTTGTCCTTCTGGACTTGTCATTGGTTTGCTGCTGTGTTGAGCGCGGGATCTCTGGCGCCGGGTAGACTAGATTGAAGCTTTTCGTGGAGCCCTGTAGGCTGTGGTGCATTGTGGGTAGTCTTGATTGCTTGGCATCGGATGCCTGCTGTGATTGAAAACGGAACTGTGGGCGATCAGGTGATCGGCTGTGTATTTGGGGTCTCTAACTCTCCTTGGGTTTGTTTCCTCCGCTCATTGCCTCTCTAGCGCTCCCGCAGGTCAAGAAGCGCCTCGGTGCGCTCACCATCGGAGGTACAGTAGGCTTTCCTCTCAAGTTCTCTTGCTTCATAGACACGCTAGGCGCTGCTCTTCGTAGCTCTAGACAGAGTGTTGTATTGGTTTAGCTGTGCTCGTTGGTTTCGTTGTTTTACTTGGGAACTTTAGAGTAAAATTTATGCATGACGCGCAGATTTATAAATGCTTGTTGAGCACAAATTTGCTGCGAGGGTCCTTGCTGGAGTGCCGAATGGCCTTGGGCTCTTGCTCCTCTCTGCTCACCGCTGGCTTCAACAAGTGATTGGCGACAGACTCACCATTTCCAACACACACTGCCGTCAGCTTGAGTTATTTTTGTAATTTAGTCAGGAGAAATGGATGTCTTCGACAAAAAACGTACTCTGACCATGACTTCAACTCTGTCGACCTTCACCGATGCCCAAGTCAGTGATATTCAAGTGAAACTAATCTTTTCGGGCTGCGATTGTCTTCATCAGCAGCTTACCCCAAACACAACGAAGGTAACCCTCCCTGACACCAAAGCTAGCCGATCCTGCAGCAAGAGCGGAACCTGGAGCTCAAGGTTCCTCCCATTTGGCTCCTCGGCGAGTACCATTATTACTCCAGTATGTTCAACCTGCATCAGGCAAACTGTCTTTAAAAAATCTGAGCTTTCAACTTCTGTCAAGTGTGCGTTTCAGTCTTTATTCGCAACAAAAATAAAAACCATTTACTCTGGTGTTTAGGCAAGTCATCCCGTTCTTCGCTGCTCGCGGGGTTCTGCTGGTGCTGCGGCTCACATCCCAGGAACCATTCACGTCAACATTTAACAGTGTACTCGCCGCGAACTGTGCGGTTCATTCTAGTTAAAGATGTCAGGATGAGCAGCAAGTAATTCTCTTTCAAGGCGATAAAGTGCAGAGAAACCTATATATAATACTATAAACTATACTATAGAATTTTTTGTTTTTTTTATAATGTCATATTTTTCTTTATTTGTAATTTTGTCGTGTTTGTTCTGCACTATTTTATATACAACCATTTTACATTTTTTTGTATTTTTTGGAATTCTTTTTTGACTTTTTTTGTTCAAAGTATTTGTTTTGTTTCATTAATACAAGTGTTATATTTGATTTAATTATCACCATTTTAACTATTGTTTTACCTATTTAGTTTTAATTCAATTCCAATAAGGTTTAATAGTTTTTACATTTCTAAATTGAATCTTTATTGCTTTTTTTACTGCTTTTTTTTTCTTAAATTATTTTTAATTCATATGAATGATTTGCATTTTTTATAAATTGCCCAACCACTTTCTTCAATGAATGTAAAATGTAATTGAATTTAGTTGTATTTAATTTTTTTATGTGTTCTACATCAGGTAAAATAGTCACATTTAAAAACAACACGTTAGTGGCATAAAGATGTTTTAGGTAAAATATATTTCTTTAATAGTGTGGTTGCACTGAACTCAGCGTTTCATTCCAGCTATCAAGATAAAAAAACTCTCCATGTGATCTGTGTAACCCACTTTTAATCTGAAGACCATCCATCTTCCCTTTCGGGGTCTCCACAGCGGAATGAACCACCAACTCTTCTGGAATATGTTTTATGCGGCGAATGCCCTTCCAGCTGCAACCCATCCCTGGGAAACATCCACACACATTCATTCACACTTTAACACTAAGGACAATCGTTCTTACTCGATTCTCTTATTCCGCATGTCTTTGTTCTTGTGGAGGAACCACTGCACCACCGTGACACCCTGAAGAACACGTAGAAGAAATATAATTGCACTAAAGATACAATTAAGGATATCTTTTTTTAGTTGCTGTAACAGACTGTGTAGCAGCGCTTTGATGGATGCATGAATGAGGAAAGTATGCCTTCAAACGCTCTGGAGGCGGGCGTCAGCCCTGGACTGAACCGCTCCGCTCTTCAGCTCGCTTCACAGAGTCTGAGATTCACTTCGCAGACGCTTCTCCGAGCTGTGAGGGGAGGTGGGTACCGAATTGAAGAGTTGGCTGCTCGCGGTTCTGTGGGCTGAGCGCTCGCTGCTCGCGGTTCTGTGTGTGTTTGCTGATCTGATGCTCGCGGCAGCTGATGGACGCTCTTCTCCGGAGTTCCACGCGCCGTGTTGATGGAGAGAAGGGGATTATTTGCTAGTTGTACGACTGGGAGCGAGTTCTGGGGTAACGCCGGGCTTTTTTTGCTCATTTGTTGTGGTTCTTTTTTGGCAAATGTTGAAGGGATGCGTGATTAGGGTTGTTGTAGAATAAAGCACAGTTGGCATGTTAACCTCTCGATTCAGCACCTCTCATTTCACTCTTTTACTCTGCTCTAAAGTTGTCATGAACTGAGAACATAAAATGCTGTTATGTGACAAGAAAGCATCTCTGACAGTTTCAGAATTTACGCACGTTCCCTTAGCACTCGTCGCTGAGTCGCTAGCAAAGCTGCGGTGCGTTCAAGAGAGGAAGACTGAGTTAAGAGGTCAACGGACACTCAAACAAAAAAACTAAACTTGAATTCAATCGCTGGACTGCCAAACCGTCAAACATCTTCAGTAACAGGTTGTCCAGTTACAGAGATTGTAGATTTAGCCGTTCCCGTCCTCTCAACCGTGGAAAATAATAAAAGGGCTTCATAAAATTAGATTTTACTTAGAAATACATATTTGGTGTAAAATCCCTTGTCTTTATAGTTTACAAATTGCTTAAAAAAACTGTTCAGTTCATGACCCCTTTAATCAACACGCCTGTAACCTGTCTGCCTCTGCTTGCACTCAGTAACAAACCCTGCTCTCTTCGGGACATGGCACTGCTTGATTGATTGATTGATTTATTGATTGATTGATTATTGATCGTTGGAAGCGGCAGGAAAGGAATTCTCTCACGATCAGACGTGAAGCTGGGCTCTGGGTTAAAGACGCGGGACAAAGGGAAGGTTTCTTTCTTCTAGATGTTTTGGGAGGAAAGCAGGCTGTTTTTGTAAAAGCGGTGATCAACATCATTTTAGAAAAGTTAATTTGTATTTATTGAGTTTTTATTGGAAACCGTTTCAAATACTTTTGCTGCTTTAGTTCTGTTTTTAGTTTTGTTTTTTTTTTTCCATTAAATTCTATCTCATTTATAGTCACGTTAATGTTAATTAATGTGTGTTTGGTTTCTTTTCTCTTTGAAAATAATGTGTGTCCTTTATTCCTTTCATTTTTTATTAAATATTTTGTAAACGTGTTAAATTTCAGTTTAGAGTTTTTTTTTGTTATTTGGACATCAAATTATTATGTTTTTATTTTACTGAAATTTAATTCATTTTACTTTGTTTACTTCAAGTTCCTAACGTTTTAGCTTAAAATAAACACAAATTTGCTAAGTATTTCAATTGATTTTGATGTTGTTTAAAGTCTTTTTTTTGTTCCATTTTATTTGATAAGGGTTTGCTGTTAATGTTTTTGTGCGTTTATTTGCATGTTTTATGTTCATTCTGGTGTAAATCTACAAATCTGTAGATGGTTTGTTTGCTTGTTTGTTAAATAAGTTAAATAGTTTATTTTTAGAAATTTGTTTAACTTACATTTTTTCGCCTATTTAATTTAGATTTTTTTTTTATCTAAGAAACCAAAGTCAGATTGTTTCAAACTATTCTCCTCACAGAGAGAGGATTTTATCCTCGTATTCACATTGAACGCTAATCTTTGAGTTTAACGTTAAAGCCGATCTCAGCCAATAGCACTCCTCTAAACCCACTCTCTCTCTGTTTTCTTTCTGTTCCTCTTCCTCATCTTCCTCTCCTCCTCTCTTACGATCATCGTCTCCCGCTGGCGGCTGCTGCGTGTGTTGTGTTCCATAACATTCACTGTTTTAATGCACGCATTTCATCCATCATAACGCGTTTACTTTTTCCTCCCTGTCTGTCCTCTTCTGCTCCGCTCCCTGTTTCATCTCTCTGTCTCCTCGCTGCTCCTCTCGTGTCTCTCCTCTTGGTCTCTCGACCCTCTCTCTCTCTCTCCCTCCCTCCCTCGGGGGGCGCCGCGGCGCAGGTTTCTACGGGCTGGAGGAGTCCGATCTGGATAAAGTCTTCCGTCTGCCCACCACCACCTTCATCGGGGGGGAGGAGAGCGCGCTGCCGCTGCGAGAGATCATCCGCCGCCTGGAGGTGAGCGAGGGCGCTGCGCTCATGAGAGCGATCTCTGAATGTGGCTCGATGGCTGAAAAGAGGAGACGTTCGAGTGTAAAGAAGTCAAAGATTAGATTAAAACGAAGATTAAAACCCTGAAGAAAAGAGTTTTCAGGTGCTTTCTGAAAGCTGTTAGTGTTGCTGCTCTCCTGACTCCATCAGGAGTTTGTTCCAGCAGCCAGGGACAGTGAGAGAGAAGGTTCTGCTGAGATCCCCCTCGATCCCGTCCCCTCTCACCTTCTACAAACCATCTCACCTGCCCTCACTCTCATCATCAACTCCTCCATCACTACCGGCATCAACCCCAACACCTGCAAGGTGGCCACTAACACTAACAGCTTTCAGAAAGCACCTGAAAACTCTTTTCTTCAAGGAACACCTACTATAAAAAAATCCTCCTCTCTCTTTATTTTCTTCCTGCTATGTGCAATGCAAAGTTGCTAAATGCACAATGTAAATCTATGGTTTATTGATCAGCTGATACAATTTCTATTATGAGTGAGCTGAGAGAGTAAGTGTGTAACAGATCTCATATTGTCTCTCACCGAATGTAAGTTGCTTTGGACAAAATTGGCTGCCAAATGCATAAATGTAATTCAATTAATTAATTTAATTGTTTTGGAAAAATAATCAGCTACGTTAAATGTTAATCACTTTTTGAATTTATTGTTAATTTATTTTCTGAATTGCTACTCATATCAGCGTTTCCGCTGCTCCTCTGGAGAGCTGGTGCTCTGGTTTGGTGGAGTGACGAAGCCCTGTCCTGCTCTCTCCATCAGATGGCGTACTGCCAGCACATCGGGGTGGAGTTCATGTTCATCAACGATCTGGAGCAGTGCCAGTGGATCCGGCAGAAGTTCGAGCGGCCCGGAGTCATGCGCTTCAGTCTGGAGGAGAAGAGGACGCTGCTGGCGCGCATGGTGCGCTCCACCAGGTACGGCTCCACCTGCCTCAGCAGCTCCAACGTTCCTCGGTTTTGTTGAGGAAAGTATTGCAGCTTGTGCTACAGAGCAGATGGAGGACACGCCAACAAACTGCGCTTAGTTTTGTTTTTATTTACTCGTATAGTCATTGCTTTTAAATTAACTAAAAGTTTGAAAAATAGTTTTGTTTGTAAATTGTGGTGGTACTTGATGAAAAAAGCTTGAGACACTTGTGTATAGTATTTTTTTTTTTTTAAGTCCATCGTATCGAAATTTGTTTCATCTTATCTTCTTACTTTAATTGAAATTGTTTAGTTGTAACGTTTAGAAATATTTTTGTTTCTTGTACTTGCACAGAAATGTTGAAAGCTATTCTCTCAAATTGGCCTCATGCTCTTTCTCTCTCTCTCTCTCTCTCTCTCTCTCTCTCTCTCTCTCTTTCTCACCGGTCCGCTGCCTTCTCTCATCATCCGGTCCGCTGCCTCGTCCTCCCTCCTCCTCTCTCCTCCTCCTCTCTCCATCTCTCTCTCCTTCATCACACCCCACGCCCTCTCTCTCCCTCTCTCTCTCTCTCTCTCATCTCATTCTCTCTCACTATCAACCCCCCTCCCTCTCTCCTCCCTCCTCTCTCTCTCTCTCCTCTCCTATCTCTCACAATCCCCTCTCTCTCTCTCCTTCACCCCCCTCCCTCTCTCCTCCCTCTCTCTCTCTCTCTCTCATCTCTCTCTCTCCTTCACCCCCCTCCCTCTCTCCTCCCTCTCTCTCTCCTCCTGCTGGTGCAGTCACTTCCCTCTGAACCTCTCTCCGTGGCCTCGGCTCGGGGCAGCAACGTGGAGAGCCGTGTCCAACGTCTTATTCCCCTCTGTAATGTCCGCGCTTCCTTGTCGAGTGGTCCACACCCCCTGCCCTGACGGATGCCGCAAGGTACCTCCTCCCTCTCTCTCGTCTGCTCTCGTGCTTGCCTCCCTCTTCTCTCTATCGGTGGGTCTCCTTCCCACCTCCCCTACCCTCTCTCCTCCCTCTCTCTCTCTCTTCTCATCTCTCTCGTTCCCTTCCCCCCCTCCCTCTCGGTCTTCCTGCTCTCTCTCTCTCCGTGTCTCATCTGCTCTCCGGTCTCCTTCATATCCCCTCCCCTCGTCCGCTTTCGCTCCCACTCTCCACTTCTCTCGTCTCGTCTCTTCACTCCCGTCTCTCGTCTCTCTCCTTCTTTCCCCCCCCCTCCCTCTCTCTTTCTCCCCCCTCGGTCCACTTCTCGTCAGTTCCTCTCCTTCTCACACTCCCTCTCGATCTCTCCTTCACCCCACCGACCCTCTCTTCTTCTCAACCGCTCCACATGCTCTCTCTCTCCTTCACCCCCCCCTCTCTCTTTCTCACCGCTCCACTGCTCTCTCTCTCCTTCACCTCCCTCTCTCTCTCTCTCCTTCACCCCCCTCTCCTCTCTCTCCTCTTCACCCCCCTCTCTCTCCCTCCTCTCCCTCTCCTCTCTCCCTCCTTCACCCCCCCCTCCTCCTCCCTCCCACTCTCTCTCTCTCTCTCTCTCTCTCTCCTTCCCCCCCTCACCCCCTCCCTCTCCTCTCATCTCTCTCTCTCCTTCACCCCCCCTCTCTCTTTTTCTCACCGCTCCCTGCTCTGCTCTCTCTCTCTTCTTCACCCCCCTCTCTCTCTCCCTCTCTCTCTCTCCCTCCCTCTCTCTCTCCTTCACCTCGCTCTCTCTCTCTCCTCACCCCCCTCTCCTCTCCTCTCCCTCTCTCCTCCCTCCCCCCTCTCTCTCTCTCTTCTCTCTCTCTCCTCTCTCTCCTTCACCCCCCCTCTCCCACTCTCTCTCTCATCTCTCTCTCTCTCTCCTTCACCCCCCCTCTCTATTTTTCTCACCGCTCCACTGCTCTCTCTCTCTTCTTCACCCCCCTCTCTCTCTCCCTCTCTCTCTCTCCTCTCTCCTCTCTCTCCTCCCTCCCTCTCTCCTTCACCCCCACTCTCTCTCCCTCCCTCTCTCTCTCCTTCACCCCACTCTCTCTCTCCTCCCTCCCTCCCTCCCTCTCTCCCTCTCTCTCTCTCTCTGTAGTTCTCTCTCTCTCTCTCTGACAGGTTCGAGGAGTTTCTGCAGAGGAAGTGGTCTTCTGAGAAGCGCTTTGGGTTGGAGGGTTGTGAGAGTCTGATCCCGGCTCTGAAGACCATCATTGATAAATCCAGCGAGAACGGCGTGGACACAGTCATCATGGGAATGCCGCACAGGTGACGTGAGCGCTCCGGAGAGCCAGATCACTGCGTGTGTGCTGATCTTCACCGGCTCTCTCTCTTCTCTCTCTCGCTCTCTCTCTACATGTCTCTGTAGGGGTCGCCTGAACGTGCTCGCGAACGTGATCCGCAAGGAGCTGGAGCAGATCTTCTGTCAGTTCGACTCCAAGCTGGAAGCGGCAGATGAGGTCCGTGGAGTTTTGGAGGATGAAGCCAGAAAGAACACATTTTCACGGCGTCTCTGTGCGTGACAGGGCACGGGGGATGTGAAGTACCATCTGGGCATGTACCACAGGAGGATCAACCGCGTGACGGACCGCAACATCACGCTGTCGCTGGTGGCCAACCCTTCACATCTGGAGGCCGTCAACCCGGTGGTGCAGGGAAAGACCAAAGCGGAGCAGTTTTATCGCGGTGATACCGATGGCAACCGGGTGAGATGCTCGTTCCTGTTGGGTTTTCATCTCCAGCTCAAACTGACACCCTTTAATGACTCTCCTAAAATCATTTGGCTCCTCCGGCTCATCAAGTCCTATTTTAGAAAAGGAGAACAGACTGAGAGTGCAGCCAGATGTTTACGGTTTAAATCGGTTTAATTACGGTTTTCAGGAGCAGACCAGTGAAACCAGTGTGTGTTTCAGGCCATGTCCATCCTGCTGCACGGCGACGCCGCGTTCGCCGGTCAGGGCATCGTGTACGAGACCTTTCACTTGAGCGACCTGCCGTCCTACACCACGCATGGCACGGTGCACGTGGTGGTCAACAACCAGGTGACCTTTTTTCTGCATATTTCACTGGAATATGGTTGACCCTTCGAAAAACCCATTCTCAGGGGCTCTGCGGGTTCTTAAAAATCTACATTTCAGGCTTTAAAGTCTTATATTCACTGTTCTAGGTCTTAATATAATTTTTCACAGGTCTTATTCTTCTGGTGTCCATGTCTAGCTCTGGGTTTTTTTGGTTACTTGGGGTTGCCAGAGATGTAGAAAATGCCCGTAAATGCTCAAAAACATGGTTAGGGTTGCAAGAGTTCGAGAAAACCTCCATAAGTCCTCAAAAACATAAAAGTGAAGTTTAGCAAGAAAACGCACTCAGAGCCGTTAAGTGATGGCTAGGGTTGCCAGATATTGACATGAGACTAATAAAAGTAAAAAATGTCAATGTTGTTGTAAGGGTTGCCAGAGATTAGGAAAATGTGCATAGATGTTTAAAAGCATAAAAGGGATTGTTGTGGTTGCCAGAGTTTAAGGAAATGCTCACGAATGCTAAACTTTGTGTTTAGGGTTGCCAGAGTTTGAGAAAATCTTCACAAGTGCTCAAAACCATAAAAGGCTAGGGTTTCAAACGATGTGCTTCTCACATTCTGTTTATTATGCAAAAAAGTTGTTTGTGTGTTTTTGATGTTATCATATCGGTCTTAATTTTGATAAAAATGGAGATCTTCATTAGGCTTAATTTTGAATCTAAAAAAAGTCTTACTTTTGACCTTATGAACCCTGCATTATAGATAGAAATAATCTCTCTCTCTCTCTCTCTCTCTCGCTTTCTCTCTTCTCATTTCTCTGTCTCTCTGTCTCTATCTCTTCCTCTCTCTCTCCATTTCTCTTTCTCTTCTAATTTCTTCTCTCTCTCTCCTTATTTTCTCTCTCCCTCTCTCCCCTCCTCCTCTCTCTTTCTCTGTCTCTCTCTCTCTCCTCATTTCTTCTCTCTCTCCTCCTCTCTCTCTCTCCATTTCTCTCACTCTTCTAATTTCTTTTCTTCTCTCTCTCTCTCTCCTTTTCTCTCTCTCTCTCTTTCCTTCTTCCTCCTCCTCTCTCTCTCTCTCTCTCCCTCATTTCTTCTCTCTCTCCTCTCAGATCGGCTTCACCACGGACCCGCGCATGGCCCGCTCGTCCCCGTACCCCACCGACGTCGCCCGCCGCGCGTGGTGAACGCCCCCATCTTCCACGTGAACGCAGACGACCCCGAGGCCGTGATGTACGTCTGTAACGTAGCTGCCGAGTGGAGAGCCACCTTCCACAAGGACGTGGTGGTTGACCTGGTGAGCGCTGCTCTCTGCCTTCGGCGCGGCGTGTGAGCCGGCTCTAACCGATGCGGAACGCTGCGTGCAGGTGTGCTACCGGCGGAACGGTCACAACGAGATGGACGAGCCCATGTTCACGCAGCCGCTGATGTACAAGCAGATCAAGAAGCAGAAGGGCGTGCTGCTGAAGTACGCAGAGAAGCTGATCGCAGAGGGCGCCGTGTCCCGACAGGAGTACGAGGTGCGTGCCACTCTTCCACTGGAGTCTCAGCTGCTGCGGCGGCTGACCAATATCAACTACTGTTTATTTATTTTTTGATGTGATGAGTTAGAGAGAGGGGGAGAGATATTGGGACGAGGGAGGAGGGAGTAGGTATTGATTTATGAGAGTGGGAGGAGGTATAGAAAGGTGAGGGAGGGATGGGTGAGAGAGAGAAGAGGAGGAGAGGGAGGATGTGGCTGAGAGAGAGGGCAGGGATGAGGGGGGAGGGAGTGAGGACATAAACAGAAGAGAGGTACTCATGTTCCTTTTATCTTTCTCTTGGTGGGAAAAGCACAATGCAGTTAGACTTGATGTCTTTTCTTCTACATTTGGTTTTTGTAATAGAATTACTCCCTCTTCCTCTCTCTTTTTCCCTGCCTTCACGTCTCTCTCTCTCTTTGTCCTCTCCTCCCTCTCTCTTCTCTCTTTCTCCCTCGCACCCTCCCTCTCTCTCTCTCTCCTCCCTCCCCCGCTCTCTCATCCCTCTCTCTTCTCTCTCTCACATTCTCTCGTCACTCCGTTCTCTCTCTCCTCCCTCCCTCGTCTCTCTCTCGTACCTCTCTCTCTCCCCCTCCCTCTCCTCCCCTCTCCTCTCCCTCGTTCCGCTCTCTCTCTCTCCTCCCTCCCCTCTCTCTCTCTCTCTCCCCCCTCTCTCCCTCGCCTCCATCCTCTCCTCTTCGCTCCCTCCCTCCTCCCCTCCCCCCGCTCCCTCTCTCTCCGTCCCTCCCTCCCCCCATAGCTATCGTCTCTCCTCTCACTCTCTCCTCTCCCTTTCACCTATCTCTCCCTATCCCCTGCGCTGCCATCTCTCTCTCCTCTGCATCCTCCTCCGGTCCTTCTCTCTCATTCTCCGCTCTCCTCGGCGTCGCTACGTTCCTCTGCTCTCGTCGGGGCGTAGCTCGAGGTATCTGGCTATGGATCTTCTGTCCCGCTTTTGGCTAGTTAGTCAGTCCTTCCACTAGAAACTCTCGTCATCACCTGCCCGATTCGCCGGATGTGCTCTGGGCCTCTCCCCTCTACGGTCTGGCGCTAGCTCCTTCTCTTCCCTGTCCATCCCTCTCTCGTCGGTCTCCCCCTCCCTGCCCTCTCTTCCACTCCTCCCCTGCTCCCTCCCGTCCCCCGCTCGCTCTCAACCCTCCCTGCTCGCTCGCTCCCTCTCCTGCCCACGCCCTCTTCTCTCTCTCCTCCTCAGTATACTCCTCTCCCCTCTCGCTCCCCCTGCCTCCGCCTTCTCTCTCTCTCTCCCTCTCCGCTGCCTCTCCTCTCCTCTCTCGTCGCTCCTCTCTCCCTCCTCACTCCCCGTCCTGCTCCTCTCCTCTCTCCTCTCCTCTCTTGCGAATAGAGATTGCCAAGTATGATAAGATCTGCGAGGAGGCGTACGCTCGCTCCAAGGATGAGAAGATCCTGCACATCAAGCACTGGCTGGACTCTCCGTGGCCAGGTGTGTGGTGGCTGCAGACGTCTCTCAGAGAAGTCCTCCGTTCAGCGCGAGCTCCATGTGGCAGAAGCAGCCTTCCAGAACCGGACCCAAACTGTTTAATTCCATTTAGTTTGAGTTTGCTGTAAAAGAGTTGTTGTTTTTTTTTTGGAAATTCTTCAGTATTTTTTATTCTTTTATTTTTATTCTTCGATTTTTTTATTTCTTTGATGTGCATTTCAGTTTAATTTTGTTTTGGGTTTTTATAATATTATTATTATTATTAGTGGGTCCATATTTTATTTGTGTTCATCCTAGAAAATAGGTTTTGTGTATTTTTCTTTAAGGTTTTATGTATTTTTGCTTGTTGTAATCGTCTTCTGTAAGAGGTGAATTGCTCCGTTCTGAGCTCCACTAAAGTGGAGAAAGCGAGGGTTGTGTTTGTGAAGGCGAGAGAGTAGCGCGAGGCCTTCAGAAGCTCTGTGGCTCGTCCTGGAAGCTTCTGCAGCAGAGCTCCCTCGCGTCTCTGACCGCCTGACGCTCTCCTCGCAGGTTTCTTCACGCTCGACGGTCAGCCCAAGAGCATCAGCTGCCCCTCCACCGGCCTCCCCGAGGAGGATCTGGGTCAGATCGGGTCGGTGGCGTCGTCCGTGCCGGTGGAGGACTTCACCATCCACGGAGGTAGAACCGGCTCCAGCCGCTCCCAGCTCCAGCTCCTCGTCCTCCTCTCAGCACATGTTCCTCTGCTCTCCGCAGGTCTGAGCCGCATCCTGAAGGGCCGCGGGGACATGATCCGGAACCGCATGGTGGACTGGGCCCTGGGGGAGTACATGGCCTTCGGCTCGCTGCTCAAGGAGGGCATCCACGTGCGTCTGAGCGGACAGGACGTGGAGAGAGGGACCTTCAGGTAGAGCTCCGGAGATCTGAGACGCTCGCGTGTTCTTCTCAGCTCTTGTTGAAGCTCTTCTCCCAAAGAGAGAGCCTTACGTTTATTTCCTTTCACTTTTGTTTGAAGCTGTTAATTTTACATTTATTTAATTTCATTTCTGTATTTTGTTTCCTTTGAAATGTTTTTTTATTGGGTTGCTTTTATTTAAAGGCTCTTTGAGTTTTTATGTGTATTCAAAGCAACACATTGAGTTGGTTATATTTAGTTTGTATATTTCATTCGTATTTGAATAAAGGATAAACCTAATTTGGAATCTTTTTAAAAATGTTGTCAAACTATTTTCTGTACTTATTTTTATTTTTAATACTTGGTTTGTTTAGACGCACCTGTGTTTGTCTGGTTTTGGTAATTCTGGTAAAATTTTTGTCCTTCATTATTTGTATTTATTTCAATTTAGATTTTAGCAACATTTTTTGTTTTAGTTTAATTACATTTGCTTTCGCTTTTTCCTTACAATAAAAATGTTTTTTTTTTTCTCATTTAAATATTTGTTTGTTTTACTACTTTATTAAAATTACTTTTAATTTTTTACCGTATGAATATATTTCTAGTTAATTGTCCTTAAAGGATTTCTAAAATAATTGTAAAAAATGTATTATGAGATTAAGTTATTGTATTTTATACTCTACATAAATATTTTCCTTGAAAATAATAGTTTATTATTAGTTAAGTATCTTCATAAAAAATTACATGTAAATATTATTTTACATGTACTGACATTTCATGTTTTAAATATATAAATACACCTTCTTAACGTTATGCTATATAAAAGTTTATACATATTGATTTTATTTTAATAACGCTCTCGCCGGTGCTAGCCGGTAGAGGCTTGTGGAACACAGCTCTGCTGGGATCGCCGCGCTCGAGGAAAAGTTCACGCTAGCGTGCGTCTGTTTGTGTGTGTGTTTGTGTGTGTGTGTGTGCGTGCGCGTTTGTGTGTGTGTGTGTGTGTGTTTGTTTGTTTGCAGTCACCGCCATCACGTGCTCCACGATCAGAATGTGGATAAGAGGATCTGCATCCCCATGAACCACATGTCCCCGAATCAGGCGCCGTACACCGTGTGCAACAGCTCGCTCTCAGAGTACGGCGTGCTAGGTGAGCATCCACCAGACTCCAGCCAGAAGAAGCTGGCTTACAGTTCTTCTGCTCTCCAGAAACCAATCCGATCTCTCGCTACCTTAATGACTTCCAGTCTTTAAATGTGGTGAAGTTCTCTGGAAGGAAAGCGATGAGTGTTCAGAGTGAGAAGGGAGTGGAGTGGTTAAAGAGCGTGTCTGCTTTAAGGCTTCGAGCTGGGCTTCGCCATGGCCAGCCCCAACGCTCTGGTTCTGTGGGAGGCTCAGTTCGGGGACTTCAACAACACGGCGCAGTGCATCATCGACCAGTTCATCGCCGCCGGACAGGCCAAGTGGGTCCGGCAGAACGGCATCGTGCTGCTGCTGCCGCACGGCATGGAGGGGATGGTACGGCTTCAGAGCGCTCGCTCTCTTTCTTTCTTTCTCTCTCTTCCCCCTCTCTCGTCTCCCTCTCGCTCTCTTTCCCTCTCATCTCTCTCTCTCGCTCTTCATCTCTCTCTCTCTCTCTCTCTCTCTCTTCACTCTTCTCTCTCATCTCTCATCTCTCCCTCCCCTCTCTCACTCTCCTCTCCATCCATGCTCTCTTTCTCATCTCTCCTCGCTCTCTCATCTCTTCTCATTCGTCTCTCTCGCTTCTTCCTCTCATCCTCTCTTTCTCTCTCTCTTCTTTCCCTCTCTCTTTCTCTCTCTCTCCTCTTCCCTCTCTCTTTCTTCTTCTCATCTCGCTCTCTCTCCGCTGCTCTCCCAATTTCCCATCTTCTCTCTCCCCCTTCCGAGTCCTCTCTCTGGCTCTCTCTGCTTTTCTTCATCTCTCTACTCCTCATCCTCTCTCCCTCCTCCTCTCATATCTCTCTCGCTCTCTTTCCCTCTCTCTTTCTCATCTCGTCTCTCTCGCTCTCTTTCTCTCTCTCTTTCCCTCTTCCTCTCTCGTCTCTCTCTCCCTCCTCCTCTCTCTCCCCTCTTCGCTCTCCCTCGTCTCTCTTCTTCTCTCTTTCTCTCTCTCTTCGCTCTCTTTCTCCTCTCCTTTCTCATCCTCGTCTCGCCTCCGCATCTCCTTCTCCACGCTCTCTTTTTCTCCCTCTCTCTTTCTCTCTCTTCCTTCTCTCTCCCATCTCTATCATCTGGTCTTTCCCTCTCATCTTTCCCTCTCACTCTCATCTACTCTCATCCGTCTGTCTCTCTCCCCTCTCTCCATCCCCTCTCTCTCGTCTCAATCCCTCTCTGGCCTCCCTCTGCATCTGTGGTCTCTACTCTCTCACTCTCTCTCTTCTCCCCATCTCTCTCCCCTTCTCTCATCTCTCGATCTCGTCTCTCGTTCTCTCGTTCTTTCTCTCGGTCTCGTGAGGTTTCCTTCCTCCCTCCCTCTCTTCTCTCTCTCCTCCCTCCTCCTCGTATCCCGCTCATCCTGAAGGGGCCGCTTCCACCTTCCGACGTCTTTTTCCTCATCTCTCTCTGCTCTTCATGCTCTCTCTCTCCGAGCATTGGTTAATTCCCCCTTTCTCTCTCCTCTGCTCTCGTCCCGCCTTCTTCTCGTCTCCTCTACTCTCGTCCCCCTCTCCTCCTAACTCTCTCCCGCTCCCGCTCCCCCTCTCTCATCGTCTCTCTGCCCCCTTCTCCTTCTCCGTCTTCTGCTTCGGGGTCCTCTTCTCTGCTCGTCCCTCGCCCTCCTCGATCATCTCTCTCCCCCTTCTCCTTGCCTCCCACTCATCTCTCACTCCCTCCCCCTCTCCTGTGTGTCAGAGTCTCTGCTCATCCGCCCTTCTACGCTCATCTCCTCTCTCATGTTTCTCTCGCCGCTTCTCGTCTCATCTCTTCTCCGCTCGCGCCCCTCTCGGGTAGCGGGGCGTCATCTTCTTCTCCTACCCTCCCCCTCGTCCTCAGATCAGGGTTCATCTCTCTCAGGGTTCGACCCCTTTCTCCTAGTCATCCTCTCCTCCCTCCCGCCGCTCTCTCTCATCTCTTCTCTTTTTTCTTCTCTCTCTTCTCAGTCTCGGTCTCTTTTCTCTCGGTCGTATTCACTTGTCCCTTCTCGTGCAATTCTCTTTTACCACGTCGGACACTCTCGTCAGCCCGTCCGGAGCGCTTCCTGCAGATGTGTAACGATGACCCTGACTTTAATATCCGGTGAGGATCGAAGTTCTGGGAGAGCTTTGATTTTTACTCTTGATCTGAGAGCGCTGGATTCTCTTCCTTTTCATTCCTTCAACTTTTATAGATCCTTTTTAATCACCCTTTTTTTTTAGTTAAACTCGCTGCATTTTATAATCATGTCAATTCACTGAAACTAGGATCGAAGACTTTGGTAGTTTTTATTATTATTTTTTTACATATTTAAGTACAGTTTTGTACCCAAATAAATAAACAAAGAGAGAATAATAGTGAATTGCTTGCTGACTGAAGCTCTCTGGAGATAGCTGCTCCCCGAGTGGAGCTCCTGATCATCCGTCTGCTCTGTTTCTCTCTCGGCAGAAAATCACGGAGGACTTCGATGTGCGCCAGCTTTACGACTGTAACTGGATCGTGGTGAACTGCTCCAACCCTGCCAACTACTTCCACGTGATCCGCAGGCAGATCCTGCTGCCCTTCAGGAAACCTGTGAGAGAGAGCGAGAGAGAGAGAGTTAGAGAGAGAGAGCGAGAGTTAGAGAGAGAGAGAGCGAGAGTTAGAGAGAGAGAGAGAGAGAGTTAGAGAGAGAGAGAGAGTTAGAGAGAGAGAGAGTTAGAGAGAGAGAGAGTTAGAGAGAGAGAGAGTTAGAGAGAGAGAGAGAGAGAGAGTTAGAGAGAGAGAGAGAGATAGAGTTTAGAGAGAGAGAGAGAGGTTAGAGAGATAGAGAGAGTTAGAGAAGAGAGATAGTTTAGAGAGATATATCAGCTTTAGATAGCGTATAGCTATTTTATATATAGATTTAGAGAGATAGATATAGTTATAATATATATATAGGATATTTATAGATGAGATACGCGCGCGAGTTCGCGCGGCGCGCGCGTTCGCGCGCGACCTCGCGCGTTCTCGCTCGCTCGTTCCGCGCCGCTCGCGCGTTTTCGCGCGCGCGCGCGCGTTCGAGCGCGCGCGCGTTTCTCGCGCGCGCGCGTTCGCGCGCGCGCGCGTTCGCGCTCGGCGCGTTCAGCGCGCGCGCGCGTTCGCGAGCTTTTCAGCGCGCGCGCGCGTTCGCGCGGGCGCGCCCGCCGCGCGCGCGCTGCGTTCGCTGAAGAGAGATAGAGAGAGAGCGAGAGGCATAGCGAGATCGAGAACACAGTAGAGAAAGAGTCAAGAGGTACTATTATCCCTGACTGCTTTCTTGTGTTTCAGCTCATCGTCTTCACTCCCAAATCTCTGCTGCGCCACCCTGAGGCCAAGTCCAGCTTCGACCAGATGCTCTCAGGTCAGAGACCACCCACTCCTCTTGAGTAAGAGAGTTTCCTACTCTCTTGAGAGGAAGATTACTGCGAAGTTCGTCTTCGCGTCTCCTCTTCTCTCTCTCTCCCTCTTTCTTTGGTCTCTCTCTCTCTCTCCTCTCTTGGTCTCTTTGTTTCTCTCCTTTCTTCTCATCATCCCTCCTCTTCCACCTCTCTTCTCTCACTCATCCCACTTCCCTCCCTCTCCTCCCTCTATCCTCCTCTCCCTCTCTCCCTCCCCTCTCTCCCTCCCTCTCACTCCCTCCCTCTCTCTCGGGTAACAGGAACTCACTTCCAGCGAGTGATCCCAGACGATGGCGGTGTCACTCAGAACCCGGCGGAGGTGAAGCGGATCGTTTTCTGCACTGGGAAGATCTACTACGAGCTGACCCGGGAGCGCCGCGCCCGCAGCATGGAGGCCTCCGTAGCCATCACGCGGATCGAGCAGGTGGCGCTCCGCACTCCGCTTCCGCGCTGCAGGTGGTGTTTGATCGAGCGACTGATCGCTTCTCTCTGCAGCTCTCTCCTTTCCCCTTCGACCTGGTGAAGGCGGAGACGGAGAAGTATCCCGGTGCGGATCTGGTCTGGTGTCAGGAGGAGCACAAGAACCAGGGATACTACGACTACATCAAGCCGCGCATGCGCACCTGCATCGACCGCGCCAAGCCCGTCTGGTAACTTCCTCCGGGTTCTCTGGAGCTCCTCTGGGCTTCCAGTCTGCTCAGAGTTCAGCCTTCTGTCTTAAAGATGCTTGAAGTGAAATGTGGAAGGAAAATTTCTTTACTTAAAGAGTGTTTATGAAATTTTATTATTTTAAAAAGTGTTTACTCTAGATTTAGACTTGACTTGGGTACATTTACATTTGTTTCATTACATTGATTTTGACGTTTTATTTTGAATTTGTGGGTTTTGTATTTATTTGTATTACAATTTGTTTTATTTTCATGTAAAGTTCTTTAAATGCATTTTTTTCTTTTATCATCACGTTTGAGTTTCTTTGTCCTTTTATAATTGTCTCGCTACCTTTTTTCTCTTTGTTAGAATTCTGTTTCAATTCCTCTTACAAGCTCATTTTTATTGAATATTTTATTTAACTTCAGTTTATTGCATAAGTGTACTAAGTAAAATAAAATTTACTTTGTTTGTTACATTAATACATATATTTAATTTGTTGTGACTGTATACAGTATAGAATATCTATAACTTTCTCCCCATTTTGTCTCTTCTCACTTCTCTCCCCCCTTTTTTCTCTCTATCCCTCTTTCTCTTTTTCTCCCTCTCATTCTCTCTCTCCCTCTCTCACTGCCCCCCGTCTTTTTCCCGCCCCCTTCTCTCTCCCTCTCTTTATCATCTCTCTCTCTCATCATCTCTCCTTCTCCCCCCTCCCCCTCCCCTCTCTCTCTTGCTCTCTCTCTCTCTTTTCTTCTTCTTCCCTCTCCCCTCTTCTCTCTTGGTCTCTGCCCCCTCTCTCTCTGCTCTCTTTGCTCTCTCTCTCCCCTTTCTCTCAGCATCTCGCTTCCCTCCCTCTCACCTCTCTCGGATGTCTCCCTCCTCCCCCTCCCTCGGGTCCCTCTCTCTCGTTGCCGTAGTCCAGGTCGTCTCGAATTACCCTCATCCCTTCCCTATCCGTCTCTCGACAAATCTGAGTGTTCTCATACTGTGTAGTATCGTGGCGCGGGTCTGCGTACTGTGTACAGCCGAGTTTCAAGTGGCCATGACGGCTTCATCTTTCTCTCTCTCAGGGACGTGGCATCGTATGGGGTCTCCCCCTCCCTCTCTCTCTCTCTTCTACTTTCCTCCAATCTGCTTCTTACCCCTCCCATGCTCTCTCCTGCGATCGTCTTTCTTCTCGTGCTTCTCCCGCCCTAGCTCGGTCCCTCTCCCCCTATCGCGCTCTCTGCTCTCCCCGCTTCTCTCGTCGCTCCCCCTTGCACCTTCGTCTCTCGTCTCCCCTCCTGCAGGCGCTTGCTGCTCTTTCTCTTCTCTCTCTCGCGCCCCTGCCTCTCTCTCTTCTGTTCACCTCGTGTCTTGGCCCCCTCTCGCCTGCTCATCTGCCATCGGCTCATCCCCCATCCGCGTGTCTCTTCTCCCTCCCGTCCTCTGCATCTCTCCCCCGCTCCCTCATCTCGGGGCGTCTCAGGTCGGTCATCCCACGTGCTGGTCAAGCGATCTATGCTCTCTGCCTCCCCCTCTCTCCTCTCGTCTCTAAAATCTCCCCCTCTCTCTCGTCGGCTCTCGTCTAACACTCGGATCTCGACCGGTGTGGGAATCTCTCATCTCGTCTCGTGCCTCTCCTACGATACCCCCTCCCCCATCTCGGAATCTCTCTTCTCTCCGGCCGCCGCTCCAGCCACCGGAAACAAGAAAACTCATGTCCTGGAGCTGAAGCGTTCCCTCGACACCGCCTTCAATCTGGACGCCTTCAAAGATCACGTTTAGAGTGTTGAGCCGAGCGAGACGCCGCCGCCGCTCTCGTCCCGCCATCCAAACGCTTTCATTCATCCCAAACAACGACTTCATCCTCATCCACCCGTCCTGCAGGGGGCGACGCTTTCTCACGAGGTGGTTCTTTTCACCCTCAAATCGCTGTCTAGAAAGCTTCCGTTCAATTAAGTGAAGAAAGGTTGGAGAGTACGCCTTTGAAGAAGTGATCGAGAAAAAAAAGAAGATTTTAAAATAATTTTTCAACCCAAGCATGGCTCCAGGCCTTGTTCAGGAAGCAGAACGCTTTAATTTCACTTGTGCGGTTATTCTTTGTCGAAGTTTTTGGCACATTTATTTGCAGTGTTTAGCAGTGTGAACTCAGCATTTTCTTCACTGTTTTCTCATTAAAGTGGAAGCTGCAGTTGTATGATTGTATTTATTTCCAAATCTCTTGGTGTTCGGGGAGGAAAGGGACCGTCTGGACGTGGTTCAGCTGTTTCTCCGGCTGCTGTCCCTGTTACTAGTGCCAAAGGAGGCAAGCGACAACCATCTGATGATGTTTGAGAGTTTGTGTTTGTTTCAGGATTCCTTTTCTCTCGTCGTCATAGTTTCTGCTTCATTCAATAAAAATCAGTTTTCTCGGATGGTTGGTGTTATTTTTATTTTATTTTTTAAGAGGGGCTAATCTTTCATCATGTTCATTGTCAAGTTGGCTTTTTGCTTAAGTTGAGCAAAGAAGACAGTGTGTTTTATTTCCTGCTACAAGGTTGATACTTTTGAGTCATATTGAGTCATTACGCTAATTGTCAAAAATGAATGTTAAAATGGTGAGGCTCAACTTTTCTTGTTTATGTATATTGGTTAATGAATTGAATCGCTTAAAATTACGAAGTATGCGTTGAGCAACAATTGAGTGTTGTTAGTGTTGAACAAACAAATTTTAGTTTTAGTTCTTTCATATTTATTACCCTGACTTAGTTTTGGGGTGATATTATCAAGAATTAAGATCTTTGTGCCTTCTTTTAAAAAGATGTTAAAAACTTTAAAACATTTAAGCAAACTCCGTGGGCTGCTACTGGATCAAAATTAAATATTAAATAACAACATGGCGTTATTTTAAAAGTAGTTCGTAGTTTATCAAAATTAACACGATGAAAAGGAAAATCTCAGCTAAGCTTGTTAGCCTTTTAGCTAACGGCCTCACCCTCAACTCTTCCTGAATCTGAACAACGCCCTCTTCCCGCGTCAAGAATGAGGGGGAAATTCAAATTTCATTGGTTCGAGTTCACGTAAATCAAACAAATCATTGCTCTGATTGGATAAATACTTCTCAGTGACAACCTTCTTTGGGTATTATAAAGCTTAGCAGCCTTTTCTTCAGTCTTTCTTCATCGGAAGGCAGCCGATTCCCGGAGCGTTCTCATTAGTGCGAGGTGTTTAATCAACATTAAAACAAGTTTAAAGTCATGGCTCTCCCCAAAGTGTTTTTCGACATCACCAGCAACGGCGAGCCCCTTGGAAGAATTGTCATGGAGGTAAGTTATCATAAAAAGTTTCAGCCGGTCTCAACGGTAACATATAGGTTAGGTTGAGCGCGCAGTCTGGGGTGGCTTGATTGTGTTCAGGAACATTTGTGTGTGGGAACTATTTGTGATCGATTGCTTGTTTTTTTTATCCAGTTCATCAATTGACACGTTTGTTTGACGGTAGCATGTCTATAACTTGTTATCTCCATCTTTTTCTTAACCAATTCTTTCGCAAATGCTGACTTGCGAGAATTTAGCGTGAACTTGCGTTATTTCGGTTAACTTTTGTTGTGTATTGTTAACCCTAGGCTCTCATAACATTATCCTCACCAAACGTAATATCAGATTGAAACCTATTTGTGTCCAGTTATCCTCTTGAAATCCTGCAATTATTAATATTTGCATCATGTCTGAAATGTGTGCTTGGTTAAAGGAAGTAACTTTGACTCGATCGGTTTTGTTTGAGACGCATCTTTCCTGGGTTTATTAGTTTAGTCTGGGGTCGATATACGCATGTTATCCGCCTTCTTAATCATATTATACACCAATATTTTGTGTGCTCGTCCATGCGACGTGTTGCGCGTTCGAGGCTTCTGAATGGCTCGCGCAGATTTCCTAACGTCGTTCTTCCCTGTGCGTCACGTGTCTGGACACGGGATTCTCCCGCGTGTTGCTGTGCGAGGATTTAGATTAGCTTTCATTGATGTAACAAAACGAATCCGGATACTCCTGTTTACTCTATTCGTGCGTTTGTGACTCCGTCGTGAAGCTTCGGAACTAAAGGCGTGCTTCACGTTGCGTGATAAAGTTCATCTTGCGCAGCCATTTTTGGGCAGGGAGTGCCTTCATTGAGAGTCTATAGTAAAGATTGGGATTTGCTCAATTAACGACGAAGACCTCGTGTTTAAGAAAAACTTCGCACACAACAGTTTTTATCGCGCTGAATACGTTTTTCGAATTGACTCGTACTTATTCTTGCCTCCAACCTGCACCTCTTACAATCTCGCGAGATTGAGACGAGAGTTGGTCTTACCGCGTGGTTTGTAGCGCAGACGCTCGTTTAGCTCCGGGCCACGTGGGGACACCCGAGCGTCATCCTGCTGGACCGGAAGCATCCCAGAATAATCTAATGGTTCCACCTTGATGACCCATTTAGTGTTCTCGCGCTTAGAATGTGCTTTAGAAGTTTGGTAGGAACTAGTTGATACTTTTTTCATTGAGTACTAGCTGTAACTGTCAAGATCAACTGTGGGTTAAATGGAATAACGTTGCTATGCGAGATGAAGACGCAATACAAGTGAAGTTGCAATAAAGAAATATTACACATAAAAAAAAGCTATAATGCATGTCCTGCCCCCCCCGTTCAGATGTTCCTTTTGATATTAGGTGAACGCAATTTAATTGAATTGGGGTTAACTTTGCTCAAAGTTTCCACTTAAAATGAGTGCATTATTTTCATGCCACAATAGTAGCTTTGTGTAGAAGTGGGTCGCCTCTAGCACTGGACCAGCGGACCGTGTCGGCGTTGGTGATGGTAGGTGCCGGCAGCGTGAACTCGTCCCTGACACTGAAGCGTTCGTCACAAATTAAAGTGCTTCCCAATGAACACACTTCCTGCTCCATGCGCACGATTACTATTTTAATCTGGACAAAGTGAATTTTTAACGTTAACTTTGTAGTGATTGAGTGAAAATGAATTTTTGCAGCTATGAAATGGCTGCGTTGCCATCAAGGCTTTAAAGTAAAGAAACATAAAGTATATCTAATATTTCGATGATATTTATTTAGCTGTAATTCTAGACAACACTTAACCTTATGAGGTTATCCATTACTATGATTAGATCAGAGGTCTATTTTATTTTCTGTTAAGTCCTGGCAATATTTTCCTCGCGATACTAAAACGGAAGATGGCTTCCTGTTTCGTGGGACGCTGAACAACTCGAGTGAGTGTGAAACCAGTTCGACCTGAAATCTCAAGTCCAAACGCATTGTGTTTGATCAAGGTGTTACGTGATGTTAAATACACAGTTATGAATTATGTTAAGCTTTTCTGGCACATTGAAGAGTGACAAATTAATTAAAGACTGGGCTATTTCAAGAACACAATGTAACTTAATTACAAGATAAATGGGTACCATTATGTGCTGTGCTAATTCAGCAAAAAACCTTTATTCTGTTCTGTGTCACGAGCAGTTTGAAGTGTTTTCTTGGCTTGGAAAGGTCCTTTTTTTGTCTCACTGCTGTCCAGATTGTTGTCTTTGTGATTTAAAGCGTAGTCCACAAGAAGTGGGGGATTCTTTAGAGATATATGACTGACGTGGTGTTGGCTAATAAATAGTTTAGCAGAAAAGCAGCCATATTGTGCTTGGATTGGTTGGTTGTGGAGCTCCTTTAGGAAGAACCTGTGCATTAACTGCCTTCTCTCTTCTGTGAACAGCTGAGGTCTGACGTGGTTCCTAAAACTGCAGGTATCTAATCTACGCTGTTCGTTCTAGTGCTTCTGCGGGGTCTCCAAGCGCTCACCTCTGTTGTCTGTCTTTAAGAGAACTTCCGGCAGCTGTGCACCGGAGAGAAGGGCTTCGGCTACAAGGGCTCC
Source organism: Danionella dracula (assembly GCA_900490495.1). NCBI lineage: Eukaryota > Metazoa > Chordata > Actinopteri > Cypriniformes > Danionidae > Danionella > Danionella dracula. The sequence continues at coordinate 81,127 of UELW01000445.1, forward strand.
TCCTTCCACAGGATCATTCCTCAGTTCATGTGCCAGGTACGAAGCGGTACTCCACGCCGCTGGGTTTGGTCCTCAGTGCTTTTGCGCTGGCTTGAATGCATGCAGCTGGAAGCCAATGAAGGTATTCCTCGAGTCGTGTTGGTTTAGTAACGACTGTATTATCGTAAACTGGATTCAAGAACCGTGAGCGCAGCTTCTTTGCTTAATCAATTGCAGTAAATCGATGCAGAGCTCATCTGAAACCAGGACTACTGGAATCTTCAGGTTCTCCGAACCTCAGACACAAGACTGGTGTGGAAAAATGCTACCAGATTTTGTTCAAGTTTGGTTTTTCCTTCATTGAATCGGTTTAGGACTAATAGCTTATGATTTTTTCTAGTTATCCCAGAACCTTATCTTTGAGCATGTTCCTAGAAAAATCTAGATGTTTCGGGGAGCTCCCAGTTATAACTAAAAGCTCGGTCAACCATCGAGTAGTGAAACATTTGCACCAAGAATTGAACCAACAAACCGAGCTCTGGAGAGATTTCATGCAGTTTGCTTTCGGAGAAAATCAAGCAACTTTAGGAACCAGAAGAGATCAAATATTAATAACTAGATGTCAAATTGGGAGCTCGAGATTAACTCTTAAGAGAGGCGATGCTTTTATGTGGACGTTGCAAAATTTGTTTGATCTATTAAACATATTTTGATCGAATGTCCAGTTTATAACTCCACGAGGAGTAGAACCTGACTGGTGAAGATCTGAGAGGTCCATGCTAGCCCAAAAGAGCTAAAAAAAGTTTTTTACCGTGGACATACTTGAGCTGGGAATTGTAGCTTAGTTTAAAACAAGTTTTTAATAATCCTGTGAGTTTTTAAATTGAAATATTAACAACATTTTAACACTGGGATAACTATGAGAAGGCCATGTTGCCGTCAGGGCTTTAAAACAAAGAAAGAAAGATCTCTGTATATAGAAGACCTTTTTCACATCAGCAAAAGTTAAAGGGCCACATATGAAAGCAGCCTGGGATGGTTTTAAAGAAAATCTTCTTAGCCTCCATACATCGAATACAGGTCACGTAAGCATTAACAACATCCGCTTCGGGCTACAGCGTAATGAAGGGGGGGTCTTTAAAAGCTGCTGAGGAGCGCTTGTCTCTTGTCTGGAAACAGGGCGGAGACTTCACCAACCACAACGGAACCGGAGGAAAGTCCATCTATGGGAACAAGTTTGAGGACGAGAACTTCAAGCTGAACCATACTGGCAAGGGCTGCCTGTCCATGGCCAACGCCGGGCCCAACACCAACGGCTCGCAGTTCTTCATCTGCACCGCCGACACCACATGGTGAGCGCAGTCCTCCGCTGCTCCACACCTCTGCGGTGGATGCTCGGCTCTAGCTTTTGTAGCTTTGCATCTTTTTTTTTTTTTATCTTTTAGGCTGCTGCTTTTAAGTATTAATATCTTTTGAAGTAAAACAATTTAAAGTGTGACTAACTATTAAATTAAAAAGACTTTTTTGGTTAAACTGTAAATGCAGACTCTCGGTCAGACATCAGCTTGTAGAACGCCCTGTTTGAGGAAACATCTGAAATCTAACAACTTAAAAGAAATCCTCTCAGTCCCTAGCAAACTATTACATTTTATTTTCAAAACTGACTTGCCATACTTGTTTTAATAGTTGGGGAAAATATATATTTTTAAGTTGTAGACTTTTTTTCATACCAAATACAACATGTAGCCATGAAATAATCTTTGCTGTTGTCTTGGCTATAAACAAACAAACTTTTTTGTTTAAATAATCTGAAGCTGTCATTTAGCGCTGGTTAAGTTATTTTTCAGTTTACTGGTTGCCTGCTCAAATGAGATCTGGGAGCGAATTGATCTTATAGCTATTTATTGAATTGACCCGTTAATGTTGTGTTTGTTCAGTTTTTGCTGTGAAGCGGCTCTTGCTCTGTGTTGATGTATTCTGCCGTTAATTGCAGCTAAAACCGGTTCTTTGTAACCCAAATTTACTCCGTTCTGGATGGTTTTCTCCTCAGGCTGAACGGGAAGCACGTGGTCTTTGGGAAGGTGGTACAAGGTCTGGAGATCGTGGATCAGATGGAGAAAGCTGGTTCCAGTGGCGGAAAGACCAGCCGCAAGATCGCTATCGCTAACTGCGGCCAGCTGTGAGCAGCCCTTAAACGTTCCTCCCTTCGGCGTCCATCTTTGATTTCGAGTTGCCTTTGCTGTCACGTTTTCATGTGGAACTGGGTTCTGTGGGCGAACGCCTGTCGATGTCTGGAATAAAGGGGATCAATGGTTTCTCTAGAGCTGTAGTCTCGCGTTTTATTCTGCTGGCCTTTACAGCAGTGAGGTTTCCTCGGGAAGTCAGAAATGGAAGTATGCTGAGGTTTATCTTTGAGATATTTGATGGTTTTAATTACCTACAAATATTATTCGAGTTTGTCATCAAATTGATTGATTGGTATATCTTTATTTAGCATTGTGAAGGTTAAATTAGTGAGAAATTACGTCAAATCCACTTGCTTAAAATGAACAAAATGGGATGAGTGCAATTAAGTTTTTTTTATGCGAACGCCTGCAATTGAAAAATACACTTTAGGTTAAAAATAACTGCAATGACCAAAACTAAATTTAGTGCAACAGTATTTTACCTTGCACAAGTTTGATAACGTGTCTGTTGATGCAGATAATTTATTACAAACTCCGACGTTACAACCCAAATATTCAGTTTAGTTTTTATTTTACTGATCTGATAATTCATCAGTAAGTAAGAAAATAATTTCCGTGGTTCAAGCTGCTTTACCTGGCAATGTTGAAAGTGAAACCAAATTTGATTTAGCAATAGCCATCTAAAAACAAGCTCTGCACATAGAAATGCACCACACGTTGGCTCCGGTCGTTATTCAATCGGTGTAAGTTCTGCAGGTGTTAGCGGGGAGCTCTTGGGGTGTTGGGGAGAAGGCATGTCCCCTGTCCTCGCAGACTCTTGGGCTGTGGAAGACACGCGAGGCTCCGCTCACAGTCGCAGCGCTCCAGTCGCCTGCGGTTCTTGGTGCGTCCCCGCAGCAGGCAGGTCTCGCCGAGCGCGGGCACTCGCTGGCAGCGTCGCCCCGTCAAGTACAGTGCGCAGCAGAGACCCTCCTCGCAGTCACGCGAGCGCACACACGGTGACATCTCCGCTGCTGCAGGGAAGATAAAAGATTCGATGCTCAGTCTGAAAGCAGTATTTTAGTTTTTAGAAGAAAAGCCTGGAGCTTTGTTTATAAAAGTCTTCCTTAACTCAACCCGTTTTCCTTATCCCCGCCCAAGCCTCCGCTAGGGCAGCCCCTCTCTACAGCGAGACACAATTTAACCCGGAAGTAAGAGTAGCAGACCCGCGCTGGGTACACAATGCCAGAGACGCGAGGTTTTGGATGTCTGGAGGCTGACCTTTTGTTTGGATTACCAAATAATTAGTTTATTTGTAATAACCGCTCTTTTTTTGTGTGTACAACGAAAACATGGAAAGATCATTTTAGTTTGTGAGCAGCACTTCATATATTCTCCTGGTATATCAACGAAAGAATGTTTGGTGAAGGATTTATTGTGAGGCTGGCTCTTACACCGAGAACTTTTCCGACTGTCCCATGTTCATGGATTTGGAGTTCCACGCAGCATTAAAAAAAAAGTATACTTTTATTATCATTTAAGGGAATCTGGGTTAAGCACATGCATGAATGCTGCATTTTATCTTCCTTTTAAACCCTAAACATGCTCAGTTTTGAGCCATGTTGGCATGCAAAACTCGAGCGTGACCAAAGAGCATACGTGATGCACATGCTTGTGTTAACCTGATGGAAAACTGCAAGGAAGACATGAGAAACCAGCGTTCAGAAGCTGGTCTTTCTGGTGTCTGACCACCAAGATATGTTCCACAAGCCAAGATTCAGTAGTGATGAAAAGTTTTGTTTGTTGGTTCTTTTAGCTCTTGGTCAGCTTAAAGAAAGCTTTGAAGGATTTATTATTATAGCTATATAGGGGGAAAAACAGCTTGACTTGTAAACTAACAAGATGGAGGAAAAAATACACGAGTCTGAGTAAAAGAACTCTGATTATTATTCCGAATGCTTCAGACAATTCACTTCCCAAAAACTGTTATTTTGAAGATTTGTTCTTTTCACAAATGACTCATGATTACCCTTGAGCGCCATCCAAGGGCCAGCAGCGTCACTGCATCAACATTAAACAGTCGGAAGACTAGTGCACCCTGAGCGTGCATCTGATTATTCACAATTCGAAAAGCTGTGTAGAGAGCTATAGAACATTGTTTTATCGATAACCAACATGAGCAAAAAATGCTAACTTTATCCATATAGTGATCACAGTTTTAGATTAAAGTGGGAAATCTCAAAATGTGTACAACACATTTTGCACAACGCATGGATTTGTCTGCGAGTTTCCTTGCCGGCGAGTGTTTACATGCTGACGCCATCGGAACCTGCGGCTCATGCATTCAGGATACACGTTTCTAACATCCTCTGTGTTTAATTGACTTGCTGCTGAAGGCTGGACCTCCTCGAGCAGCTCTTGTGCACTGCTGGTCGCTTAACACTTACCCGAACAAAGAGAACTCTTCTGCACGAGACAGTGTGAAAGCACCTCCAGAGCTGCCTCGAGGTTTCTCCCATCTCCCGAGCAACATTAAACGTTTAAACAATATTCCAAACTAACATGATCCAAATGTTTAAAAAAAGCTCACGTTTTCTTTTGCTAAACTTCTGCTTTTGTAACAGCTTCTAATCAACCGTTGAGCTCTGCTTTAGTGAAGGATGAATTCTCAACCAAACTCTTGATTAAAATGGAACAGCAGCTCACTCCACACCTCTCTGCTGGCCGTCCATCTCCATCCTCGTAGCGTTCAGATGTTTGCTTCTGGAATCGCTGCATTTAGTTCCCTTGAGCAAAAAAACAATTTCCTAAGAGAAGGTTTGTGTTAAATTTAAGGACGCTGAAGGCGATGCGGTACCTGTGTGGTGATGCAGTCGAGCGCCCGAGGAGCAGCAGCTCTCATCCTTTGTGGAGCAGAACTTCTTCTGACATGGTTTTGGGAGTTAGCGTCCATTCGAGTATGTGGCTGCTCTTCAGACTGGAATAAATTGAATCAGATATCCAATATCGTGCATAATATTTTCCCAATTTACATATTTTCCACAACTGTCAGTAAAAACAAGTGCACAGTAACTGTTCAAAGTATTAAAATGCACACTACACTGATTTTTACAACAAAATGTTGTTTCAGTCCACAGCTAGTGTTCAACCCTGGCTTTCTGAGCAACGACACCTGGCTCTTGTGCACCACAATAAAAAACTATAAAATTAAACGGACACTCGTTTAAGAAGCTGAAGGCTCTCCTGAGGATACGGTTTTAAACGATTGAGTCAGCGCTTCAAAAACGTCAACTTCAGCCCATGAAAGTTCCCAGGATGACCGTTCACGCATGCTTTTCTGCGTGTGACAATTTTTCAGTTTTTACTCTGAAAGGCTGTTTCGCTCTCGTGCAATATAAAGAAAAGGTACCTCGAGGGAGCTGCTGGTTTCTCGCGAGGAGTGAATGATGTTCGACTCCAGGCTTTCCACAGAGAGCACACACAAAAAGAAAAGCAAGCTCCTCAGCATCCTTGCAGCAGCACGAATCCGAGCAGGAGAGAGATTCGGAGCTCCACTGAGAGCCAGCCTGCAGTCCCGGGCTTTAATGCGCCCCTCACAAGCCCCCAAAACAAACCCGGGAGAAAGAAGATAATTAGAGCTCGTTCGGAGGTGTTTACGCTCTCGGCTCGTGTAGGAAGTGGCTGATGGTAATTATGGCTCCGGAGCTTTAGGAACATGAAAGAAGACCATTTACACATGTAACATCTCTCTGATGAGGACCATGACATCCTCTCGCAGGTAACCGCATCAGTTGATGGGGATCTGAAGGGGCTTCCTGGAGCGGAACAGGTGATTATCCACCCCTTGAACCCTGGATTAGGGGTAAGCAGGGTTCCTCTAGGTGCTTGAACTCAAGAGCTTCGACTGAAGAGAGATCTGAGTGCTGCTTTCGTGGTGAGCTCCGTTTGTGATCATGAGAGGATCAGGGCAGGACAATAATCTCTGGAGGAGCAGAATGCTCCAGTTTGGTGCAATGTTAGTACATGAGAGTGCAGATTTTAAACACTGGGATGAAAAATTGTAAATATATTGAAAAAGTGAAGAAAAAATGTGCATGTCGCTGTTAAAACATGTGTATGAAGTAACAGCGATGATTTAGGTCATGATAACAGCTCCGTCTATTTGACTCTTGGAGATGGATGAGCAATATTTAAGAGTTGTAGAATAAAAGTATACTCAAGTAGACTCAATATCAATTCCAAAGTATGGCATTTAAAATAACACAGGAATTATACAAGTGTCCCAAACCTGAACACGCTGAGCGTCTCTGCTAAAGAAGCAAAAACTATTTAGAATAATGAAGCTGTGCAAATACTTCACTCGCAGACACAATTATTCCAGCGAAAACAAATCAGCGTAAAGTTCGGTTCCGCTTGCACACAGAGAAAACGGTTCGATTCAGAGAGCTGTGCTGAAAGGGAAAAGAGAAATAACAATCCATTCTGAAAGAATATATTTACAAAAATTCTCGTCAGTTCAAGAAGAGGAAAACTATTTTTGGAAAGTTACAGCTCTTTAGTTAATACATATTAAAACGAATCTTTAATACATATCTTTGTGTATTTTTTTTTTTCGGTTATTTACAGTAATGTTTATCTTTATCAGACTCTTACTATTCGAGAGGGAGTTATTTCTTTTGGTGACAGTGGCAGCCAGGACATCCGCTGGGTGGAGGTCTGGACCTGCTGTTCGTGAGGTGGACCTGCTGAACATCTGAAAACTCCACTCGACACAAGCTCACATAAATCATCAAAGAAAAGAATGCACTTGAAGGAAGCAAGCACCTTGTTTGGGGTTCCTGATCAGATGCCTCCAACCCTGGTCCTGGGCCAGAAGATCAAATTCACTCCCACAGAGCGCCATCTTCAATTTCAATATTACAAATTTCTTATTTGTCATTTTTGTTACGTCAACGTAAAACATGAACTCCTCAGACATCGAGAGGCATGTCTGTTTGTTGCAAGTTCAGTACAAAAAAGATTAGCTTTGAGATAAAATGTAGTTTATCAAGATTCCACCTTACTTGATTTGTGAAATAACCCTATTAAAGTGTGAAAACCAACCAATTAACAGAGTTTTGGATAACAAGCTCTAGATGCTTCCTACAGTCCAGTCACCAACAATCATAAATTCCCAAGATTTTTAAAAATCGCAATATTTCAGTCAATTAAAAATAGTATTATATGAGTTTGTGTCAATACGTTTTGTCTTGCAAGTTTAGTCAATCCAGTGTATGTGAGGATTATTAATTGTTCTCCATAAAAATGAAATTGAATGTATTGAATATAAAATCTCAATTGAAAGTACGAGTCAACTCTGTTTATTTATTTTGGTATGTAGTTTGTTTTCATTTTGCGTGTAGTAAACTTCAGATGCGTCCTCCAGTCCGTGAGATGGCGCTAGTGCTTCGAATAAGTTCGCTACTAACCTCCGACAAAATTCAGCACTCAAACTCTGTTTATCTGTTCATAAAAGCTTCTACGGTTTCATGCTTCCATTCACTAATGCAGATTAAATGTTTACGCGGTGGTGTTTGTGTAGCTAAACCCATGGACGTGAGCGATGTTCTGCGGGAGATGCGGATCGAAGTGTCCGCGGGAGACTGCTCCGCGTCCGCCGCGCTGAAACACATCCGAAGCAGCTTCGAGAGGGAAACTCGCCCCGAGGACCGGACGCGGATGCTGGAGGACACCGCGGAGCTGCTGAAGAGCGCTCCTCGGGCCTGGCTCTTCCCAGCAGGAGGCTCTTCTCTGAGGCTCGAGTATCTGCTGCTGGTGAACGCCTTCATCTCTCATGCAGCGCTCCCAGAACGCGACGAGGACGCAGACGCAGACAGGTGCAGCCTTCTCTTTCTCTTTTATGCACATTTTTAACAACGTTCCAAGTGCCCAAACACATCCACCGTTTCGCCAGATTCCCAGTTTCTTGTTACTGCTTGCTAAATATAGATCAGCTATTTAAATCGTTGATGGGATTAACTTTTATCACATAAAAGTTATTTTTTTTACTCATAACACACAAAACGGACAAAAGCGTAATGGTGCACTGGAAAGAAAATCCTTAAAATCGCACAAAGCTATATCTTTTCAGAAATAAGCCTCTAAACTCATTAATATAAGTCACTGACATTCATAGCTTTACGTTGCTTTCTGGTGTGGATTTTGTATTTCTGTAACTTTCGCCATCATTTAAAAGTGAGAAACGATGGGAGATCACGAGGAGAACATGAGAACTCCACAATATTTCGCTCGAACCAGCGAGCTTCTTGCTGTGGGGCGAGCGTGCTACCCACTGCGCCACCGTGACGCCCCGTTTGCAATTTCTTTAAAAAAATACTTAAACTATGTTTGTTAATCAAATTAAAATAGACAGAAATGCTGCGCCTGTAGAAACAGATCAAAGTGAGTCACAAAACCTTTCAACCTTTTCCATCTGGTACAATCCTTTACTTCAGTGCCTTTTTGTTATTTGTACTTTTAATTCAATTCTAAAAGGAGCGAATAAGGTTCCAAAAAGTGGCTGATATTTTTTCATTTAAATAAGAATAAAACAACACGGACAGTTTCAGACCTCGAAGTGGTTTGGTTTTTAAATGAAGCGAACATCGACGAAGAGTTAGAAGCTCTGAGATCGTGTTTTATTACTTCGGGAGATCTTTCTAAAACCTCCTCCTGAGCGAGAAGCGCAGCCCTTAACGCTGGAATAGCTGACGTTATCAAGCCTGTGTGCGTTCGAGCGCCGAAGACTTTTATTTTATTTATTACTCCGAACTAAACATTAATCTCGATCTCTGGACTGCCTAACACAGAGAATCATAGCGTCATATAAAAACATCTCCTGAGGTTCTTAGTGAAGCTCTGCTCCTGTGTTTGGTTGGCTAGCAGCAGAGCTCTGCCTGATGAACGATTTGAGGGCATTCCACGGAGGTCTCAGGAGGTCTGCGCAGTGTTCCTGGCGCTCTCCTCGAGGATGGAGGTTGCAGCCTCCAGCAGCAGCTCTGTGGGCTCTGTAGCTCGAGCGCTGGCCCCCTCTCTTCTTCTGTTCTCCATCACACACCTGCAGCAGCAGTGCTGGACAGATTCCGGCTCCCGGAGCAGCGCCGCAGAACTCCTGACAGCGCTGCAGAGGATGACCAACAGCACCTCTCTGGAGGAGATGCTCTCTGGGAGCTCAGTAGAGGAGCGAGGGGGGCTCTTCGGCCCAGTTCTGGACCTTCTGCAGCCAGATTTAACGAAGTAGGTCTCGATAGGGAGGTCTTAAAAGTGATTTAAGGCTAGTTTGAGGATGCTTCTCAAACCTGCTGTGCTGGTAATCCGTCATCAGTGATGGAGTGACCAAGTCTGAGTTTCTTCTCAGGACGCGGTGGAAGCGGAATCCGGCGCTGAAGCTGGTGTTCTCCTGGACCCTGCTGCGGGTGCCGCGCCCGGGGTTGGCTGCGCATCTGGAGAAAGTGTTTCCTGCGTCTCTGATGGTTTCTGACGACCATCGGCTGGAGAACAGAGTGCTGGGAGTAAAGTGCCTGCACCACATCGTCCTCAACGTGGTGAGTCCACCAGAAGCTGAAAGAGTGAGCTCCAGCTGTGAAGCCTAGGTTTCCAGGAGGTCTTAAAAAGTGTCAAATTTAAAAGCGTAAATTTTAGGCCTTAAAAGTCTTAAATGCACTCTTGCATTTGGTTTGTCACAGCTCCTATTCTTCTGATGTCCATGTCAAGTTCATCTGATGTGTTTTTTGTTATTGTTAGGGTTGCCAGATATTGACATAAGACTCCTTAATGTAAAAAATAAATGACAAGTAATTGTTAGGGTTGCCAGATATTGACATAAGACTCCTTAATGTAAAAAATAAATGACAAGTAATTGTTAGGGTTGCCAGATATTGACATAAGACTCCTTAATGTAAAAAATAAATGACAAGTAATTGTTAGGGTTGCCAGATATTGACATAAGACTCCTTAATGTAAAAAATAAATGACAAGTGATTGTTAGGGTTGCCAGATATTGATTTAAGACTCCTAACTGTAAAAAAAATGCATTTAATGGTTAAGGTTGCCAGAAATTAAGCAATTTCTCTTAAATGTTAATGACTGTTCATTAATTATAAATGACTGTTAGGGTTGCCAGAGTTTGAGAAACATTGTGACTTCTCAAAAAATGATGGTTAGGGTTTCCAACAATATATTCGAAACATAATATTTATTATGCAAGAAAGTTTTGACTTCTCTGCCTCAAAAATACACCTTTACATATAATTTTTGACTCATGAATGTGTGATTCACTGAATGAATATGAAAACTGGTTTGAGATCGGACTGAAGGTGATCTGAGCGCCGCAGGGAGCTGAGAGAAGGAGAGAGTTCGCTGCTCTTCCCTAGAAAACAACAAAAATGTCTTGCTAATCAAAAACAAACTACAGTTACCTGGTGGCGCAGTGGGTAGCATGGTCGTCTCACAGCAAGAAGGTCTCTGGTTCGAGCCTGGGCTGGGTCAGTTGGTATCTCTGTGTGGAGTTCTCATGTTCTCCTCGTGATCGTGTGGGTTTACTCCGGGTGCTCTGGTTTCCTCCACAAGAACAAAGACATGTGGAATAAGAGAATTGAGTAAGAACGATTGTTCATAGTGTTTGAGTGAGAATGAGTGTGTGTGGATGTTTCCCAGCGATGAGTTGCAGCTGGAAGGGCATCCGCCGCATAAAACATATGCCAGAAGAGTTGGTGGTTCATTCCGCTGTGGAGACCCCGAAAGGGAAGAAAGCCGATAAGAAAATAGATGGATGGATGGATGATAATCAATGAGCCAATCATAGACTTGGATAATGAAAAATCAACACTGAGAATCAAGAATGACTTGTAAAATCTCAGAAGGAAATGTGGCTCTAACCGCTGCTACAGGAAGTGATTCCTAATCGTTAAAAATGTGTTATTGACTATTTACACTCAGCTAAAACCCATCTTTCTCTTTAACGCTTATAAAGAAACTGCTGTGTTTGATAAAAGCTCAGTGAGTCCTGAGCAGGTGAAGAGTTGGAGTAGGTGCTGAAGCGCTGCAGAGCTGAAGATGTTCATGTTCTGCTGTTGGTCTGGTTGCAGCCGGCTGCGGATCTGAGGCAGTGGAACCGTGCGCAGGTGCTCTATCACTCTCTCTTCAGCTCCCTGCACTCGTCTGATGCTGCGCTCGTACAGGTGAGGACTTCTCTCAGATGCTCTTCGTCACTCGTGCTGTGGTGACCCGCGTGTGGTCGCTCCTCAGGCGGTGCTGCCCTGCCTCACAGACCTGCTGTCCGTCATCGAGAACCCTGCGAGCGTTCCGCGCAGCTCCCATCACTTCGACGAGGTCCTGCGGCACGTGTTGACGTATATGGAGATGGAGCACCAGCTTGAGCTGCGGCGGATTTACGCTGAGGGTCTGGTGGTGCTCGTGGAGAGGTGAGGGCTGCTGGAGAGTGTCTGTTCTAACACACCAGACTCATGTCGTTTAACTGACAGGATGGGGGTGCTGGTGGTGCGGCACCTGAAGAGGCTGCAGAGGGTGATTGTGGGGTACCTGGAGGTGTCGGACGCTCCTGAGGAGAAGGCACGGCTCAGCATCCTCGATGCACTGGAGAAGACTCTGCGTGCTGCATGGCCACGGTGAGATGAGGGGGTTTCTGATTCTCCAGATTCTTCAGGGTTTCAGGTTCTGCAGGGTTTCAGGTTCTCCAGGGTTTCAGGTTCTGCAGTGTTTCAGGTTCTGAAGGGTTTCCGGTTCTCCAAGGTGGTTCTGTGTTCATGAGAATTAATCTGGAGCTCTGATCTTCTCTGGATGCTCCTCCAGGCTGGCGAGCAGGAGCGGCGTGCTGACTCGGAGTCTCCTGCGCCTCCTCCTCGAGGTCTCCTCCTCGGACTCGTCTCCAGAGCTGTTGGTGAAGCAGCTGGTGGAGCGAGCGTGCTTCTGCTTGATGCTGCTGGGCTTCTGCTCCGGAGGAGAGCTGCAGGTGAGAGAGCAGCCTGGGTCCTGACCTTCTGAGCGTTCCTCTAGACCCCCGGTCACACGCCGCAGCCCTTTCATTTATATTTATATATTTATTTGTAATGTTATATCTTTTCTTGTGTTAAAGTAAATCTAGAGCTGTTTGTAATTTATGCAGAATTTTTTCTGATTTCCATGTTATTCATATTTATTCTATATTGTTTTATTTGTTAAAGCATATGTTTATGTATTTCTTTATTTATCTTACATTTAATGAAACACATTTTTAGCAATTATATTATTCATCTTAATTTATAATATCTCTTATTTTTAAAAGGATTTGGGATGCTTTGCTTTGTTACATTTATAACAGATTTTTATTTAGTGTTATAATTTTTGCATTTGTTACATTCTTTGACTTGAATTGTTAATTGTTCACTTAAATTCATTACTCTCTATTTGATTTCTTGAACATTTATTTAAAATATTTTATTTCAATAATATTTTCAAGTATTATGTAGTTTTCCTTTGTCAATAGTTTAGATATTTATATTACTTATTAAATTTTAAATATTTAATTTTTTTGTTATTTGATTGTAAACATTTATCAATAACAATGTTTTGTAGTTGAATTATTGATTTAAAAAATTTTATACATTTACTAAAATCTTTAAAAATTATTCAAACAAAAGATGTTACTTATGTCTATATTAAAATTAGTTCGTTTGTTATTGCTTTGGGTTTTACTTTATTTAAAATAGTTTTAAAACAGAATATTGTTTGTTTGAATTACACGTGTTTGGGTTTTGTTTTATTTAAGTTGAATGTGTTTTAAAAGCACATTGATGCTACGGCTTCAGATGTGAAGATCTTGAGGATCTCACTCGGTCGCTGCATGTTCCATCCTCATCTTCCTCCTCCTCCTCGTCTCTGATCTCTCTCATCTTCCTCCTCCTCATCACCATCCTCCTCCTCATCACCATCCTCCTCCTCGTCTCTGATCTCTCTCATCTTCCTCCTCCTCATCACCATCCTCTTCCTCATCTCTGATCTCTCTCTCCTCCTCCTCATCACCATCCTCTTCCTCGTCTCTGATCGCTCTCATCTTCCTCCTCCTCATCACCATCCTCTTCCTCATCTCTGATCTCTCTCTCCTCCTCCTCATCACCATCCTCTTCCTCGTTTCTGATCGCTCTCATCTTCCTCCTCCTCATCACCATCCTCTTCCTCATCTCTGATCTCTCTCCTCCTCCTCATCACCATCCTCTTCCTCGTCTCTGATCTCTCTCTCCTCCTCCTCATCACCATCCTCTTCCTCGTCTCTGATCTCTCTCTCCTCCTCCTCATCACCATCCTCTTCCTCGTCTCTGATCGCTCTCATCTTCCTCCTCCTCATCACCATCCTCTTCCTCATCTCTGATCTCTCTCTCCTCCTCCTCATCACCATCCTCTTCCTCGTCTCTGATCGCTCTCATCTTCCTCCTCCTCATCACCATCCTCTTCCTCGTCTCTGATCTCTCTCTCCTCCTCCTCATCACCATCCTCTTCCTCGTCTCTGATCTCTCTCTCCTCCTCATCACCATCCTCTTCCTCGTCTCTGATTGCTCTCATCTTCCTCCTCCTCATCACCATCCTCTTCCTCGTCTCTGATCTCTCTCTCCTCCTCCTCATCACCATCCTCTTCCTCGTCTCTGATCTCTCTCATCTTCCTCCTCCTCATCACCATCCTCTTCCTCGTCTCTGATCTCTCTCTCCTCCTCCTCATCACCATCCTCTTCCTCATCTCTGATTGCTCTCATCTTCCTCCTCCTCATCACCATCCTCTTCCTCGTCTCTGATCTCTCTCTCCTCCTCCTCATCACCATCCTCTTCCTCGTCTCTGATCTCTCTCATCTTCCTCCTCCTCATCACCATCCTCTTCCTCGTCTCTGATCTCTCTCTCCTCCTCCTCATCACCATCCTCTTCCTCGTCTCTGATCTCTCTCATCTTCCTCCTCCTCATCACCATCCTCTTCCTCGTCTCTGATTGCTCTCATCTTCCTCCTCCTCATCACCATCCTCTTCCTCGTCTCTGATCTCTCTCTCCTCCTCCTCATCACCATCCTCTTCCTCGTCTCTGATCTCTCTCATCTTCCTCCTCCTCATCACCATCCTCTTCCTCGTCTCTGATCTCTCTCTCCTCCTCCTCATCACCATCCTCTTCCTCGTCTCTGATCTCTCTCATCTTCCTCCTCCTCATCACCATTCTCTTCCTCGTCTCTGATCGCTCTCATCTTCCTCCTCCTCATAACCATCCTCTTCCTCATCACCATCCTCTTCCTCGTCTCTGATCTCTCTCTCCTCCTCCTCATCACCATCCTCTTCCTCGTCTCTGATCTCTCTCTCCTCCTCCTCATCACCATCCTCTTCCTCGTCTCTGATCTCTCTCATCTTCCTCCTCCTCATCACCATCCTCTTCCTCGTCTCTGATCGCTCTCATCTTCCTCCTCCTCATCACCATCCTCGTCTCTGATCTCTCTCATCTTCCTCCTCCTCATCACCATCCTCTTCCTCGTCTCTGATCTCTCTCTCCTCCTCCTCATCACCATCCTCTTCCTCGTCTCTGATCTCTCTCATCTTCCTCCTCCTCATCACCATCCTCTTCCTCGTCTCTGATCTCTCTCTCCTCCTCCTCATCACCATCCTCTTCCTCGTCTCTGATCTCTCTCATCTTCCTCCTCCTCATCACCATCCTCTTCCTCGTCTCTGATCTCTCTCTCCTCCTCCTCATCACCATCCTCTTCCTCGTCTCTGATCTCTCTCATCTTCCTCCTCCTCATCACCATCCTCTTCCTCGTCTCTGATCTCTCTCTCCTCCTCCTCATCACCATCCTCTTCCTCGTCTCTGATCGCTCTCATCTTCCTCCTCCTCATCACCATCCTCTTCCTCGTCTCTGATTGCTCTCATCTTCCTCCTCCTCATCACCATCCTCTTCCTCGTCTCTGATCTCTCTCTCCTCCTCCTCATCACCATCCTCTTCCTCGTCTCTGATCTCTCTCATCTTCCTCCTCCTCATCACCATCCTCTTCCTCGTCTCTGATCTCTCTCTCCTCCTCCTCATCACCATCCTCTTCCTCGTCTCTGATCTCTCTCTCCTCCTCCTCATCACCATCCTCTTCCTCGTCTCTGATCTCTCTCATCTTCCTCCTCCTCATCACCATCCTCTTCCTCGTCTCTGATCGCTCTCATCTTCCTCCTCCTCATAACCATCCTCTTCCTCATCACCATCCTCTTCCTCGTCTCTGATCGCTCTCATCTTCCTCCTCCTCATCACCATCCTCTTCCTCGTCTCTGATCTCTCTCTCCTCCTCCTCATCACCATCCTCTTCCTCGTCTCTGATCTCTCTCTCCTCCTCCTCATCACCATCCTCTTCCTCGTCTCTGATCTCTCTCATCTTCCTCCTCCTCATCACCATCCTCTTCCTCGTCTCTGATCGCTCTCATCTTCCTCCTCCTCATCACCATCCTCGTCTCTGATCTCTCTCATCTTCCTCCTCCTCATCACCATCCTCTTCCTCGTCTCTGATCTCTCTCTCCTCCTCCTCATCACCATCCTCTTCCTAGTCTCTGATCTCTCTCATCTTCCTCCTCCTCATCACCATCCTTTTCCTCGTCTCTGATCTCTCTCTCCTCCTCCTCATCACCATCCTCTTCCTCGTCTCTGATCTCTCTCATCTTCCTCCTCCTCATCACCATCCTCTTCCTCGTCTCTGATCTCTCTCTCCTCCTCCTCATCACCATCCTCTTCCTCGTCTCTGATCTCTCTCATCTTCCTCCTCCTCATCACCATCCTCTTCCTCGTCTCTGATCTCTCTCTCCTCCTCCTCATCACCATCCTCTTCCTCGTCTCTGATCGCTCTCATCTTCCTCCTCCTCATCACCATCCTCTTCCTCGTCTCTGATTGCTCTCATCTTCCTCCTCCTCATCACCATCCTCTTCCTCGTCTCTGATCTCTCTCTCCTCCTCCTCATCACCATCCTCTTCCTCGTCTCTGATCGCTCTCATCTTCCTCCTCCTCATCACCATCCTCTTCCTCGTCTCTGATCTCTCTCTCCTCCTCCTCATCACCATCCTCTTCCTCGTCTCTGATCTCTCTCTCCTCCTCCTCATCACCATCCTCTTCCTCGTCTCTGATCTCTCTCATCTTCCTCCTCCTCATCACCATCCTCTTCCTCGTCTCTGATCTCTCTCTCCTCCTCCTCATCACCATCCTCTTCCTCGTCTCTGATCTCTCTCTCCTCCTCCTCATCACCATCCTCTTCCTCGTCTCTGATCTCTCTCATCTTCCTCCTCCTCATCACCATCCTCTTCCTCGTCTCTGATCGCTCTCATCTTCCTCCTCCTCATAACCATCCTCTTCCTCATCACCATCCTCTTCCTCGTCTCTGATCGCTCTCATCTTCCTCCTCCTCATCACCATCCTCTTCCTCGTCTCTGATCTCTCTCTCCTCCTCCTCCTCCTCCTCTCCTCTGCAGACGCTCCTTCAGGACGTGGACAGCAGCTGTGTCCCGGAGCCGGTCTCCCAGTGCATCCAGAGCGTGTGTGCAGAGATTTCCCAGCATTCCGAGCACAGCTCTCTCTGAGTCAGCAATGCTTGGTGTAAAACACTTTGTACAGGAAGCTTTTAATAAAGATATTTTAATGTAACAAGAGTGGTTCTGATTTTATTTATTTTTTACTTCAAATTAAAAAAAAAATCCTTTGTCTCCATTTATCAAAACATATTTTTGATACATTTCTTGAGTATTGCATTTGTAAGCAATAAATTACTTGTTTATTATTTTTGTTTTGTTTTATCATTTGTATTATAAACAATTTATGTAAAACCTTTTTAAAATTCCATTATTGTTAAAAAGTGTGTTTTACTTTTTTTGATCTATTAAAATAGTTTTATTACATTAGTTTTGAATTGTTTTTCTTTGCTATCGATTATTTTTGTGGGGTTTGTTTAGCTAAATTAAAATCTGGCAGATTTTAAAACTTATTTTGCATTGAATACATTTCACTACAGTATTTTTTACCAGCTCCATTTATTAACATTTGAAATAAAAAATTCAATTAAAATATATTTTTGTTTTTATTAAAATAATTTATTTAGATATTTGTATTTTAGATTGAAGCATGATAATGTTTAAGTTAAGTATATATTTAGAGAAAATTTATTTTCATTGTTTAAGTTAACAGCTTTTAAATTCATTTTATTTTGAACAAATACACACGTTCTCGTCCTTTTTTTATCACCAGGGGAGTTTTATTTGCAAGCTTTTAGAGAAAATTAGCTTTGTGTTGTATATCACAACAAAAGCCCACCACTAGCAAACCTTTATTTAAAAATAAATTCTAAATAATAAACGTTCCTCAACACTAGCTTCCGTTGTTAGAATAAAAAGAAGTGTCACCTTGCTTCTGAAATGTGTGATTTAATAAAAAGTAGATATTTCTCGAAGTCCAGATGGTCACAGATTGATCGGTGAGAGCACGAACCCGCCGCTAGAGCGTGGCTTTGTCCTTCTGCGCCGGCTCCACCTCACGCTCGTACTCGATCTCCACAAACGCTCGTTTCCTCCTGAACGGCCCTTTCACCGGCGCTTTTCCTTTTCCTTTGGCCTTCCTCTTCCCCGCGTCTTCTTCCTCGCTGGAGTCCTCCTCGCTCTTCTCCTCGCTGCTGCTCTTCTGCGCACCTGCGTCCTGGAAGACGGCAATAAAAGGCTGATACTCATGTATCTAACGGCTCAAAATTACTGGTGAATTCAATAAACTAAAAAAATTATTGAAACAATGGTGAGATTACCTCCAAGTCACTGAGATCGCTCTCTTCAAACTCGTCCTCAGCGATGTACTCTCTCGCCCCGGACTCCTGAGAGAGAGAGAGAGAGAAGATCAGCATTATTTCCCTCCGGCGCTCGGTCAGCTTCCTGCTAATCGCAAACATCTAGAGTCCTATACCTCCTCGTCTTCCACCTCCTCCTCTTCCTCTGACTCGCTCTCTTCGTCCTGCTTCTCTATCGCCTTATCGAAGGCGAGGATGGGGAAGTTGTAGATGTCTCCATACTGAAAGTCAAACCGAGCAGATTAGAGACTCAGGAGTGCGAGCGCGAGTGAGAGGTGGAGCCGAGGCGCTCACCGTTCCCTGCTTGAGTCGCTCCAGCAGCTCCTTCTCGATGACGTTCTCCAGCTGTGCGGCCACCAGCGCCTTTTCCTGTCGACGAGAAACGCTTGTGAGATCTCCTCAAACGAACCAGACGTGAATCGGGCGCTCGAGATTAACTCATAGTTTTCTTCTTAAAAGAGAGGCGATGCCTTTATGTAGACGTTGCAAATGTATTTTAGCTATTAAACACATCTTGATCAAACGTCCAGTTTTTAACTCCACGAGGAGAAGAACTGAGAGAGGTCCATGCGAACGCAAAATCTCACATGAAGCTCATTGGGTGAACTCCAAATACATTGAGGGCAGTATTTATATAAAAAAAAAATAAAAAACATAAGACTGATACCTTGAGAAACGAATACTTCATGTTACGGAAAATTCAAGATAGCAAAGGCCACGCGAAGAATATTTTGTTTTGTGATACAAAACATCTCAAGATACTTAAAACGCACACGAGAAATACATATTCGACATCTGCTCTCCTATTGGTCAGTTCAAGCCCTGATGCTGTGTGCTTGTGCCTATTATCCTGCTCTCCTATTGGTCCCCTGACACCCAATGACATTTTCGTGTTGCTTTTTTGGCCAATCGTAGTTTCATGGCCGTGGCTCTCCTCCGCATCGCCTCCCTCGGAAGGTAAGAGTTGTTATTTTTGATGTATTTTATTCTGTTTTCATAGTTTTATCATTATTTATTTGATTTATAACATGTACTTTTAAGGGTGTGTACTTGGAACGGATTAGGCATTTAACATGTAAAACTTGCTCCGACATACAAAAAATTAATCATACAAAGAACAGATTCCTTCAGAATCTTGAGATTTCACTGTATAATAAAATATGTTCCTGTACTTCAATCTAATTGAGTTAGAATATTTTAATCAAATTTATATGACCTAAAAAACTTTTTTTTTTTGTCCATCAAAACACATTTTATACCAATTATGGGAAGATAATTGATTTAGAATAGTTATTCCTTTTTTATATATAATACTCTTGTTATTGATGATCAGGGAAAATCAATAAAGTTGGAAACATGTTTCATGGGAGACTACGACTAACTTTCTCCTCTGAGAGTCCCTTCCATCGATCAGATTAAATCGCTTCATTCGTTATGTACAGCTTCAAACAAACATCGCCCTCAACGGCGGGGAGTATAATATTGCACCAAAAAAACTCTTCATTCCTAGAAATCAACAAACAGCAACAAACACAGTTAAAAAATCCGACAAAATAAATTCTAAGAAACCGCTTCCACATTGAACAGCAGTTTCTGAACAGTGCTGACATCAATAAACGCTCGTCCAATCAGGACTCAAAGCTGGTTCTCACAATAACACCGGAAGCAGTGAAGCTTACGCTAACTTTAACCCCGTTAGTGAAGTTCCTGCGCAAATAAAAGAAACCGGCGCAGGAACTACATGCGACGCTGCGTGGACCGATGGCTTCCTAAACAAACTCGTTCACTTTGAGTTTAAGAATCTCAGCGGTCAGTATTCATTCATTTCCAGTAAGAGCTGGAAGATGTTATTAATAAAGATAAAATAGATTTATTTGTTAAAAAACTATTTCATTTGGTAGATTGTACTCATTTCTGAGTGCAGTGGAGAAAGCGCCCTCTTGTGCTCCGTGTGGGAAGAGCTTCAATATCACGCCGCGCTCACAAGGAACAAATCATTAAATCTTACTCAAATTTTTACTCGCAATAAAAACTAGAATGCAATCTTTATGCGCAAATGTCAACATTTAACACCCTGGACCAAAATCACTCCGTTAATATTCTCACGGTTCCTGCTGATTGGCTAAAAGTGTTAGGACCCGCCAATCAAAACCCTCTTCGCTTTTCACACATTAATCAATCTTTGAGGTTAAAATGTGTAAAACTATGTTATTTTATTTTATTTAGTTATTTATTACTGAAAAGTTAATTAGCAAAATGTGAAAAAGTACAGTTTTTAATATCTCTTAAGACAGGGTAGTCAAACTCAATTCCTGGAGGGCCGCAGACCCTGCAGGTTTTTGTTCCAACCCTGTTTCAGGAGACACACAAATAGATTCAATCAAACCCAGAGCAGCTTAATCAGTGGAATCAGGTGTGTTCAGTAAAGGTTGGAGCAAAACTGTGCAGGGCTGTGGCCCTCTAGGAATTGAGTTTGACACCCCTGCCTTAAGAGAACCAATAACAAATGTGTTCAAAGATGAATCGATGAATTAACAGTGTGCATCAACGGTTCCCTCAGCATCGCTCACCTCTCGCCGCTTTTCTCGTCGCTCTACTTTCTTATTGAGTGGAACCAGCTTCTTCCTGCAAGAGACGAGAAAAAAGAATGACGATCTAACAACAGTCTAAAACACTGAAGCAGGCAAACACACATTTCTTGTAAAACTACTTGGAAAGTCATTTAAGAGGAAAGTAGTCATGCGTAGAAATGTTTGCTCTTTTTTCATTTTCGTTACTTATTTTCTCAAATCATTGCAACTGTCGAGAGAAAATGACAAAACATATATCACAAATAATCGGCGCTCATCAAGCTATAGCTGTGGATTCAGCCCCTCCCACGTCTGCTGGAACTCCTCCATACCCAAAGGTGATTAACGGCGTACGTTCCACCTTTCTGTTTTATCGATTAAGCTTATTTTTACTCCGCTCACTCGATGTTCTGCTAACTATGATACTTATGCACAACTTCTGTAGCTTTTGAAAGCCTTAAAACATTTGCCAGAATATAGTATTTTTGGAGAAAAGAATAAGACCAAAGATGGACAAGGCGGAGTGGTCACTAGTTTTACCCACTTTAAGGTTATTTTAAACATCAACAATCTCTGGAATAAACCCCACAACAACAACAAAATCACTTTTTTATTGTGATTGCACAGTTCTGTTTTGAATTGTGTTTCCAATTACAACATGAGATGCTGTGCTAAACTCCTCCAAGCTTATATATATATATGATATATTAGTGCTGTCAAAATTAACACATTAACGCATGCGATTAATTTGAATTGTATAACGCGTTTACGCAATTTTCCTGTTTCCTGTTGTGGCATACATACTTTAAATGAAGTATGAATAAGACGTAATGAGGATGAGAATGCGCGGAGGATGGACACGTAGAAGCACGCGACACACATCGCGCTCGCGGGGAACGCTGGCTTCTGTGAGCAACGACAGCTACCGAGGCATCACAGCGCTCTTTGTTGAAATCGCATTTGTTCGGTCTAACTTTGTGTAAAACTGAGGAACGACAGTACACGGAGATCTTTGGGAAACGAAAGCATAGTCCATTCAACGCTCACGAATTAATGGAACAGCTCCATCTCTTGTCTGTGTGTGTGTGTGTGTGTCTGTCTGTCTGTCTGTCTGTCTGTCTGTCTGTACACTGTCAAGGTATGCTGCATAAAATAAACATATGTTCAGAGTAGTGTAAAACAATAGTAAAAAGTTAAAGAAGTAATAAATCTGGTGTTGAATAATGTAATGTAAAAGAGTGGTGCTGCCAGCCTTGGGCCACACGCAAAATCATGGAGTGAGCAGAGGACGGCCAGCCTTTATTTATATTCACTTTATTATAGATATATATTAAGTTATATAGTTATATTTTAGCTCAGACTCTCTCAAAGGAAGGACAGCGCTAATCTCATACGGATGAAGAACGCTACTGCAATCGATCTGAGGTTTAAAGACCTAAAGGTTCTTTACGAAGCGAGCTGTTAAGAGTCCTGGAAAACTAACAGCCACCAAAGAGGAGAAGCAAAAAGTTAAAAGAAAAAATTCAATAAATAATCATATTTAGAGATTAAATAGTCTATTTTTCTTCAATTTACATCATTTATAGATTTTTTAAAAAGCCTCAGTTTTGTCAGTGCAATTAATTTTTGATAAATTGTGCGATTAATTAGTTAATTTTTTTAATCGATCGACAGCACTAATATATAAATACACACATTATATATATATATATATATATATATATATATATATATATATATATATATATAAAACAAAATCACAATTTTCCCTTATTGACATTCAGCATTTGACAGGGTAAGAAATATGTTCAGACTGGATTGTAAACATAAATGTTTAAAGTAACAGAATAAGATACTGACTGTCGCTTGAGTGTGAGCTTGCGTATACGGATGAGGTACTGCGTGATTTTAGTGAGGCGCTGTTTACACTTGTGCCGGACAAAACGGTCCCAATAGAGAAGATTCTCATCGATCTGCTCCAGAGCTCTGGCGTAATTCCTGTCCAGCTTCACCTGAGAGACAGACAGACAGAGACAGAGAGACAGGTTACGATCATCACTCCCTCCACCTCAACACTGAACACTTCGTGACACTAGAATTGTGTGTGTGTGTGTGTGTGTGTGTGTGTATTTTATCTTAAACTCTTTTACATTTGCAACGCCCTGTTCATACTTTACCTTCTCCCACATCCGCCCCGGGAAGGCTGCCCTCTCGATCTGTTTCATATAGAGATAACACTGACCTGAAGAGAAAAACACGGATGTAAATAAAACGTTAAGACTGTCAGAAACGTTGTTGATGTTGATGAAAAGGTAAAACACTCACCTTTTTCTTCTCTCACGGTGGCATACTGGCTGTTTGCTATTGGACACGACGATCTGTTGCACAGACCTGTGATGTTGTACTCATTTCGACAGAAGTGACTAACTTTTGTTCTTTACAAACAACACAAAATGGAAGATCAAAGAGTGTTTATAACATAAGGCTTGGAAGCATCATGACTTATACTTACTTTACTTTATAGGAACAGAAACTTTTGTTGCCGATAAGGTCCCATATCACCTTTTAACACAAAACATCCCACTGTAAATACACATTAATGTAACGTAAAGAGTAGTTAAAAGCAAGACTGAACGCCATACTTACATCGTCGTGTTGCATTCTGGCGGGTTTCCTCTTTCAACGGTCGATCCGTTAATGCCGGAATCTAACTGATGCAGTAAAACTATCAACACCTTCTTGGTGAACTAATAATATATTTTTGTGAATAAAAACAACCACATGGAGGTTTCAGGCGGCAGCCATTTAACGCCGCAAATTCCTTCTTCTTCCTCGTTTGTTATTTGCTAGTGATTTTTTTTACTCACGATACCGCCATCTTTCGGAATGGAGTGGGACTCAATGTATTTGTTTTTCTCACGTTTCTAATCACGCACGTATAGCAAATATAAACACACGTGACTGTAATGCTTATTTATTCGCTTAAATTATGGAGTTATTGTCTGATATCTTTTATTTGAGTTGATTTAGAAGTGTTTATTAACGCAATCTATAGGAATGGAGTTACGGTCACAGTAACTTTTAGTTTAAAAAAGACGTTTTCTTAATACAATACAACTATTTTGAGGAATTACATGTATTAAATGCTTAGTAGCCGAGTTACCTCTCATTTTTTTCCATTTCCAATGATTCACTTGCATCAGAAAGGCCTATTATCTGAGGAAGAAACAGGTCATTTATCAGGAAATTATTTTACATTTCCGACAGATAAATACATTAATACAAAAAACTAGCTAACTGATAAAAAGACTATTTGAAAAACAAGGTTAAGGTCATGAAGCGTGTGAGCAAATTTTTTGACCAAAACTTTCACTTTCTAACCGATTTTACAATTTGTTAAGATTGCCTTACTTCTGAGAGTAACATATCTCACACATATTTTGGTTTTGCATATGGATTTTATTTCTAGTTTTATAATTATTTAAGAGTAAATATTCAATTTTTTTGGTTTATCGCTGTCACGTGTGATAAGGCGATTGCCAGTTTAAATAAAACGCATCTTACACAAGAGCAGTAAAATATATTTAATTTTAGTTTGTCTTTAATTTTATAACTTGTTCTTGTTAGCCCCAGCTCAAGTCTATCCTTTGAAATACTTTTCTTCACGAGTGTTTTAATTGTTTAGGAACTACTTTCTCACGCGGATGAGCACGGGGAAGAAGCGCCAACGAGATTGATTTATAATTGGTCAGCTGCGGGACGCGCTTCCGGTGACAGGTGTTCCTCGGAGTTAATTAAGGTAACACAAAACACGCCCACCTCTGATCGCGCCGCCAGGAGCCTCATTAGAGGAAATGCGCGCTTGCTGCAGCATCAGGTAACTAACATCTGCTTTATTCGTTTGTGAAAAACACATTTCTCATCTACGCACTTCTTCCGCTTCACGCACTCCTGCTGGGATTCTGAAAGTTTAACTTTATTCCTGTTTTGCTGCCTTTAGTGTAGTTTTTATTGGTTTTTGAGTAGTGATTAAGGTACCTCTTTCCTCTGTGTAGATGAAAGGGTTTATGAATAGTCTAGTTAGTTTTGTTAGTTTTGTTTACCTTTTTTAATCGAGCAGGTGATACACGAGTTTATGATTCAGTTATTGTGCCAAGAACAAAGAGAATGTATATACATCATTAAGCATACATTAGAGAATATCTTTTCATCAATTCAATGAAAATAATTTTTTTAATTCGTCAGTGAAAAATGTATCCAATGGTTGTGTTGAAAAAGCACATTATGTCTTAAGAAGCTAAACAGCGTCATCTGAATTTGTTTAATTAGCCTCAGGCTACAAGCTCAATAAATGAAGGTTTATCTCAGATGTCTGCTGTTGCTACCTCTTCGCAGCAAACCGATAAATAAATATCTGTTCATAAAATGTTTACTCCGATGCTACTGTGATTCACTGTAATATGAATCACTGTAACTCCACCTACATTGCACCATCGCTCCTCACTGATTCAACTCGTGAACTCCTCTTATATAATTGATGTAGTTTAGGATTAAAGTGTCTGACCAATACATGCGCGTGAATGCACTTTTCTGCAGAGGGCGCTTGGAGGATGAACAGCAGTGGACCAGCGTACCCGTTAGCATCTCTGTATGTCGGTGATCTTCATCCTGACGTCACGGAGGCCATGCTCTACCAGAAGTTCTCTCCTGCTGGTCAGATCATGTCCATCAGAGTATGCCGTGACTTAATAACCAGGAGATCGCTGGGATATGCGTACATCAACTTCCAGCAGCCGGCGGATGGTGAGGCAGCTCTTGATCTCGTCCAGGTTCTGTGTTTGGACCGCGGGCGAGAAGGTTCACAGCTCTTCACACTGTCCACAGATCTTACCAGTTTTTTCCTTTCCACTCTGCATGTTTCTGGATTTACCGAGCATTGCAGAAACACGTTAACTCTTAAGGACCATGTCTTAACGCAAACATTACTGCTACTTAACGTTTATTGCACTCAGATTAAGGACTCAACACATCATCACCCAGATTAGAGCGCAAATACAACACTCACAGAAATTCGCTCTTTCAAGCAAACCCTTCTTCACTGAGTTTTGTTTTCTGTTCTAAGCGGAGTGTGCCCTGGACACGATGAACTATGAGGTTATCAAAGGCCGTCCGATCCGGATCATGTGGTCCCAGCGGGATCCAGGTCTGAGGAAGTCTGGTGTGGGTAACATCTTTATTAAGAACATGGACGAGTCTATTGATAACAAGGCCCTCTACGATACCTTCTCCGCGTTCGGGAACATTCTGTCTTGTAAGGTACGTCTTCTTCAGCCTCTTCCATCTCGGGTTTGAGTGATGTTTATGGAAATGTTTGGTGTTCTACCGTTTCAGGTGGTGTGTGATGAGAACGGGTCCAAGGGTTATGGTTTCGTCCACTTCGAGACCCATGAAGCTGCTAACAAGGCCATCGGGACGATGAACGGGATGCTCTTGAACGATCGCAAAGTGTAAAATTACACATTTTTTGATGGCAGAAATATAGATTTTGGTTCTTTTGTTCTTTGGTTCTTTAAACTGTGTGAACACCATTTTTTTGTCTTTTTAATGATATTTCAGTTTTGTTGGGCATTTTAAGTCCCGTAAAGAGCGCGAATCGGAGCTGGGGGCTAAAGCCATGGAGTTCACCAACGTCTACATCAAGAATTTTGGAGAAGAAGTTGACAGCGAGAGGTTAAAGACCCTCTTCAATGAGTTCGGTAAAAACAATTCATTTTGACTCATTGCTTAATTTAGAAACAAGATCAGCATTGTTGTTTAGTGGATAAGAATTGTTACAAGTTCCGTCAGTCGTAAGCGCTTCACTAATTTTGCAGTTAATTCCTGTGAAAGATAGAATTAGTTCGTCATATATAGAGGGACATGTTCACTTATCGTGGAATACATGCTTTGTTGTTCTTCGATTCTGTTCATTTATTTAAGAACAGTTCTTAAATCTCTTTAGGTTTGCTTGAACAGATCAGGGATCTCTTGTTCACAGATCTTCATGTTGAATGCGCTTTACGCTGGCGAGGTGATTAGCACCAGAACAGCTCGGAGAGCCTCGTATTATGAGCTCTTCTCTGGTAAACGTTCCGTTTTCTCTCTCTGTGTTGTGTTCTCATATTTTTCCCATGACGTAAGCAAGTGAATTGTATGCATTAATTTGTCTCAGTCGTAAAATTGGGATAATTATATATATTTCCTGATTTCCAAAGGAACTCAATTGTCTTAATTGGAAAAAAAAGCTAATTTATGTCTCTTACACACCGGCATTTAATCGACAAGACATAAAGAACTTGAATGACTTTCTTTTAACGAAAAGAGCCATGCCATTTAAGCATTTATTTTCTCATTCGTTGCCCAATTGTCTATATAATGTCCATCGAACTTACATTTGCAACGTCTTCCCTTTTTCTTTTCATTTTTATCATCTTTTAACTCTTTCCAAGGTTTATATCAATACTTGTCTCACGAGGCCTGTCTTGTAAAAACCACCTCAAGCATTCGTCGCGTATCAGTTTTCAGAACCAGCTTTACGTCTCTAACGGAGAGGTTTTTTTCTGACGCTCCTGAAGCCAGCGCAGGTCCTCGCGAACCCAATGCTTCAGTAACAAAACTGCGAGAGACTGAATTTGCTTAATTATTTAATAGGATTTTGCATTAACCCTTAAATTGATTAAGTTATTCAGGTTTAGAAAGTTTATCTCTGTTATGAATAATGATGTAAGCAAAAATAGTTTTTTTTCCACACAAATGCTGCTAATGGCTAACATGATTTATAGCTTACGAGTTATGTCTGGCAGGTGAGACTCTCAGTGTCTGCGTGATGATGGACGAAAGGGGGCGCTCTCGTGGCTTCGGATTCGTCAATTATTTCAATCATGAGGATGCCAGGAAGGTAAGACTTTATCGGCCCTCGACACCTCGCAGATGGCCCCTGACTGCTCTGTGTTCCTCGCTCGTGGTCCCTGACTGCTCTGTGTTCCTCGCTCGTGGCCCCTGACTGCTCTGTGTTCCTCGCTCGTGGCCCCTGACTGGTCTGTGTTCCTCGCTCGTGGCCCCTGACTGCTCTGTGTTCCTCGCTTGTGGCCCCTGACTGCTCTGTGTTCCTCGCTCGTGGCCCCTGACTGCTCTGTGTTCCTCGCTCGTGGCCCCTGACTGCTCTGTGTTCCTCGCTCGTGGCCCCTGACTGCTCTGTGTTCCTCGCTCGTGGCCCCTGACTGCTCTGTGTTCCTCGCTCGTGGCCCCTGACTGCTCTGTGTTCCTCGCTCGTGGCCCCTGACTGCTCTGTGTTCCTCGCTCGTGGCCCCTGACTGCTCTGTGTTCCTCGCTCGTGGCCCCTGACTGCTCTGTGTTCCTCGCTCGTGGCCCCTGACTGCTCTGTGTTCCTCGCTCGTGGCCCCTGACTGCTCTGTGTTCCTCGCTCGTGGTCCCTGACTGCTCTGTGTTCCTCGCTCGTGGCCCCTGACTGCTCTGTGTTCCTCGCTCGTGGCCCCTGACTGCTCTGTGTTCCTCGCTCGTGGCCCCTGACTGCTCTGTGTTCCTCGCTCGTGGCCCCTGACTGCTCTGTGTTCCTCGCTCGTGGCCCCTGACTGCTCTGTGTTCCTCGCTCGTGGCCCCTGACTGCTCTGTGTTCCTCGCTCGTGGCCCCTGACTGCTCTGTGTTCCTCGCTCGTGGCCCCTGACTGCTCTGTGTTCCTCGCTCGTGGCCCCTGACTGCTCTGTGTTCCTCGCTCGTGGCCCCTGACTGCTCTGTGTTCCTCGCTCGTGGCCCCTGACTGCTCTGTGTTCCTCGCTCGTGGCCCCTGACTGCTCTGTGTTCCTCGCTCGTGGCCCCTGACTGCTCTGTGTTCCTCGCTCGTGGCCCCTGACTGCTCTGTGTTCCTCGCTCGTGGCCCCTGACTGCTCTGTGTTCCTCGCTCGTGGCCCCTGACTGCTCTGTGTTCCTCGCTCGTGGCCCCTGACTGCTCTGTGTTCCTCGCTCGTGGCCCCTGACTGCTCAGTGTTCCTCGCTCGTGGCCCCTGACTGCTCAGTGTTCCTCGCTCGTGGCCCCTGACTGCTCAGTGTTCCTCGCTCGTGGCCCCTGACTGCTCAGTGTTCCTCGCTCGTGGCCCCTGACTGCTCAGTGTTCCTCGCTCGTGGCCCCTGACTGCTCAGTGTTCCTCGCTCGTGGCCCCTGACTGCTCAGTGTTCCTCGCTCGTGGCCCCTGACTGCTCAGTGTTCCTCGCTCGTGGCCCCTGACTGCTCAGTGTTCCTCGCTCGTGGCCCCTGACTGCTCAGTGTTCCTCGCTCGTGGCCCCTGACTGCTCAGTGTTCCTCGCTCGTGGCCCCTGACTGCTCAGTGTTCCTCGCTCGTGGCCCCTGACTGCTCAGTGTTCCTCGCTCGTGGCCCCTGACTGCTCAGTGTTCCTCGCTCGTGGCCCCTGACTGCTCAGTGTTCCTCGCTCGTGGCCCCTGACTGCTCAGTGTTCCTCGCTCGTGGCCCCTGACTGCTCAGTGTTCCTCGCTCGTGGCCCCTGACTGCTCAGTGTTCCTCGCTCGTGGCCCCTGACTGCTCAGTGTTCCTCGCTCGTGGCCCCTGACTGCTCAGTGTTCCTCGCTCGTGGCCCCTGACTGCTCAGTGTTCCTCGCTCGTGGCCCCTGACTGCTCAGTGTTCCTCGCTCGTGGCCCCTGACTGCTCAGTGTTCCTCGCTCGTGGCCCCTGACTGCTCAGTGTTCCTCGCTCGTGGCCCCTGACTGCTCAGTGTTCCTCGCTCGTGGCCCCTGACTGCTCAGTGTTCCTCGCTCGTGGCCCCTGACTGCTCAGTGTTCCTCGCTCGTGGCCCCTGACTGCTCAGTGTTCCTCGCTCGTGGCCCCTGACTGCTCAGTGTTCCTCGCTCGTGGCCCCTGACTGCTCAGTGTTCCTCGCTCGTGGCCCCTGACTGCTCAGTGTTCCTCGCTCGTGGCCCCTGACTGCTCAGTGTTCCTCGCTCGTGGCCCCTGACTGCTCAGTGTTCCTCGCTCGTGGCCCCTGACTGCTCAGTGTTCCTCGCTCGTGGCCCCTGACTGCTCAGTGTTCCTCGCTCGTGGCCCCTGACTGCTCAGTGTTCCTCGCTCGTGGCCCCTGACTGCTCAGTGTTCCTCGCTCGTGGCCCCTGACTGCTCAGTGTTCCTCGCTCGTGGCCCCTGACTGCTCAGTGTTCCTCGCTCGTGGCCCCTGACTGCTCAGTGTTCCTCGCTCGTGGCCCCTGACTGCTCAGTGTTCCTCGCTCGTGGCCCCTGACTGCTCAGTGTTCCTCGCTCGTGGCCCCTGACTGCTCAGTGTTCCTCGCTCGTGGCCCCTGACTGCTCAGTGTTCCTCGCTCGTGGCCCCTGACTGCTCAGTGTTCCTCGCTCGTGGCCCCTGACTGCTCAGTGTTCCTCGCTCGTGGCCCCTGACTGCTCAGTGTTCCTCGCTCGTGGCCCCTGACTGCTCAGTGTTCCTCGCTCGTGGCCCCTGACTGCTCAGTGTTCCTCGCTCGTGGCCCCTGACTGCTCAGTGTTCCTCGCTCGTGGCCCCTGACTGCTCAGTGTTCCTCGCTCGTGGCCCCTGACTGCTCAGTGTTCCTCGCTCGTGGCCCCTGACTGCTCAGTGTTCCTCGCTCGTGGCCCCTGACTGCTCAGTGTTCCTCGCTCGTGGCCCCTGACTGCTCAGTGTTCCTCGCTCGTGGCCCCTGACTGCTCAGTGTTCCTCGCTCGTGGCCCCTGACTGCTCAGTGTTCCTCGCTCGTGGCCCCTGACTGCTCAGTGTTCCTCGCTCGTGGCCCCTGACTGCTCAGTGTTCCTCGCTCGTGGCCCCTGACTGCTCAGTGTTCCTCGCTCGTGGCCCCTGACTGCTCAGTGTTCCTCGCTCGTGGCCCCTGACTGCTCAGTGTTCCTCGCTCGTGGCCCCTGACTGCTCAGTGTTCCTCGCTCGTGGCCCCTGACTGCTCAGTGTTCCTCGCTCGTGGCCCCTGACTGCTCAGTGTTCCTCGCTCGTGGCCCCTGACTGCTCAGTGTTCCTCGCTCGTGGCCCCTGACTGCTCAGTGTTCCTCGCTCGTGGCCCCTGACTGCTCAGTGTTCCTCGCTCGTGGCCCCTGACTGCTCAGTGTTCCTCGCTCGTGGCCCCTGACTGCTCAGTGTTCCTCGCTCGTGGCCCCTGACTGCTCAGTGTTCCTCGCTCGTGGCCCCTGACTGCTCAGTGTTCCTCGCTCGTGGCCCCTGACTGCTCAGTGTTCCTCGCTCGTGGCCCCTGACTGCTCAGTGTTCCTCGCTCGTGGCCCCTGACTGCTCAGTGTTCCTCGCTCGTGGCCCCTGACTGCTCAGTGTTCCTCGCTCGTGGCCCCTGACTGCTCAGTGTTCCTCGCTCGTGGCCCCCTGACTGCTCAGTGTTCCTCGCTCGTGGCCCCTGACTGCTCAGTGTTCCTCGCTCGTGGCCCCTGACTGCTCAGTGTTCCTCGCTCGTGGCCCCTGACTGCTCAGTGTTCCTCGCTCGTGGCCCCTGACTGCTCAGTGTTCCTCGCTCGTGGCCCCTGACTGCTCAGTGTTCCTCGCTCGTGGCCCCTGACTGCTCAGTGTTCCTCGCTCGTGGCCCCTGACTGCTCAGTGTTCCTCGCTCGTGGCCCCTGACTGCTCAGTGTTCCTCGCTCGTGGCCCCTGACTGCTCAGTGTTCCTCGCTCGTGGCCCCTGACTGCTCAGTGTTCCTCGCTCGTGGCCCCTGACTGCTCAGTGTTCCTCGCTCGTGGCCCCTGACTGCTCAGTGTTCCTCGCTCGTGGCCCCTGACTGCTCAGTGTTCCTCGCTCGTGGCCCCTGACTGCTCAGTGTTCCTCGCTCGTGGCCCCTGACTGCTCAGTGTTCCTCGCTCGTGGCCCCTGACTGCTCAGTGTTCCTCGCTCGTGGCCCCTGACTGCTCAGTGTTCCTCGCTCGTGGCCCCTGACTGCTCAGTGTTCCTCGCTCGTGGCCCCTGACTGCTCAGTGTTCCTCGCTCGTGGCCCCTGACTGCTCAGTGTTCTCGCTCGTGGCCCCTGACTGCTCAGTGTTCCTCGCTCGTGGCCCCTGACTGCTCAGTGTTCCTCGCTCGTGGCCCCTGACTGCTCAGTGTTCCTCGCTCGTGGCCCCTGACTGCTCAGTGTTCCTCGCTCGTGGCCCCTGACTGCTCAGTGTTCCTCGCTCGTGGCCCCTGACTGCTCAGTGTTCCTCGCTCGTGGCCCCTGACTGCTCAGTGTTCCTCGCTCGTGGCCCCTGACTGCTCAGTGTTCCTCGCTCGTGGCCCCTGACTGCTCAGTGTTCCTCGCTCGTGGCCCCTGACTGCTCAGTGTTCCTCGCTCGTGGCCCCTGACTGCTCAGTGTTCCTCGCTCGTGGCCCCTGACTGCTCAGTGTTCCTCGCTCGTGGCCCCTGACTGCTCAGTGTTCCTCGCTCGTGGCCCCTGACTGCTCAGTGTTCCTCGCTCGTGGCCCCTGACTGCTCAGTTGTCCTCGCTCGGGCCTCAGTGTTCCTCGCTCGTGGCCCCTGACTGCTCAGTGTTCCTCGCTCGTGGCCCCTGACTGCTCAGTGTTCCTCGCTCGTGGCCCCTGACTGCTCAGTGTTCCCTCGCTCGTGGCCCCTGACTGCTCAGTGTCCCTCGCTCGTGGCCCCTGACTGCTCAGTGTTCCCTCGCTCGTGGCCCTGACTGCTCAGTGTTCCCTCGCTCGTGGCCCCTGACTGCTCAGTGTTCCTCGCTCGTGGCCCCTGACTGCTCAGTGTTCCTCGCCTCGATCCGTGGCCTCCTGACTGCTCTGTTTCCCTCGCTCGTGGCCCCTGACTGCTCTGTTTCCCTCGCTCGTGGCCCCTGACTGCTCTGTTTCCCTCGCTCGTGGCCCCTGACTGCTCTGTTTCCCTCGCTCGTGGCCCCTGACTGCTCTGTTTCCCTCGCTCGTGGCCCCTGACTGCTCTGTTTCCCTCGCTCGTGGCCCTGACTGCTCTCTGTTTCCCTCGCTCGTGGCCCCTGACTGCTCTGTTTCCCTCGCTCGTGGCCCCTGACTGCTCTGTTTCCCTCGCTCGTGGCCCCTGACTGCTCTGTTTCCCTCGCTCGTGGCCCCTGACTGCTCTGTTTCCCTCGCTCGTGGCCCCTGACTGCTCTGTTTCCCTCGCTCGTGGCCCCTGACTGCTCTGTTTCCCTCGCTCGTGGCCCCTGACTGCTCTGTTTCCCTCGCTCGTGGCCCCTGACTGCTCTGTTTCCCTCGCTCGTGGCCCCTGACTGCTCTGTTTCCCTCGCTCGTGGCCCCTGACTGCTCTGTTTCCCTCGCTCGTGGCCCCTGACTGCTCTGTTTCCCTCGCTCGTGGCCCCTGACTGCTCTGTTTCCCTCGCTCGTGGCCCCTGACTGCTCTGTTTCCCTCGCTCGTGGCCCCTGACTGCTCTGTTTCCCTCGCTCGTGGCCCCTGACTGCTCTGTTTCCCTCGCTCGTGGCCCCTGACTGCTCTGTTTCCCTCGCTCGTGGCCCCTGACTGCTCAGTGTCCCTCGCTCGTGGCCCCTGACTGCTCTGTTTCCCCTCGCTCGTGGCCCCTGACTGCTCTGTTTCCCTCGCTCGTGGCCCCTGACTGCTCTGTTTCCCTCGCTCGTGGCCCCTGACTGCTCTGTTTCCCTCGCTCGTGGCCCCTGACTGCTCTGTTTCCCTCGCTCGTGGCCCCTGACTGCTCTGTTTCCCTCGCTCGTGGCCCCTGACTGCTCTGTTTCCCTCGCTCGTGGCCCCTGACTGCTCTGTTTCCCTCGCTCGTGGCCCCTGACTGCTCTGTTTCCCTCGCTCGTGGCCCCTGACTGCTCTGTTTCCCTCGCTCGTGGCCCCTGACTGCTCTGTTTCCCTCGCTCGTGGCCCCTGACTGCTCTGTTTCCCTCGCTCGTGGCCCCTGACTGCTCTGTTTCCCTCGCTCGTGGCCCCTGACTGCTCTGTTTCCCTCGCTCGTGGCCCCTGACTGCTCTGTTTCCCTCGCTCGTGGCCCCTGACCGCAATGTTTCCCTCGCTCGTGGCCCCTGACCGCTCTGTTTCCCTCGCTCGTGGCCCCTGACCGCTCTGTGTCCCTCGCTCGTGGCCCCTGACCGCTCTGTGTTCCTCGCTCGTGGCCCCTGACCGCTCTGTGTTCCTCGCTCGTGGCCCCTGACCGCTCTGTTTTCCTCGCTCAGGCGGTGACTGAAATGAACGGTAAGGAGCTGAACGGCCGAGCGCTGTACGTGGGCCGGGCGCAGAAGAGGGTGGAGCGGCAGGGGGAGCTCAAGCGCAGGTTTGAGCAGATCAAGCAGGAGCGCATTCAGAGATACCAGGTACAAACACTTCAGGTTCCTGCATGAGGTTCTTCAATTATTTTGTGTATTTATTTCTGAAATTAATTTTGTTCATAATTTAGATTAATATTTAAGTACAAATGAGTTTATTCAACTGTTGCATGGAATTGAAATTATTTTTATTTTTGTTGAGTTTTTTATTTAGTTTAAACGAACAAGTTAAATTGATTCTTTGTGTTAATTCAAGTTTATTTTTGTATCTTTTTGTGATTTCTTTTCAGTAGTTATAAATAAATGTGGTAAAATCTTTACATTTTATATTTTTATGTATGTATGTATCTGTGTGTGTATGTATATGTGTGTATATATATATATATATATATATATATATATATATATATATATATATATATATATATATATATATATATGTATATATATATATATATATATGTATATATACATACATACGATTGAAATTAAATCAATGTAAAAACTTTTCTATTGGTTTTGATTTAAAGTATTTTTGTTTTGTCCACATTCCTTACATGTAACTTTTTTTTTTCATTTATTTCCTAATGTTGTTGACCCTTTTTGTTCCATTCACGCAAATGTCAATTCTTAAGAACGTCTCTGAATAAAATGTGTTTATTTCAGGGGGTTAACCTCTACGTTAAGAATCTAGATGACAGCATCGATGACGAGAAGCTGAGGAAGGAGTTCTCCCCGTATGGAACCATCACTAGTGCGAAGGTAGACCTCAAACATCAGCGTTCACCGTAAAACCGTCACAAAACTGTTTGGTCCAGAACTACTTTGCCATGTATTTTATTCTCATAAAACGTTGTTACAAGCCTAATTGAACCGCTCGTCTATATTTTCCAAAAGGAAGTGATGAAGGAGATTTTAAGGATGAGTGCTTGGCTTCTGCGCGTGCTTCTGAATCATGTTACAAGAACAGGTTAAAAACTTACCAACAAGACGCTGGTCTGAGTCTCGTGTGGCTCGTCAGGAGTTCAAGAAGAACTTGAACTTGTGGCTTTTGTCGTTAAAAACATTGTTTTGTTTTTATACTGGACAGTTTGTTCTTACCTGAAAACAGGTCTTATTTTATGCTCTGCATTCCATTGTATTATTTTTTATTTTTAGCAGTCTGTCTTTTTAATTGTGTGTTCGTGGGAAATTTTTGGCAAAGATATAAAGCATAAAATAAGTGTTTATGACCACATGTTTTCCACTAATGAGATTAAATGGAAAACATAAACAAATGGGTAAGAAGCTAAAGCCATACCTGGAGACTTCAGGAGATATTGAGGAGTTTTTACGGTAAAATAATTAGCCTAATTGGATGAAATGTCATGCATAATTTTTGATGCAGTAAAACCTCACCACCGGGGGGAGCAGTTCCAGTCGCCGAGCACCAAACGCTTTGAGCTTTCTTCCCTCACCAGGTCATGACGGACGCCGGTCACAGTCGAGGCTTCGGCTTCGTCTGCTTCTCCTCTCCTGAAGAGGCCACAAAGGCTGTGACTGAGATGAACGGCAGGATCGTCAGCACCAAACCGCTGTACGTGGCTCTTGCTCAGAGGAAAGAGGAGCGCAAGGCTATACTCACCAACCAGTACATTCAGAGACTCGCCAGCATCCGAGCCATCCCCAACCCGGCCGTTCCCAGCGGCTACCAGCAGAGCTCCGGTTACTACATGACCTCGGTTCCGCAGGTGATGGAAGGGACTCGTCTCCCGCGTTAGACTGAGGAACATAGAAAGACACTGGATTTTTCACTGAATTGTCTCTCATCAGGTGCGTCCTTTTTACAACGCCGTACCGAACATGCGCCCTCTGCCGCGCTGGCCATCTCAAGCGCCGAGGACTCAAGGTGAAGTCTTCATGGTTTAGGAGATTAAAGGCGGCATCGACTGGATTTCCTCTGCTTTCTTCCTGTTTGTTTCATTCTATAGTTCTCTTTTACATCAAAAAGTTGAAGTTGATGTGGCTCTTCAAACATACTCTTGTATACTCTTGTAACTTTCTCTACAAAAAGCTGTTTAGAAAAACGTGCTTGTTCTATGTACTCCTTTGGAGAGTCCTTTTACAGCTTGCCCCACCCCTTCGATGAGAATGAGTAGTAAAAGTGCCGCATCGTGAAAGAATCGGACGCTTTCGTGATTCTCACAGCGTAGCCGATGAGCCGCCGTCTTCAACTTAGACGAAACATGGAGATTGTTCCAAAAACGTACTTAGAACTGTAGTCTTTATGCTCAAAACCTGCTTTTTCGAGCACAAGTGATTGAAAACTTGTATATTTCTCCACTATATTTATCAGTGGCATTACTCCACTGATGTCACACACTATGGCTACGACGTTCATGTGAAATCAAACCAGAAGCGAGATGACAAAACTAATTTAATGCCACCGTCCTTGTGGTAGTGTAAGAAGTTCTATGTTTATGTTGTCAAAAAACAAAAAAAAATCCGTAATCTTTTCAGTTTTTTTTTTTAGTTCATTACCCCTTTAACAAAAAAAACCCATCATTCACTCTCATGGAATTGATTCCAGAGAACATTGATTCAACTGTTAAAGTCTGCATTTCATTGTAATCTCCTTTTTTCACCTTCTACCTACACTTTTAACTACGTGCCAGCTTTTCTATAACTCTTCTTTGCCACAGGTCCATTCCCTGCTCAGTTTGTGAGGCAAACCGTTCCTCGGAGAGCCTCGAGCAACATCAGCACCGTCCGCCAGGCCTCCACCCAGGCTCCCCACATCCACCCGCAGCGGATGGGTGAGTTAGAGTCCCCGTGCTCCTGGGGAGAAAGAACCGCAGGTTAATGGGTGTTGAAAACCTCTTTCCTTCTGTAATTAATGTGCTTGCTTGTTGTGTCATAATGAAACAGCTTTTAATTAATCACTTTTTGCTTTTCTAGCCAACATTGCGACACAGACCGCGGGCAGTAGAGCGGTGGGTCCTGTCGTTCGAGGAGTCAGCCAGTACAAGTACTCCGCAGGGGTCCGAAACATGCAGCAGGTCATCAGTGTCCCCGCTCCGGTGGTCCAGCAGGTACAGTGCGCTTTAACCTGCAGCTCTTCGATGGTCAGCGCGGTTAATGAAGCGCTTACTCTGTTTTTGTTGCAGGTGGCGCTGCAGACTGCAGAGCCAGCGGTTCACGTGAAGGGCCAGGAGCCCCTCACCGCCTCCATGCTGGCGGCTGCACCCTTGAAAGAGCAGAAGCAGCTGCTGGGTAAGAGTGCCATCTAATGGTAGTTTTAATCTTTTGGTGGTTTAACGTAGAAACAATTTTACACTTTTTGTCTTTTACCAGTTTTTAAAAAGACCCAGTGATTATTTTAATGGTAGGTAAATTCCAGCAGTTTATAATGGGTTTATATTGTAATGATTTTTTTTTGTAATTTTAAAAGAAATATTGTTTGTTAATTCTTCAGTGATTAAAAAATGCAAGTTTTTTTTTTCATTTATTTTGCAAGTAAACATTTTGAGTAACAACTACGAACATGTCCAATTTTTAAACTAACATGTCCAATTTTACTCTAGTTAAATAAACAACTACTTAATATTCAAATAGCTATACAAGTATAATCACAATTTAACAAAAATACAACGTGTATCCAACTCCAGTTGTGGAAAATACAATTTTGTTCTATTCCAGTTGTGTTTGTAATCTTAACACAGTTTCTTCTGCAATTCCTTCCAAATGTAACAGTAGAATTTTTTTTTAGTTGCAGCGAAATAAACCACGGTATTGATCTTTGACGATACTGTTATTTACATCTAGCCATTTTAACCTAGTTGAGAACTTTCAGCTGTTGCTTCCAAATGGTTCAAACAGGAAGTTCGGATTCTTGGAGCAAAAATAACAGTATTTGCATGCTCTACAGGAGAGCGACTTTATCCTCTCATCCAAATTCTGCACCCTGCGGTCGCTGGAAAGATCACCGGAATGCTTCTGGAGATCGATAACTCGGAGCTGCTGCACATGCTGGAGTCTCCAGAGTCGCTGCATGCCAAGGTTCAGCTGTTCATGCAGCAGCCCTTTCTCCAAGCGCTCGCTCTCTAGCTTAAGCGGATGTTCTGTGCTGCAGGTAGAAGAGGCGGTTGCTGTGCTCCAGGCGCACCAAGCCAAAGAACAGTCTGCAAAGTGAGCGAGCCTCGATTCGGCGAGGCTTCGGGAGAGCGCGCCAACTCCAAGTCGCTCCTTTGCTTTGCAGACTTGCAGCTGTTGATGTCTGTGTGGCTGACAGCAAGCTTTGTGTGAATATCATTTAGCTCAGTGTTACATTTGTTCAGGTTTAGTTTTGAAAAAGAAAAAAAAAGAAAAAAGAAAAAAAAATTAGTTTTCTGTATATAATAAATAGAGTTAAAGACTTGCAAACGGCGTCTCTGAGTGGTTTGTTTTAGTGAAGCGCATTCTTTCATTTTGGTGATTCAGCTCTTTGTTCCCACTAGAAGTTCTCGAAGGGGTTGGAACCTCTCGTCCAATCTCTACAAGCAGAGACAATGGGATGCTTCCCTTTTCTCTTGCTGTGTCTCTTATAAAGGCTTGGGTTTATTTCAGTACCTGAATAGAATATCCTCACAGTTTACTAGTGCAGTCATGCTTCGTGACAGTTCATGCTTTAGTTTTCACAACACATCGATCGTAAATGTCCTGATGAGAGAGCGAAGGTCCTCTCTGACGCAGTAAGCAAACAAACGGATGCTCAAATGTTTGATGAGCAGTTCCTGTCCTCGTTCTGAGTTCACTTCGTTTCTTCAGTCACGCTCGATGAGGCTTCAGAACATGGTGAAATTTCTCCTCGGTCTCATGAATCACGTTTCCTGTTGAATGTGAATCTGGGGTGATTTTGAGATGCTACTCTTTTTGTTGTTGCAGGCTTTGTTGCATGTGTTTGTGGTGTTTTGTACGCTGATATCTCTAGGTGATCTGGCTTGCCATCTTGAACAACTGAAACCAGGTACATGCACACAAACACGCTTTGTTTAATTCCTTGCTGAACA
The DNA here is from genome assembly GCA_900490495.1 of Danionella dracula. Lineage (NCBI taxonomy): Eukaryota > Metazoa > Chordata > Actinopteri > Cypriniformes > Danionidae > Danionella > Danionella dracula. The sequence goes on from UELW01000445.1 coordinate 120,017, forward strand.
AAGCAGTCATAAACTGATAAATAGCCTTTTACATAGACATGCATATTAAGCAATAAACCAACCCTGGTGGTATTGAAATTAAAAAACATGGTGCTTGGTGCTGCAATGAGCTTGCGTGAGCTCGAGTTAATAAGGCTGTTGAGAATTTTGATTGCATGACTGTCGACCATTAAATTTGTGACGGATGAGATTTAAGAACATTATTTTTGGGTTTCAAGCCAGTGACTTCTGTGCCGGTCCCAAGCCCGGATAAATAGAGAGGGTTGCGTCAGGAAGGGCATCCGGCGTAAAACATGCCAAAACCAAAAATGCAAGTCATCAATTCGATTTCCATTCCGGATCGGTCGAGGCCCGGGTTAACAACGACCGCCACCGGTGCTGTTGACCTACAGGGTGCCGGTGGAAATTGGACTACTGTTGGTCAAAGAAGGAGAGGAGGGAGAAGGATTCGTAGGCAGAGAGAGAAGAGGAAAGGCAAGAGTATAGGTCTGAGAATAGGGACTCTCAACGTTGGTACAATGACCGGGGAAGGTAGAGAGCTGGCGGACATGATGGAGAGAAGGAAGGTAGATATTCTGTGTGTGCAGGAGACCAGGTGGAAGGGTAGCAAAGCGCGTAGTATTGGAGGGGGATACAAACTGTTTTACTATGGTGAGGATAGGAATAGAAATGGGGTAGGAGTGATCCTTAAGGAGGAGTTTGTGAGGAATGTTTTAGAGGTGAAAAGAGTGTCTGACAGGGTGATCAGTTTGAAGTTAGAGATTGAAGGGGTGATGTTGAATGTAGTGAGTGGTTATGCTCCACAAGTAGGCTGTAAGCTGGAAGAAAAGGAGAGATTCTGGAGTGAGTTAGATGAGGTGATGGAGAGTATTCCCAGAGGGGAGAGAGTAGTGGTGGGAGCAGACTTCAACGGTCATGTGGGCGAGGGCAACAGAGGTGATGAGGAAGTGATGGGCAGGTTTGGTGTTAAGGAAAGGAACCCAGAAGGACAGATGGTGGTGGACTTTGCCAAGAGGATGGAAGTGGCTGTAGTTAACACTTATTTCCAGAAGAGGGAGGAACATAGAGTTACCTACAAGAGTGGTGGTAGGAGTACGCAGGTGGACTACATCCTAAGTAGACGAGCCAGTCTGAGAGAGATCACTGACTGCAAAGTAGTGGTAGGAGATAGTGTAGCCAGACAGCATCGGATGGTGATGTGTAGGATGTGTCTGGTGGTCAGGAAGAAGAGGGGAGGAAAGATGGAAAAGAAGACCAAGTGGTGGAAGTTGAAAAAGGAAGACTGTTGTGAGGAATTCAGACAGAAGCTGAGACAGGCTTTGGGTGGCGAGGAAGAGCTTCCAGAGGACTGGGAAACTACAGCAGAAGTGATCAGGGAGACAGGTAGGAAGGTGCTAGGTGTGTCAGCAGGAAGAAGGAAAGAAGATAAGGAAACATGGTGGTGGAATGAGGAAGTATGACAACAGCGAGATGTGCTGCAGGTCAGACGGAGGAGTTCAAGGTGGAGGTGGGGCTACACCAAGGATCGGCTTTGAGTCCCTTCTTGTTTGCTATGGTGATGGACAGGTTGATAGATGAGGTCAGACAGGAATCTCCATGGACAATGATGTTTGCAGATGACATTGTAATCTGTAGTGAGAGTAGAGAGCAGGTGGAGGGACACCTGGAAAGTTGGAGGTCTGCTCTAGAAAGAAGAGGAATGAAAGTCAGTCGTAGTAAGACAGAATACATGTGTTTGAATGAGAGGGAGGGAAGTAGAACAGTGAGGTTACAGGGGGCTGAGGTCAAGAAGGTGGAGGAGTTTAGGTATTTGGGGTCAACAGTCCAGTGCGACGGGAAGTGTGGAAAAGAGATGAAGAGGCGAGTGCAGGCAGGTTGGAATGGGTGGAGAAAAGTGTCAGGGGTGTTGTGTGACAGAAGAGTGTCAGCAAGAATCAAAGGAAAGGTGTACAGAACAGTAGTGAGAGCAGCTATGATGTATGGGTTAGAGACTGTAGCAGTGAGGAAGAGACACGAGGCAGAGATGGAAGTAGCAGAGATGAGGATGTTGAGGTTCAGTTTAGGAGTGACAAGGATGGACAAGATTAGGAACGAGCACATCAGAGGAACAGCTCAGGTTGGTTGTTTTGGAGACAAAGTCAGAGAAGCCAGATTGAGCTGGTTTGGACATGTGCAGAGAAGGGATAGTAGTTATATTGGTAGAAGGATGTTGGAGATGGAGCTGCCAGGCAAGAGGGCTGTTTTTATTTTTCATTTAAAGAGAATTGATATTAGTGCTTTATTACATCCTGTCTTGACTTCGAAGAACACACCAGAACTCCAGTGTACTGAAGCCAGGGCAATAAAAGTGTGAAAATGGCATGTTCTGTAACTTTATTCTGTCTTCACACATAAGCATACAAACATACATTACACATAGACACAAGATTATTGATTAGAGCATGAAATTGTACTTTAAAAGCCCCAGAATGCGTTAAGTTCACCAATCAGTCATCGCTGTCTGAGAAACAATAATTTGAACACCATACAGCAATTAAGAAGACCCCACGGTTGGTAGCTGCTCATGCTGTGGTTGCCTGCCTGCCTGGATTGTGTGTGCGTGTGTGTGCGCGTGTGTGTGTGATCAGTGCTTGCAAACAGAATTATTCCATATTAATGGACGAGGGTTTTAGAAGTCTGAGGGGGATGCTGAGTCACGCGAGCTCAGTGCACAACAAAATGATTCATGCAACGGAACGCACTGCCAGAGTTGTTTTCTGTCAACTTTTCCCAGGTTTCACTTCTGAAACCACTTCTTATTTTAATCTGAATTAAGTTAAAGACACTTCCTACTACTAGTGTGTGATCTAATTATCAGGATTATTGATGAAAGATCATTGTGAATTTTCCCAAGTTTGTTCAATCTTTCGCTTTGGAGCTACTTGAGTAAAGCAACGGACTCAGACCTCGTTGCGTGTATCTCCTCAGGAGCGAGGGGCTGTAAGGACGCTGTGGACGCTTCCCTTCATCCTCTGGGAAGCACTTGGACCAACAGCAGATGCTTTCGGTGTTCATGCTCCTCAAGCTGGATGAAATGCTGCGACGGGTAGAACACTCCTCGTTCCTCACTCCTCATAGTTTCCACTCTTTGTTTAAGTTCTGTTTTTAAAGAAAAAAAATAGATATATATATTTTACCAATGGAAATTTTTAGCTTAAGAACAACTAAACATATTGACAACTTTTCCTCATAAAAGGGGTGGTTTTTTCGTGACTGTATTAAACAGCCTTTGGGAGGAGATTTGGCAAAGTTGTTGGTGACCGTATGAAACAGCCTTTGGGAGGAGATTGGGCCAAATTTTTCATGACCGTATGAAACAGCCTTTGGTAGGAAATTTGGCAAAGTTTTTGGTGACCGTATTAAACAGTCTTTGGGAGGAGATTAGGCAAAGTTTTTGGTGACCGTATTAAACAGCCTTTGGGAGGAGATTTGGCAAAGTGTTTGGTGACCGTATGAAACAGCCTTTGGGAGGAGATTGGGCCAAATTTTTCATGACCGTATGAAACAGCCTTTGGTAGGAAATTTGGCAAAGTTTTTGGTGACCGTATCAAACAGTCTTTGGGAGGACATTTGGCAAAGTTTTTGGTGACCGTATTAAACAGTCTTTGGGAGGAGATTAGGCAAAGTTTTTGGTGACCGTATTAAACCGTCTTTGGGAGGAGATTTGGCAAAGTTTTTCGTGACCGTATTAAACAGTCTTTGGGAGGAGATTTGTCAAAGTTTTCGTGACTGTATTAAACCGTCTTTGGGAGGAGATTTGGCAAAGTTTTTTGTGACCGTATTAAACCGTCTTTGGGAGGAGATTTGGCAAAGTTTTTCGTGACCGTATTAAACAGTCTTTGGGAGGAGATTTGGCAAAGTTTTTCGTGACCGTATTAAACAGTCTTTGGGAGGAGATTTGTCAAAGTTTTCGTGACTGTATTAAACCGTCTTTGGGAGGAGATTTGGCAAAGTTTTTTGTGACCGTATTAAACCGTCTTTGGGAGGAGATTTGGCAAAGTTTTTTGTGACCGTATTAAACAGTCTTTGGGAGGAGATTTGGCAAAGTTTTTTGTGACCGTATTAAACAGTCTTTGGGAGGAGATTAGGCAAAGTTTTTGGTGACCGTATTAAACAGCCTTTGGGAGGAGATTTGGCAAAGTGTTTGGTGACCGTATGAAACAGCCTTTGGGAGGAGATTTGGGGAAGTTTTTCGTGACCGTATTAAACCGTCTTTGGGAGGAGATTTGGCAAAGTTTTTCGTGACCGTATTAAACAGTCTTTGGGAGGAGATTTGGCAAAGTTTTCGTGACTGTATTAAACCGTCTTTGGGAGGAGATTTGGCAAAGTTTTTTTGTGACCGTATTAAACCGTCTTTGGGAGGAGATTTGGCAAAGTTTTCGTGACTGTATTAAACAGTCTTTGGGAGGAGATTTGGCAAAGTTTTCGTGACCGTATTGAACCGTCTTTGGGAGGAGATTTGGCAAAGTTTTTCGTGACCGTATGAAACAGTCTTTGGGAGGAGATTTGGCAAAGTTTTGCGTGACCGTATTAAACAGTCTTTGGGAGGAGATTTGGCAAAGTTTTTCGTGACTGTATTAAACAGTCTTTGGGAGGAGATTGGGCCAAATTTTTCATGACCGTATGAAACAGCCTTTGGTAGGAAATTTGGCAAAGTTTTTGGTGACCGTATCAAACAGTCTTTGGGAGGACATTTGGCAAAGTTTTTGGTGACCGTATTAAACAGTCTTTGGGAGGAGATTAGGCAAAGTTTTTGGTGACCGTATTAAACAGTCTTTGGGAGGAGATTAGGCAAAGTTTTTGGTGACCGTATCAAACAGTCTTTGGGAGGACATTTGGCAAAGTTTTTGGTGACCGTATTAAACAGTCTTTGGGAGGAGATTTGGCAAAGTTTTCGTGACTGTATTAAACCGTCTTTGGGAGGAGATTTGGCAAAGTTTTTTGTGACCGTATTAAACCGTCTTTGGGAGGAGATTTGGCAAAGTTTTTCATGACCGTATTAAACAGTCTTTGGGAGGAGATTAGGCAAAGTTTTTGGTGACCGTATTAAACAGCCTTTGGGAGGAGATTTGGCAAAGTGTTTGGTGACCGTATGAAACAGCCTTTGGGAGGACATTTGGCAAAGTTTTTGGTGACCGTATCAAACAGTCTTTGGGAGGACATTTGGCAAAGTTTTTGGTGACCGTATTAAACAGTCTTTGGGAGGAGATTAGGCAAAGTTTTTGGTGACCGTATTAAACCGTCTTTGGGAGGAGATTTGGCAAAGTTTTTCGTGACCGTATTAAACAGTCTTTGGGAGGAGATTTGGCAAAGTTTTCGTGACTGTATTAAACCGTCTTTGGGAGGAGATTTGGCAAAGTTTTTTGTGACCGTATTAAACCGTCTTTGGGAGGAGATTTGGCAAAGTTTTTCGTGACTGTATTAAACAGTCTTTGGGAGGAGATTGGGCCAAATTTTTCATGACCGTATGAAACAGCCTTTGGTAGGAGATTGGGCCAAATTTTTCATGACCGTATGAAACAGCCTTTGGTAGGAAATTTGGCAAAGTTTTTGGTGACCGTATCAAACAGTCTTTGGGAGGACATTTGGCAAAGTTTTTGGTGACCGTATTAAACAGTCTTTGGGAGGAGATTAGGCAAAGTTTTTGGTGACCGTATTAAACCGTCTTTGGGAGGAGATTTGGCAAAGTTTTTCGTGACCGTATTAAACAGTCTTTGGGAGGAGATTTGGCAAAGTTTTCGTGACTGTATTAAACCGTCTTTGGGAGGAGATTGGGCCAAATTTTTCATGACCGTATGAAACAGCCTTTGGTAGGAAATTTGGCAAAGTTTTTGGTGACCGTATCAAACAGTCTTTGGGAGGACATTTGGCAAAGTTTTTGGTGACCGTATTAAACAGTCTTTGGGAGGAGATTAGGCAAAGTTTTTGGTGACCGTATTAAACAGTCTTTGGGAGGAGATTAGGCAAAGTTTTTGGTGACCGTATCAAACAGTCTTTGGGAGGACATTTGGCAAAGTTTTTGGTGACCGTATTAAACAGTCTTTGGGAGGAGATTTGGCAAAGTTTTCGTGACTGTATTAAACCGTCTTTGGGAGGAGATTTGGCAAAGTTTTTTGTGACCGTATTAAACCGTCTTTGGGAGGAGATTTGGCAAAGTTTTTCATGACCGTATTAAACAGTCTTTGGGAGGAGATTAGGCAAAGTTTTTGGTGACCGTATTAAACAGCCTTTGGGAGGAGATTTGGCAAAGTGTTTGGTGACCGTATGAAACAGCCTTTGGGAGGACATTTGGCAAAGTTTTTGGTGACCGTATCAAACAGTCTTTGGGAGGACATTTGGCAAAGTTTTTGGTGACCGTATTAAACAGTCTTTGGGAGGAGATTAGGCAAAGTTTTTGGTGACCGTATTAAACCGTCTTTGGGAGGAGATTTGGCAAAGTTTTTCGTGACCGTATTAAACAGTCTTTGGGAGGAGATTTGGCAAAGTTTTCGTGACTGTATTAAACCGTCTTTGGGAGGAGATTTGGCAAAGTTTTTTGTGACCGTATTAAACCGTCTTTGGGAGGAGATTTGGCAAAGTTTTTCGTGACTGTATTAAACAGTCTTTGGGAGGAGATTGGGCCAAATTTTTCATGACCGTATGAAACAGCCTTTGGTAGGAAATTTGGCAAAGTTTTTGGTGACCGTATCAAACAGTCTTTGGGAGGACATTTGGCAAAGTTTTTGGTGACCGTATTAAACAGTCTTTGGGAGGAGATTAGGCAAAGTTTTTGGTGACCGTATTAAACCGTCTTTGGGAGGAGATTTGGCAAAGTTTTTCGTGACCGTATTAAACAGTCTTTGGGAGGAGATTTGGCAAAGTTTTCGTGACTGTATTAAACCGTCTTTGGGAGGAGATTTGGCAAAGTTTTTTGTGACCGTATTAAACCGTCTTTGGGAGGAGATTTGGCAAAGTTTTTCATGACCGTATTAAACAGTCTTTGGGAGGAGATTAGGCAAAGTTTTTCATGACCGTATTAAACAGTCTTTGGGAGGAGATTTGGGGAAGTTTTTCGTGACCGTATTAAACCGTCTTTGGGAGGAGATTTGGCAAAGTTTTTCGTGACCGTATTAAACAGTCTTTGGGAGGAGATTTGGCAAAGTTTTCGTGACTTTATTAAACCGTCTTTGGGAGGAGATTTGGCAAAGTTTTTTTGTGACCGTATTAAACTGTCTTTGGGAGGAGATTTGGCAAAATTTTTCGTGACCGTATTAAACAGTCTTTGGGAGGAGATTAGGCAAAGTTTTTGGTGACCGTATTAAACAGCCTTTGGGAGGAGATTTGGCAAAGTGTTTGGTGACCGTATGAAACAGCCTTTGGGAGGACATTTGGCAAAGTTTTTGGTGACCGTATCAAACAGTCTTTGGGAGGACATTTGGCAAAGTTTTTGGTGACCGTATTAAACAGTCTTTGGGAGGAGATTAGGCAAAGTTTTTGGTGACCGTATTAAACAGTCTTTGGGAGGAGATTTGGCAAAGTTTTTCGTGACCGTATTAAACAGTCTTTGGGAGGAGATTTGGCAAAGTTTTCGTGACTGTATTAAACCGTCTTTGGGAGGAGATTTGGCAAAGTTTTTTGTGACCGTATTAAACCGTCTTTGGGAGGAGATTTGGCAAAGTTTTTCATGACCGTATTAAACAGTCTTTGGGAGGAGATTAGGCAAAGTTTTTCATGACCGTATTAAACAGTCTTTGGGAGGAGATTTGGGGAAGTTTTTCGTGACCGTATTAAACCGTCTTTGGGAGGAGATTTGGCAAAGTTTTTCGTGACCGTATTAAACAGTCTTTGGGAGGAGATTTGGCAAAGTTTTCGTGACCGTATTGAACCGTCTTTGGGAGGAGATTTGGCAAAGTTTTTCATGACCGTATGAAACAGGCTTTGGGAGGAGATTTGGCAAAGTTTTGCGTGACCGTATTAAACAGTCTTTGGGAGGAGATTTGGCAAGGTGTTTGGTGACCGTATGCAACAGCCTTTGGGAGGAGATTAGGCAAAGTTTTTGGTGACCGTATTAAACAGTCTTTGGGAGGAGATTTGGCAAAGTTTTTTGTGACCGTATTAAACAGCCTTTGGGAGGAGATTAGGCAAAGTTTTTGGTGACCGTATTAAACAGTCTTTGGGAGGAGATTAGGCAAAGTGTTTGGTGACCGTATTAAACAGCCTTTGGGAGGAGATTTGGCAAAGTGTTTGGTGACCGTATGAAACAGCCTTTGGGAGGAGATTTGGGGAAGTTTTTCGTGACCGTATTAAACCGTCTTTGGGAGGAGATTTGGCAAAGATTTTCGTGACCGTATTAAACAGTCTTTGGGAGGAGATTTGGCAAAGTTTTCGTGACTGTATTAAACCGTCTTTGGGAGGAGATTTGGCAAAGTTTTTCATGACCGTATTAAACAGTCTTTGGGAGGAGATTTGGGGAAGTTTTTCGTGACCGTATTAAACCGTCTTTGGGAGGAGATTTGGCAAAGTTTTTCGTGACCGTATTAAACAGTCTTTGGGAGGAGATTTGGCAAAGTTTTCGTGACTTTATTAAACCGTCTTTGGGAGGAGATTTGGCAAAGTTTTTTTGTGACCGTATTAAACTGTCTTTGGGAGGAGATTTGGCAAAATTTTTCGTGACCGTATTAAACAGTCTTTGGGAGGAGATTAGGCAAAGTGTTTGGTGACCGTATTAAACAGCCTTTGGGAGGAGATTTGGCAAAGTGTTTGGTGACCGTATGAAACAGCCTTTGGGAGGACATTTGGCAAAGTTTTTGGTGACCGTATCAAACAGTCTTTGGGAGGACATTTGGCAAAGTTTTTGGTGACCGTATTAAACAGTCTTTGGGAGGAGATTAGGCAAAGTTTTTGGTGACCGTATTAAACAGTCTTTGGGAGGAGATTTGGCAAAGTTTTTCGTGACCGTATTAAACAGTCTTTGGGAGGAGATTTGGCAAAGTTTTCGTGACTGTATTAAACCGTCTTTGGGAGGAGATTTGGCAAAGTTTTTTGTGACCGTATTAAACCGTCTTTGGGAGGAGATTTGGCAAAGTTTTTCATGACCGTATTAAACAGTCTTTGGGAGGAGATTAGGCAAAGTTTTTCATGACCGTATTAAACAGTCTTTGGGAGGAGATTTGGGGAAGTTTTTCGTGACCGTATTAAACCGTCTTTGGGAGGAGATTTGGCAAAGTTTTTCGTGACCGTATTAAACAGTCTTTGGGAGGAGATTTGGCAAAGTTTTCGTGACTGTATTAAACCGTCTTTGGGAGGAGATTTGGCAAAGTTTTTTTGTGACCGTATTAAACCGTCTTTGGGAGGAGATTTGGCAAAATTTTTCGTGACCGTATTAAACAGTCTTTGGGAGGAGATTTGGCAAAGTTTTCGTGACCGTATTGAACCGTCTTTGGGAGGAGATTTGGCAAAGTTTTTCATGACCGTATGAAACAGGCTTTGGGAGGAGATTTGGCAAAGTTTTGCGTGACCGTATTAAACAGTCTTTGGGAGGAGATTTGGCAAGGTGTTTGGTGACCGTATGCAACAGCCTTTGGGAGGAGATTAGGCAAAGTTTTTGGTGACCGTATTAAACAGTCTTTGGGAGGAGATTTGGCAAAGTTTTTTGTGACCGTATTAAACAGCCTTTGGGAGGAGATTAGGCAAAGTTTTTGGTGACCGTATTAAACAGTCTTTGGGAGGAGATTAGGCAAAGTGTTTGGTGACCGTATTAAACAGCCTTTGGGAGGAGATTTGGCAAAGTGTTTGGTGACCGTATGAAACAGCCTTTGGGAGGAGATTTGGGGAAGTTTTTCGTGACCGTATTAAACCGTCTTTGGGAGGAGATTTGGCAAAGATTTTCGTGACCGTATTAAACAGTCTTTGGGAGGAGATTTGGCAAAGTTTTCGTGACTGTATTAAACCGTCTTTGGGAGGAGATTTGGCAAAGTTTTTTTGTGACCGTATTAAACCGTCTTTGGGAGGAGATTTGGCAAAGTTTTTCGTGACCGTATTAAACAGTCTTTGGGAGGAGATTTGGCAAAGTTTTCGTGACCGTATTGAACCGTCTTTGGGAGGAGATTTGGCAAAGTTTTTCGTGACCGTATGAAACAGTCTTTGGGAGGAGATTTGGCAAAGTTTTGCGTGACCGTATTAAACAGTCTTTGGGAGGAGATTTGGCAAAGTTTTTCGTGACCGTATGAAACAGTCTTTGGGAGGAGATTTGGCAAAGTTTTGCGTGACCGTATTAAACAGTCTTTGGGAGGAGATTTGGCAAAGTTTTTCGTGACTGTATTAAACAGTCTTTGGGAGGAGATTGGGCCAAATTTTTCATGACCGTATGAAACAGCCTTTGGTAGGAAATTTGGCAAAGTTTTTGGTGACCGTATCAAACAGTCTTTGGGAGGATATTTGGCAAAGTTTTTGGTGACCGTATTAAACAGTCTTTGGGAGGAGATTAGGCAAAGTTTTTGGTGACCGTATTAAACCGTCTTTGGGAGGAGATTTGGCAAAGTTTTTCGTGACCGTATTAAACAGTCTTTGGGAGGAGATTTGGCAAAGTTTTCGTGACTGTATTAAACCGTCTTTGGGAGGAGATTTGGCAAAGTTTTTTGTGACCGTATTAAACCGTCTTTGGGAGGAGATTTGGCAAAGTTTTTCGTGACCGTATTAAACAGTCTTTGGGAGGAGATTTGGCAAAGTTTTCGTGACTGTATTAAACCGTCTTTGGGAGGAGATTTGGCAAAGTGTTTGGTGACCGTATGAAACAGCCTTTGGGAGGAGATTTGGCAAAGTTTTCGTGACCGTATTAAACAGTCTTTGGGAGGAGATTTGGCAAAGTTTTCGTGACTGTATTAAACCGTCTTTGGGAGGAGATTTGGCAAAGTGTTTGGTGACCGTATGAAACAGCCTTTGGGAGGAGATTTGGCAAAGTTTTTCGTGACCGTATTAAACAGTCTTTGGGAGGAGATTTGGCAAAGTTTTCGTGACCGTATTGAACCGTCTTTGGGAGGAGATTTGGCAAAGTTTTTCGTGACCGTATGAAACAGTCTTTGGGAGGAGATTTGGCAAAGTTTTGCGTGACCGTATTAAACAGTCTTTGGGAGGAGATTTGGCAAAGTGTTTGGTGACCGTATGAAACAGTCTTTGGGAGGAGATTTGGCAAACCTGGGAGCTAAAGTTGCACACTATTGCCTAAATGATTTAATATTTTGTAGGATGGGAAAAGTGGTCCTTCAGACAGAAGGCTGTGTTGTGAAGTACAACTACAAGTCTTGCACCTTCAGCGTGATCCATCCAGAGGACCCCAGCGTATCCTGTTCCTACGGCGCTGTAGGAAAATAACATAACTGTAAACCCTTTGTCCCTGAGGCCTGCGTCCATAGAAGGTTATTTCTTCTGTGGTTTTAAAGAATGGACTGTGAATTCGATCTGGAACACAATGTTATTTCTGATGATTGCTGGTGGTTGACTTTAGTGGTGTCACTGCACACAGAACAGATGAGTTTAAGATTTTGAGTTTTGTAACTTTAAACAAGGAGTTGGATATTTCTTTCAAGCTTCAATCACCTTACTTCACAGATTTCCCAACACCTGATTAGTGCATCTCTGTTAAATCTGTTTCAGGACTTCTATGAATGTTCAATAAATAAAGTGCACATCTGTTACCAAAATCCTTTTGTTGTCTCTTTGGTTTCTGCATGCTTCATATAACCTTTCTCAAAAGGGTCATGGATTTAAAATTCAGGTAAAAAAAGTGATAAAATGTCTCCTCTGCAAAAAAAACAAACAATGGAAACTCCAAGTCTGATTATGTTGTGCTTTACAATGCCACATTTAAAGTTAGTTTACCTAAAAATCTAAATTAACAACCAGAAATTAATCATTAAGAACAATAGGTGTCTTGCACAGTTGGTGCTTGACCCCTAATTAAGGCAGTAAATTCTGTATCAATTCATATGACTCGTGTACGTTGCAAGATCTTAATTGTGATTAAAGCAACATTAAGCTTTGATAGATTAATGCTAGCAGGATTTTGCTAGACCAGAGATCAAGAGACTAAATCTTTTAACTGTACACATAAATATGATATAAGTTGTGGAAATGAGATTCAAATGTTTAAAAATTCACCAGATTTTTCTGTCCTAAAGTTACATCATTCTGTAAATGTACATTCATTTCTGTAAACTCTGATCATTGTGTTTCAGATTGGGGTTATAAAACCATTTATATTGGTTCATGCCTAAAAGTCCAGAAATAGTTTATGATAGTGATGCAACAACAGCGGACCCTTTGAACAAAAGTGAAATTGTGGTGTTTTAACTCCTTTAATGTTTGGTATGATGGGAAAAGTGATTGTCCACATAGAGGGCTGTGTGGTGACGTACAACAATAAGTCCTGCAGCTCTGACGTATCTCACCCAGATGAGTCCAGCATGCCTTGTTTCTACAGAGCGGTGGAAAATAATCTGACAGAAGCCCTCTGTCCCTCAGGCTTGCGCCCTGAAAACATGGGTTTTCTCCGGGCTTTGAGGAAGATTGAATGGTTTCAGGAGTATTGAGAGTTGGAAACAAAAAGTTTGCAGAGCTTTGTTGAGCCAAAGGTTGCTAAATGGTCATTTAACCAATGAAAAAAAGATAAAAATGCATTTTTGTATTTAATATTTTTTTTTAAAAATCAGCAGCTCAAATTGTTTTTTTGAGTTCAATTTAGCATACTGTATATTACTTTTTTATTCTTACATGTAAAACGACTGAAAAAAAGTTAAATCACTACCTGAATATACTAAATCAAATGAAACAAATGATATTGTACCTTTGTGTATTTGATGTAAATGTTTCTCTTGTGTTCTTTAGGCATCCATTTCACCAGAGTAATTTTTTTTAATTAAAGTAACTTGTGCAACTCAGCAACTAATCAAACAATAAACACACCAGATAATAATATAAGAGAAACATACACAAGGCATATCAGACGTTTTTACAAAGCAAAGCACGTGATCGGTGAAGACGTGAATTTGACGCTATGACGTTCAATCAATGCGCTACTCTGATTGGACAGCTACTTCAAAACACCATATTATTGATATTTTTATGTATTGAATGGCGCGTGCTAGTTTTCACACATTAAACTTTTGTATTTACATTTTTAAAAATATTTATAAATACGTGCGTTTTGTTTTTGTTTTACCCTCTCTTGCGAAAGCGCGGGCTTGAGTGAAGCCTTCCCGTGTCTGTTTACGGACATATCCAGGTGAGTGACGTTAGCGAAACAACAAATAATTAAAATATACAGTAACACAAACACGTTAAATTTGCATTTTTGGTTTATAGAGAAGTAAAGTAAAGAAGCGACCAGAAAATGTTTCTCTGGTAAACGCTGTCGAGTTATCAACGACATTAACGTCTGTGGGCGGGAAACAGAGTCTTACTGAAGTAACGGACGCTGCTAGTTTTTTTTTTTTGTAGTTTTACATGTATTTTCGAGCATAAAACTCTTGTCAGTCGTGTTCCTTTTCCCAGGCTCACAGCACAGGAAAGTTGACTGATATACCTGATTAAGATACAAAACAAGCATTTTATTTTAACGTACAAGCGAATAAAGACTCGGTTGTTGCTAATGTTAACGTCACGAGTTTTGTTTGTGGTACGTGTTTTATAGCGACCCCGAGCTCTTCAGGATGTTCTTTCAGCAGCTCTTCACATCTAAACGTGGCAACATGGCTAAAGTCTGGCTGGCAGCACACTGGGAGAAGAAGATAACTAAAGTACATGTGTTTGAGTGTGACCTGGAGAACAGCATCAAGGAGATCATGTCCCCACAGGTACAGTTATTTTTGTTCATTTTCATTCATCTAATATAACTATGTTCGACATCACTTTGCCAGTAGCTGCATATGTGTGCTTTCAAAAAGCCAACTTGAGGACACTGCGATGTTGTGATACATGATAGATGTTGATGACTTGAAATTGTGGGTTTTACGGTCTTCCAGGAGCCAGTAACCAAACTTAAATAGTTAAACCACAGCTTTTCTTCTCCAGATTAAAGTTGGTCTGCGAACATCAGGGCACCTTCTTTTAGGAGTAGTCCGCATTTACTCAAGGAAAACTCGTTACCTTCTAGCAGACTGCAGTGATGCGTTGGTTAAAATCAAAGTGGCTTTCCGTCCAGGTGAGTGCAGCCCCTCATTTTTGCATAACTAGCAGAAGCTCTTGAGTTGAACCGCGCTTCGTGTCTGACTGCAGGACAGATGGATCTGCCTGAGGATGCGATGGAGGCAAACTTAAAAAACATCACTCTCCCGGAGAACTTCACTGACTTCGACTCTCAGCTGCCTGATCTGAAGTAATTAATTCTATTAATAATAATAATACCTTCATTTTATATAGAGCTTTTCTAGACGCTTTACTGTTATCAGAGCATTATTCATTCACTCCACATTCAGTGTCTGGTGATGATAAGCTACCTTGGGGCTGTCTGACAGAATGTGGCTGCAATTCCGCGCCTACTGCCTCCTGCCCACCACCAAACACACCCCACCAGTCACTCTCATCCACCAAACACACGCCACCAGTCACTCACATCCACCAAACACACGCCACCAGTCACTCACATCCACCAAACACACGCCACCAGTCACTCACATCTACCAAACACACTCCACCAGTCACTCTCATCCACCAAACACACTCCACCAGTCACTCACATCCACCAAACACACTCCACCAGTAGCTCTCATCCACCAAACACACTCCACCAGTCACTCACATCCACCAAACACACTCCACCAGTCACTCACATCCACCAAACACACGCCACCAGTCACTCACATCCACCAAACACACGCCACCAGTCACTCACATCTACCAAACACACTCCACCAGTCACTCTCATCCACCAAACACACTCCACCAGTCACTCACATCCACCAAACACACTCCACCAGTAGCTCTCATCCACCAAACACACTCCACCAGTCACTCACATCCACCAAACACACTCCACCAGTCACTCACATCCACCAAACACACTCCACCAGTCACTCTCATCCACCAAACACACTCCACCAGTCACTCACATCCACCAAACACACTCCACCAGTCACTCACATCCACCAAACACACTCCACCAGTAGCTCTCATCCACCAAACACACTCCACCAGTCGCTCACATCCACCAAACACACTCCACCAGTCACTCTCATCCACCAAACACACTCCACCAGTCACTCACATCCACCAAACACACACCACCAGTCACTCACATCCACCAAACACACTCCACCAGTCACTCTCATCCACCAAACACACGCCACCAGTCACACACATCCACCAAACACACTCCACCAGTCACTCACATCCACCAAACACACTCCACCAGTCACTCTCATCCACCAAACACACTCCACCAGTCACTCACATCCACCAAACACACTCCACCAGTCACTCACATCCACCAAACACACTCCACCAGTCACTCACATCCACCAAACACACACCACCAGTCACTCACATCCACCAAACACACTCCACCAGTCACTCTCATCCACCAAACACACTCCACCAGTCACTCACATCCACCAAACACACACCACCAGTCACTCACATCCACCAAACACACTCCACCAGTCACTCTCATCCACCAAACACACGCCACCAGTCACACACACCCCACCAGTCACTCTCAAACACACCCCACCGGTGAAGGGCCACAACGGCAGAATGGCACTAGCGGAGATCGAACCGCCAACCTTCCGGCTACAGAACGACCAACTCCACCACTACGCCTTCTTTCCACCTCCCAAAAGAGCTCAGTTGAGAGGATTGTATTTATGAATTTTAGTTCAATCAATTAAATCAAAAATCAAATGAAACAATCCAGTTGGACAAAAAAAAAAATAAGTGTGCGGCTTTAGTATCGTTTCAATAAAATGTAATTAAATTGGTTTAATAAGGTGAATGTTTTGTTTGCCATTTTTTTGTGTGATTTTAATGAAAATGAGTGTAATTTAAAAAACGAATTTACTTGTTGTAGTTTTATTTTACATTTCTTTTTAAGTACATATATTTTAATTACATTATTTGTATTTATTTGTATTATAAATCCTATATATTGTAATGTATTTTTCCTGTTTTATTTTAAATGTTTTATTTAAATTTTATTAATCAAAATAAGTATCCAAAATTGCAAAATATTTTATTTTGAGAGTTACTGTAGTTGCCTAACTAAAATGTTATTTTATTGCTAACGTCTATTTTCTTTTCTTGATTGTTTTGATTTATACACTGTTTTTTTTTCATCTTTGTTTTCGTAATACTTAAGTTCTTTATATAAACGCAGTCTTTGCTCTTGGGCTGTGATTAGTGTCCCGGTGGAGCTGGAAGGGACCTCTGACCTTTGGCAGGGCTCCTACACCAGCAGAATGGTGTTCGTTCTTAAACGCTCAGACCCTGAAACCCGAACAGGGCTTCTAAAGCAAGTTCAGAGAATAAAGTGATGGATTTATTTCTTGCAGCAACATCGACATGGCGGAGCACTTCTTTCTGAATCAGAGCCGCGCTGAAGACATCACTCTGAAGGAGAACTACAGCAACCTCTTCCTCAGCATGGAGCAGATCGGTAACCGCTCTCACCAGTCTACAAATCATCTAGAGATGGTCAGGAGTCAAAGCTTGTCTCTCTCGTGCTCTAAGGGGAGGAGAAGCAGTCTTTCCACGAGACGTTCGAGACTAGTTTCAGTGGAGACTGCTTTGGAGACGAAGATATGGCCGTCGATCTCATCGGTAACGTTCAAGATTAATGATTGGATTTGTGCAGAGATTAAAAAACAAACAGCAGCTATTACAATGCTTATTCATTGTGGATTTATTTCTCTTCTGGAGCTATGCATGTTTACCAGGTTGACAATCCTGGCTTATGATTCCGGGCTCTAATAAAAACAACATCCAAACTTAAACGGAATAAATCGATCTGCATTTAACGTCACAGCAGCTGAGATGGTGCTTCTGTGATTGCAGATGTTCCAGGAGTCTTTGTGAGGGAAACGAGCAAAAAGCTTCTGTGAAATAATCTAAATGTTTTGGGAGATGAGATTGTATCCATTTTTTCTTTTTTTACCTTAAGGTTAATTAAACTGTAATAATAAATTGTGTATACTTTACTGTTTTTATTTGATTATCTCTTGTTTTTTTTTTGTTAAGGATCAAAACGTTATTTTATTAGCCTTGTTTGATTTAGATTTTTCATTGTTTTCTTAACTTTCTCTCATTTTTAACATCTTTTTTCTGTAGCACTATTCCTTCTCCATCGCAGTTTAAAAAGCATCCTAACATGCTTATTTGTGGCTTGTGTAGATATGCTTGCAAACAGTAACGAGGACACTCTGGTGCCTGACGATCACTCCTCGGACCAGTTCCCAGCTACACCTCCACCGACAGCCATCGGCGCTGCAGGTAACACCGGCTCGCCTCAAGGAGGCGCTGTTCCCTCCGCCGTGTGTCAGTGAGAATGCAGGGTTGTGACGGATTGGAGCTCTTGTTCTCTCTCAGAGCCGGAGTTTAAAAAGCCAGAAGTTCCCGCTCTGAAGCGGAGGAGCAGTCCGGCCGTGAGCGAGACGTTCCTGGTTAACGAGGAGGAAGGTTTCGCTCTCGAACCAGTCGTTGCCACTCGTGAGTGTGTCTACCGTCTCATAGCCATTTTCTGTTTTAGCAGGGTTTCACCTGACCCTTAAAAAGTAATTTAAAAGCCCAAATTTTAGGCCTTAAAAGTCTTAAGTTCACTGCTCTAATTTGTGCTTTTTGCTGTTACCTTGAGATAGCCAGAGACTGAGAAAAAGGTTCTAAATGCTACAAAAAGTAAAAGTGAGGATTAGGGTTTCTATAGTCTGACAAAATGTACATAAGTGTTAAAAAGTCATGTTTTGGGTTGCAAGAGTATTTTTGTGAATTCTCAAAAACAAAGTGATGCTGTGCCATTGTTTGAGTAAAGCTCATATACATGCAAAATCATAAAAGTGATTTTGACAAGACTCATAAATGTTAAAATATGTGATTGTAAGGGTTGCCAGAGATTGAGCAAATTCTCCTAAATGTAAAAAAATTAAAAAGACAATTAGGTTCCCAGAGTTTGCGAAAACTACGCTGTCCTCGACTAAAGATTTTCCCGCTTGACTATTAGTTGTACATTAAAAGCAATAGTCGACTGATACTTCACAGATGGTTATTACCATATTTTCCGCACTATACGGCACAATTAAAATCCTTTAATTTTCGCAAAAAGCGTCAATGCTTCTTATATTCCAGTGTGGCTTATGTGTGAGAGCTGGTCGCTCTAAATGCAAAATCAGAATGTTTTACAACCACTTTGGTACGCTGCACAGCTGAATGGATCGCCGCAGTGTCAGTGCGGGCGCCTCTCGGAGAAATACATAACGCACTTCCGCACGTGTGGTTTAACACAAACGGTGCCTCAACCTGCAGTTTAACAGTTAACTTTATCTGTAAATGGCATCTACAAGGAGACCTGAGGTTCCACTAATCTCACGAAGGTCAGAATCATCCCTGAACCGCAAAGTACCGGTGACAGCGAGTGCATGGAGCATGAGGAGGGAGCGAAAAAAAGAAATGTTTTATTCAGACAACGATGATGGATTTGTTGATGAGGGATTAACTGAAAAATGGTGTATTCCATTGTATTTCACATGTTACAGCGAAAAAATAACTTTAAATTTTTGAGTTATTATTTAAATTTGATGATTGTACAAAAGAGGAATTAATTTTTGAAAGAGGAATTGAAAAATGTGTTTGTTGCTTTGTATTTTACGTGTTTGAATCAAAATATGTTGATATTTTAAGTCAATTATTATTTTAACAAAGTTTGAATAACTGTTTATCCGTTTTGTTTCACTTAAGGCTTTATCTTTAGCGCTTACTGCACAGCTTGCTTACGACCTTTTTTGGGGCGTCTTTTAACTTTAACTCGCTTGACCAACGCTTGTTTTTTTTTTTTTAGACTAAAATGAAAATGTCAGTCGAATAAATCTGTTCTAGTCGACCAAAATGAGGGCAGCCCTAGGAAAAACCTTAATAAATGCTCAAGACATAAATGTGATTTTTGAATTGTAAACAATGTATTTGAAGTTTAATGTTTTGTATGTTGTTTTGGTCTCTTAATGGTCTTAAGAAATCTTAAAAAGGGCTTAAGTTGACCTCTGACACCTGCAGAAACCCTGGTTTAGGCTCACAAGGCTCTGCTGGTGCTCTCGGGGACAGGGTGCATTACATAATCTCACTCGCCTCAAACTATCTACGTGGTCAGAGTTACTTGAGAGCAGTTTTAGTGAATGAAAATGTAGTTTTGTGATTTACACACACACACACACAATTTTTTTCTGCTCACTTCTATTTGAACGCACAACAGCCTTTTTCTGCTGCAAGAAAGTAGTTTTCAGTACTGTACTTACTGTAAATTATTTTAGTTTGGCTATTCAGACTCAAATGCGAAGCACGATGTGTTCAGCATCCCCCTTCAGGAGGCGGCTGGCGAGGAAACGCAAGCTGGTGATAGACCATGCAAAGGAGCTAACCAACGACGTCATCAGAGATCAGCTGTCCGACTACTCTGACATCATCGCTGTGCTGGAGATAGCTCCGCCCACACAGAAGCTCATGGAGTGGAGGGAGAGCGGAGGCGTGAAGCAACTCTTCTCCAGTTTCTGTGTCCCGGTCCAGCATTCTGATTTAAAGCAGGTATTTCTCCATTTCAGAGCGAGTGTGAGGTCCTCAGAGCAGATGTCTGATCCACCTCTGCTCCTCAAGCTGTTTCCCTGGGATGCAGGAAGATCGAGAAGACCAGGGTCAAAGGGACGCGAGGGGCTGCAGGAGGACCCTGAGGAGACCACAGAGCAGATCAGAGCGGGTATAAGATTGTTTGGGGTCACTCACATTTATTTATTTATTTTTTTTTTTTCAGTGGCGGAAACGGGCTTCCATACTTGAGCAATAATTTTATGGGCCATTTCTTCTTTTGTTTTTTTTGTTAAGTTTTTGTTGTTGTTCGTTAAGGAGGATCAATCAGGCCCCTGCTAATCCTGATGCTTGTGTTTGTGTAACGCAGAGATCGCAGAGGAGCCGGCTCAAGCAGCTCTGGAGGACTGGAGCGTTCTGCAGACCTCTGCTGATCTACATCGAACAGAGGATGCAGAGATGATGGTAGAACCAGAAGCTCCGTGGAGCAGCAGCACAGTAAGAGCTGCGCGTGTGACCGAGAGAACGCAGGGTCTGTGGGTTAGGGCTGCGCTACATAGAGTTCCTACACTCTTCTTTTTAAAGGGGATAAGATGTGGCCATTTGCTTCATGAGTCGTTTTATGCAAATTTAACATTTCTGAGGTTTCTCCCGCGTTCCCTTGTTAGATACAGTTCTGAAGCTGTGTTTCATTCATTCATCCATATCTGTGCGACTGTTCATTCCTTTTCTGGGAACTCAAAACGGCTCGAGGAACTTGCGTTCGCCCATGAAGCATAACTCCGCCCAATAAACAATCAGATGAACCGCAAACGCAACTCATGCTTTACAGAGCCTGAAAATACTAAGTGAATCAAAAGGTTTTTTTTTTTTCATATTGTTTTGTATAAAAATGCAGAGTAGACTTATCACAGACAGCACAATAATCAACTAGGTGTAGAAGAGGGCCAGAAAGAAGATATCAGACAGGGATTTTACCAAAAACACAATGAATGGTTTTAAGTTTGAGAAGAGCTGTGGATGAGAGTACGACAGTACGAGAGCATGGAATATCCTGAAAGATCAGCTTGCGATGTAAAGCTACAACTGATTGTGCTAAAAGATGTGTTAATAAATTCTTCTTCGTGTACTGAGAAAGTCAAGGGTCTTAAAAAGATCTTTCTGGTTGCAGTGGTTTTGGATACGTCATATGCCAGAATGCTGTCTGATATTTCTTTTCTGACACATGTCCTCGTCTCTGGCAGCAGGTGGAGAGCAGGTCACAGAGGTGTCGTCCAGAGCCTCTCCACGAAAGCTCTCTGCTCAGCCTCCCATCTTCTGAGGCTGAGAGAAGCTCACAGGTGCAGGACACACAGGTGATGCTTCTATTCCGCCTTTTCAGTGATACCTGTAGCAGCTTATGCTGACGGGAGCAACCTACCAAATGGATAATTCTGACAAATAAAAGCCTTGAAGATGATTTATGATGTATGCTTTGATCCACAGTCGACTCCGTTCAGCCAGGAGGCGGAGGATAAGAGGATGAGCAGCCGAGCGCAAGACCTCCTGCGCAATCTCAAAGTAAGAATGTGTGCAAAAAGGACGTTAACTGGCATGAGTGGCAAGCTTTAAAATAAACATTGCAGAGGAGTTAAAAGCACTGTGATCAGAGGAACCAAAAACTTGAGCAAACAAATCAATAACAAACAAATTTCAGCATTCAAACGTGTGTGTATATATATATATATATATATATTTACATCTCCGAGTGTTCTTGTGTTTGAAATCATTGGTGCCACTTTGATCTGTCTACATTAACATTAATTTGTTTTCCCATTTTCTGTAATAGTGTTTTTTTTCTTGTAATTTAGACTTGTGAATTAATGTGCACTTTGGCCGCCGTAGCATTCAGATTGAAATGAACTGAACTAGTCATCAGAAAAGGAGCAAAAAAATAGTTGTTTACAAAATGTAGGCTTGTTTACAAAATTTCCATTTGATGATTATAATTTTTTACATAGAACTGTTTACATTTAGGTTCGTATAATCCATTCAAACCTTACTGCAAAAGAAAGATACCTATGTCGGCTTTCTTCCCTTTCGGGGTCTCCACAGCGGAATGAACCACCAACTATCTGGCATATGTTTTACGCAGCGGATGCATTCACACACACATTCACACTTTAACATTATGGGCAATTGCTCTTACCCAATTCTCTTATTCCGCATGTCTTTGTTCTTGTGGGGAAACCGGAGCACCCGGAGTAAACCCACGCGATTACGAGGAGAACATGAGAACTCCACACAGAGATACTAACTGATCCAGCCGAGCCTAGAACCAGCGACCTTCTTGCTGTGAGACAACCGTGCTACCCACTGCACCACCGTGACACTCTCTATGCTAACAGAGATACCTAATTAACCGGAATAAAATTAACCTAATAAAGTTTTGGGCCACCTGAGGTCACTGTTGCAGCCACTATTTGTGACCTCGAATGACCAAGAAGTCATCTTTGATGAATTATTAATAATTGCAACTAACTGACACTTTATTTGTTTTAAACAGAAAAACCTCTTGCTTTCTCAAACCCTCTGGGTTCATATAAGAACACCGCTGCTGGAGATCTGTCGTACAATGTGCTATTCTACATGTGCTTTGAATAAACTTTTACATCTAGGTTAAAGCCTGCTGCAGGACAATGTAGAGAAAAACGTAAAAATGTAACACAAAACAAAACTCGTTTTCAGCAAATGATGGTTTTCTCAAAAGTAGTTTAAAGTGTTTCTGTCTCGGCAGGAACAGGACTCCTCTGCGGACGCCGTGTACAGCGTGCAGGCTCTGTGCAAGAGCGGCAGTCGCTCGTTTGTGGCCACGTTATTCTTCTGCCTGCTCGTGCTGAGAAAGCAACAGATGCTCAACTTGCACCAGAGCGCCCCCTACAGCGACATCATCGCCACACCGGGGCCCCTTTTTCACTCGCTCTAAAGCAGGTAGAGAGGGTTCTCTACTCCGGGTTTGATTCTGATCTGAAACTTAATACAATATTTATATAAGACTAATAATATTTGTTTTGAAATGAACACTTGGATGCTCTCTGTTCAGACCCCAGAAATCAGCTTCAGTGATTGACGTTTAACTGTCTCGATGTAAACCTCTAGTTACAGAAATCAGTTGTGCTCTCTGTTGGCTTGTTTGAGCCGTCACGCAATCCTAGCTCAATTAATAAATGAGACTTCTGAGGCTTTCTTTGCTTGTGTCTCCTCTCAAAACAATCTTTATTTTTGAAACAAAGAGCAGAATGCTTTGCTGATGAGTAAAATAAGTAAATAACCTCTGTATCGCTCCGTCAGAATTTAGGCACAGTCATTCGTAAGCAGTATGCTTTTCCTCTTGTAGCGTTAGTGGTCTCCTGTAGGACCTCTGATTTAGATGTTCTCTTCAGGAAGAGGGGTGGCTGCAGACAGGCACACTCACACATGTCTGCTCACCCCAGCCATATCTGTTTCAGTCAACACAAATCAACAGCGGGTTTCCAGATTGGTTCCTAACAGGTTTAAAAGGTTCGTAAACTGGATTAAAAAAAATCTTAGTACTATTACTGTCTATTTCTTATAGCGCGTTTTAATGGCGTGTCACCAAAACTTGTTGGAGATACTCCCTGGAGAAAATAGCATGAATAGTTAATGGGTCAAACCATAAAAAACTGTTTAAATATTACAGAATGCTGAGTGTTATATTACGTCAAGGAGAAGAGTGCATAAACTGAGAGAGGAGAGGAGGGGCTTGAATGCTCTGCAGGTTCCTGATCATCAAGGGTCTCACGCGCTCGTGCTCTTCTCGCCTCATTGCTGGCTGGAATAAAAACAATACAAAAAAAAGCTGATTAAAAGCTTGTGTTCATGACCCCTTTCAAGTACATTCCTTTTATGATCGCTGCAGCTCTTGAAATAGATATTAAACTTTTTCAGTGATGCTTTCTCTTTTGTATAAGTTTATGGTTATGGCATATTCCACTCCTTTGGTGTCAGGAAGGAAGGATAGCAGAGCTCTGCAAAAGATTTAATGTTCTTTTATCCACTTAGAGAAAGCTATGGAGTATATTTAACGTGTCCCCATTTGGTTCATCATCAATAAGCAGCTGGAGCAAGAGCGCACACAGACCTGATTTCCTGATGGATAAATGTCACAAAACCATCCCTTCTGTATCTATATTTTATGCCGTTTTTGCATGCTGACTATAGTTGTTATGGTTTCGAAATTGTACTGTTTGTACTTTATTAGGCTAACAGCTAAACCTAGGAAATCTTTCATGAATAAAAATCAGCTTCACAAATGAAATGCAGCGATCAGTGAGTGCAGGTATCTTTATGTTCCTTTTAATTGGAAAAGAGATTTGTTTATTCCTTGCTAAGAAAGCTGCTTCTTGTACATGCCAGCTTTAACTTGAGTAAAGATGTTATTTATAGTAATTTATGTACGTACAACTCTCTCTCTGTCTTTAACTAAAGTAACAGTAAATGTGTAAATCACTCATTTAATAAAATGTAAAAACTAAAAATCATTAAATTGTAAATGTAAAAAAAGTGCATTACAAGTTGATACGTTGGCGCCCTCTGCTGTCTTGGAAGAAACCACATCAGTGTGAAGTTTTTGTGACGGAGTTCACTCAACTTTGACATAACATCTGGCTGAGATAAATACGTTACCTAACACAGTTTTACAGATTGGTTTGCGAGTTAAATGAATATTCACGAGACTTCACAATTTGCAACACCTACAATTTGCAACTCTATCACCTCACCTGAAACATTCGGTACAAGTGCTCCTGTACCTTTAAGAAGAGCCTCGCCGCTGCGTCACATTAGCGCGTTCCAGCTCTCATCGCCAGCTGATCATCATCATCACCACCATCATCATCATCATCGACCTCATCTTCCGCTCCACCGGGGAAGATGACTCAACGCGTCAACGACCACAAACAGACTCCACCGGGAGACCACCGGAGAGCCCCGCAGGTGAGAGACCGCGCTTCCGGTGTGAGCTGATGACCTCTGTTTATGCGCTTCTCGCTGTTTTAGGAGAGTTTCAGCGCGTGCACCGTGTTTAATTGTCGGGTCGGGACAGTCGGTGCGGCTCTGCTGCATTACTCAGTCTCAGAGGACAGAGAGAGCTGCAATATCCGCTCATCTCGATTCCTTACATAACAACCTGCTGTCTCTCTCTCTGTCTGTCTGTCTGAGAACATGGGCTTTGTCCCACATCTTTGAGATTGAAGAGACAGTATTCCGCAGCATTAGTTCTGCAGCTGCACAGTTACAGCTCCATGCTAAGATTCCTGTTATATGTATATATTCTATAATTATGTAATGTAAGAAGTCCTAGAAGAACCAATGTAATAATGTGGGGCAGCATAGGGGGGAATTGGTCGTATTAAAACCGGAGGGTTGGAGGTTCGATCCCCAGCATACATCGCCCTGTAAGGATGAGTGTGTTTGGTGGATGAGAGTGACAGGTGGGGTGTGTTTGGTGGATGTGTGTGACTGGTGGAGTGTGTTTGGTGGATGTGAGTGACTGGTGGGGTGTGTTTGGTGGATGTGAGTGACTGGTGGGGTGTGTTTGGTGGATGAGAGTGACTGGTGGGGTGTGTTTGGTGGATGAGTGTGTTTGGTGGATGTGTGTGATTGGTGGGGTGTGTTTGGTGGATGTGAGTGACTGGTGGGGTGTGTTTGGTGGATGTGAGTGACTGGTGGGGTGTGTTTGGTGGATGTGTTTAACTAGTGGAGTGTGTTTGGTGGATAAGAGTGACTGGTAGAGTGCGTTTGGTGGATGTGAGTGACTGGTGGAGTGTGTTTGGTGAATGTGTGTGACTGGTGGAGTGCGTTTGGTGGATGTGAGTGACTGGTGGGGTGTGTTTTGTGGATGAGAGTGACTGGTGGGTGTGTTTGGTGGATGTGTGTGACTGGTGGGGTGTGTTTGGTGGATGAGAGTGACTGGTGGAGTGTGTTTGGTGGATGTGTGTGACTGGTGGAGTGTGTTTGGTGGATGAGAGTGACTGGTGGAGTGTGTTTGGTGGATGTGTGTGACTGGTGGAGTGTGTTTGGTGGATGTGTGTGACTGGTGGAATGTGTTTGGTGGAGTGTGTTTGGTGGATGTGAGTGACTGGTGGGGTGTGTTTGGTGGATGTGTGTGACTGGTGGAGTGTGTTTGGTGGATGAGAGTGACTGGTGGGGTGTGTTTGGTGGAGTGTGTTTGGTGGATGTGAGTGACTGGTGGGGTGTGTTTGGTGGATGTGTGTGACTGGTGGAGTGTGTTTGGTGGATGTGTGTGACTGGTGGAATGTGTTTGGTATATGTGAGTGACTGGTGGGGTGTGTTTGGTGGATGAGAGTGACTGGTGGGTGTGTGTGACTGGTGGAGTGTGTTTGGTGGATGAGAGTGACTGGTGGGTGTGTTTGGTGGATGTGAGTGACTGGTGGAGTGTGTTTGGTGGATGAGGGTGACTGGTGGAGTGTGTTTGGTGGATGTGAGTGACTGGTGGAGTGTGTTTGGTGGATGTGTGTGACTGGTGGAGTGTGTTTGGTGGATGTGTGTGACTGGTGGAGTGTGTTTGGTGGATGTGAGTGACTGGTGGGGTGTGTTTGGTGGATGTGAGTGACTGGTGGGGTCTGTTTGGTGGATGTGAGTGACTGGTGGGGTCTGTTTGGTGGATGAGAGTGACTGGTGGGATGTGTTTGGTGGATGAGTGTGACTGGTGGGGTGTGTTTGGTGGATGTGTGTGACTGGTGGGGTGTGTTTAGTGGATGTGAGTGACTGGTGGGGTCTGTTTGGTGGATGTGAGTGACTGGTGGGGTCTGTTTGGTGGATGAGAGTGACTGGTGGGATGTGTTTGGTGGATGAGTGTGACTGGTGGGGTGTGTTTGGTGGATGTGTGTGACTGGTGGGGTGTGTTTAGTGGATGTGAGTGACTGGTGGGGTGTGTTTGGTGGATGTGAGTGACTGGTGGGGTGTGTTTGGTGGATGTGTTTAACTGGTGGAGTGTGTTTGGTGAATGAGAGTGACTGGTAGAGTGCGTTTGGTGGATGAGAGTGACTGGTGGAGTGTGTTTGGTGGATGTGAGTGACTGGTGGAGTGCGTTTGGTGGATGTGAGTGACTGGTGGAGTGCGTTTGGTGGATGTGAGTGACTGGTGGGGTGTGTTTGGTGGATGTGTGTGACTGGTGGAGTGTGTTTGGTGGATGAGAGTGACTGGTGGAGTGTGTTTGGTGGATGTGAGTGACTGGTGGGGTGTGACTGGTGGAGTGTGTTTGGTGGATGTGTGTGACTGGTGGATGAGAGTGACTGGTGGAGTGTGTTTGGTGGATGTGAGTGACTGGTGGAGTGTGTTTGGTGGATGTGAGTGACTGGTGGAGTGTGTTTGGTGGATGTGAGTGACTGGTGGGGTGTGTTTGGTGGACGAGTGTGACTGGTGGAGTGTGTTTGGTGGACGAG
Source organism: Danionella dracula (assembly GCA_900490495.1). Classification (NCBI taxonomy): domain Eukaryota; kingdom Metazoa; phylum Chordata; class Actinopteri; order Cypriniformes; family Danionidae; genus Danionella; species Danionella dracula. Next base: position 147,271 of record UELW01000445.1, read on the forward strand.
TGTGACTGGTGGAGTGTGTTTGGTGGATGTGAGTGACTGGTGGGGTGTGTTTGGTGGATGTGAGTGACTGGTGGGGTGTGTTTGGTGGACGTGAGTGACTGGTGGGGTGTGTTTGGTGGACGAGAGTGACTGGTGGAGTGTGTTTGGTGGATGAGTGTGACTGGTGGAGTGTGTTTGGTGGATGTGAGTGACTGGTGGGGTGTGTTTGGTGGATGTGTGTGACTGGTGGGGGGTGTTTGGTGGATGAGAGTGACTGGTGGGGTGTGTTTGGTGGATGAGTGTGACTGGTGGAGTGTGTTTGGTGGACGAGAGTGACTGGTGGAGTGTGTTTGGTGGATGAATGTGACTGGTGGAGTGTGTTTGGTGGATGTGAGTGACTGGTGGGGTGTGTTTGGTGGATGTGTGTGACTGGTGGGGGGTGTTTGGTGGATGAGAGTGACTGGTGGGGTGTGTTTGGTGGATGAGTGTGACTGGTGGGGTGTGTTTGGTGGATGTGTGTGACTGGTGGGGTGTGTTTGGTGGATGAGTGTGACTGGTGGAGTGTGTTTGGTGGATGTGAGTGACTGGTGGCGTGTGTTTGGTGGATGAGTAAAAATTAGGAGCTATTCTGAAAGCTAATTTGACATGTGGTTGACAATTAATGACCAACAATGACATTTTAATTGTATAAACAATTGACATTGATTATTTCTGATTTTAAGCATTCTTCACAGAGTCAGAATCAGCATTGTTGCACGTGTGCACACAAGGAACTTTCTGTGGTAACAAGTGCAAACAACATAAGCACTATAGAATAAGTAAAGTGCAACACGACTAACCAAAAAATTAACATAAGGCTTTAAGGACTGATTATGTATTTTTTTGTTCAATTGTTTACATGTAGTGTGTGAATGTTGTCATAACATTCATTATTATTTTTTTTTTTTTCTCCAGAGAGATCGATCTTGAGCTGCTCCCTCGACACACATGTCCCTCTCAGCGCCCCGTAGGCCGCCGTCGGTATCCCGCAGGTGGCGTCTCTCCTCCTATCTCTCTCTGTCAGTAACGAAGCGTTTTTATGATGTCACGCAGCAACTGTTTGGTGAATAGCGAGGAGGATTTCATGCTCCTCTTAGTAATATTCGTGCTGAGAATTTTTAGATAGTGCCATTAAGCCAGATCAAGTGTGACGCTTCTACTTTCACCGCTCTGTTGTCACGCTGAGGTGTTCCGGAGCTTCAAGACAGGGGGCGCTGTGTGACGTCATGTGAACAGCGTGTGACGCGGCGCAGAGTTGAGCGCAGGTTTGTGTTGATGTGGTAATGTTTTCAATCTCTCGCTCTCTGAAGGCCTGCAGCCCCGGGCGGCTCTCGGGCGTCTCATGGAGGAGACTCGTCCACACGCAGCTGGCACTCCGGAGCCTCCTCCTCCTCCTGCAGATGGGCCGAGGGCCCCGCGGCTTCACGCTCCAACCCTGAAACTCCACGGTGAGAGAGAGAGAGACACTCAAACACACACTTAGAGAGAGAGAGAGAGAGAGACAGATCAGAGTTGGTTCAGCTTTTGGTTGGTGCTCAAGATGCTCCTCCAGAGGCTTGCAGAAGGTCCAGGAGCAGCTACAGACTGTGGCTCCTTGTGTCCCGAGGTGATCGGGAAAAGAAGGCATGCTACAAATAATTACTTTTTTAGTTTTGACAAAAGTTTAATTTCTTTCTTTTATTTTATGGTTTCTATTCTTTGGACAATTATTTCTAATGTATCAAGTTAAAATCAACAAATATCACTGAATCTGCAAAGCTTCTTGTTTGTTTAACTTCTAACTAGAATGTCAAACACTAACATTTTTTTGTCTTGTTTTTAAAAAAATCTTTTGGTCAGATATTCAAAAACATTTTTCAGGGTTTTTACTTCGAGATTTTACCAGAACAAAGATAAACTGGTCACGGATTTGTTTTCTCCTTTTTGCAGTTTTTTTGCTCTAAATTTTTGATCTTCGAATTTCTTACTTTTTCTCTGACATGTTTTTAAAATTCTTTTAAATTGTTTTACTTGTTTATAACTTCATCTGGAGAAGGTTTTAGTCAGTGAATTTTTTTTCTAATTTAAAACAATTCTGGTGTCAAACTTTCTTTTTCCTTTCGTCTTTGTTTTACTAACATATTGTGTATTAGTGTCAATGTTTTTACTGTATTTATTTTTAAAAATGGCCTACTTTTTATTTAGCTATTTTGCCCACACTGTAAAGGTTTGGGTCATAAATGTGTAATTTTTCTATAATTTTGTCCAGTTATTATATTGTTTGATGTTTATTTTTAATTTCGGGATTGGAATTCTTCTTTGGGTGTCTATAAAGCCTCTGTTCAAATAAAAATTGATAAGGTGTTGTGAATATTGTTTCTAGTTGATCTTGCATTTTTGTTATTTTTCCTTTATTCTTGGCCAAAACGAATGATTTTTCTGGTCGGGCCCCTGAGCGGAATGTTCTTGAACACCGGTGTTTCCGGCAGGAGGCAGGGGCGGCATGCGCCGTGCAGCGAGAAGCAGGGCATGCATGCACCGGCACCGGAGCAGTACCTCACGCCGCTGCAGCAGAAGGAGGTGTGCATCCGTCACCTGCGAGCCCGCCTCCGGGAGAACGTGGAGCAGCTGGAGCACCGGTCAGTGACATCCACCTTTGTGTTTTATTCACAGCTTTCAAACAACGTGCACAATGGCTTCCTTAACATCAGAGTCAGAACAAACCTTAAGATCAGATTAAAAGACGGCAACAAATTCCTGACTGGTTTAATACTAATAATAAAAATAAATATTTCTTTGACTATATAAGATAAAATTAGGGTTGACAGACATTTACTCGTAGCCTAGTTGAAAGTACCCACCGGCTGCAGATCGCAGCGCGTACCGAGCATTCGCTCCGAGATCGGCGTTTGCATGATTAGCGCATAAGTCTACACGCGCTACGAGATTCGTGTAGCGACCACACGCATGAGGTGGGATGTTGAGCATCCCGAGAAAGTTTGAAGAATTTAAAATTGTTAAACTTTTGATGTCCATTCCAATAGATATTCATATCAGGATTTGCGCCAGCCAATCAGGAGCTTCTTCTGTTGACAATTTTTTTCTGGAGGACTGCAAAAAAAAAAAAACAAGACATGGCAAACGTTAAATGACGTATTCACCGGGGGAGATGGATGCTGGTCAAATAGAAGATGGTTCTTATTAAACAGCTGGCATATCCTCCGTATTTCTGCCTTCAGAGAACATAGATAGCAGTTTTTCTCTCAACGCCGCCATCTCCAGAAAAGCTACAGAAAGGTAGCACTTACGTCACCGATCCTGTGCATTCTCTCTCGTTTCAATGCATGTTTTAATTCATATTTTTTAGCGTTAATTCAGCAACGATTCGTGCGTTTACAAATTCCCGACACTAGAGATAATTAGAATAACTGTAGCACTCGTTAATGGTTAACATTCCCAAAACAAACACACCTTCAGACCAATAAACCTGTCACAGGTCACATGATCACATAGTTTTCTTACTGTTTGGGTTACTTTTTAAAACATTCTTAAATGCACGTAGCATGCTTATTTCTTTGTTTGGAAATATTTCCAGAAATACTTCCAAGTTCTTGGCATGATTGGTTTCAAGCAGTTGGAATAGTTACTTTGCATATTTGTTTTGTTTAGTTACATAGCTATGTTTTCGTTGCATTTGGTATTCTGTGCTTCTTATTCTTGATTGTGAATATTGGCAAAATATTGCCTTTCATAGACCAACTCTTCCTCAAACTCGTTACGCTCTAACCACACCGCCACCCCTCCCGACGCTGTCCCGCTCTGAACAAATGTATGATTTTCTCTCTCTCTCTCTCCCTCCTCTCTCTCTACCCCCCCTCTCTCTCTACCCCCCCCCTCTCTCTCTCTCTCTCACTCTCTCTCTCTATCGACGGTGGCAGGGACTCCGAGATCGAAGCGCTGCGGATGCAGTTGATGCAGATGCAGGAGGACTGGATTGAGGAGGAATGTCACCGCGTCGAAGCTCAGCTGACCCTAAAAGAGGTACGAAAGGAGATCCGACAGCTCCAGCAGGCTGTAGAAACGGTCCGCTCAAATCTAGCGTCCCCTGAAGGAAATCAGCAGAACTGCGCATCTGCCGCTCGACTCGGAGCATCTCGATCCTGCGGCTGCTCTCCGGCGCACACGACGATGGGCCGCAGCGCCACCTTCACTCGGCTGAGCAGCGAGGGTGCCGACCGATACATTCCTGCCAATCGAGGAGCCATGACGCTCCCGAGAGGTGACGGGCGCACTCACGTACTCTTGGAGGCAGGGCTACTCTCGGAGCAGTGCCTATCGCGGTCCTCCACCTGTGAACGGCTGTGTAGCACAGAAACTGTGTTACCAATTAGCCGATCATGCCACGCTGCTAACTGCACACCGCATGTTTACCTCCCTCACCATCATCTCTTTCTGCATCTACCACAAGAGGAAGCTCCTCTTCCTCCCCCAGCACCACCACCAGCGCCCCCTAGTGCGTCGGAGTCTTCTGACAAGCCAGGCTACCGTTCTCAAGCTTGCAGCCCGACCATGACCTGGATATCTGAAGAGTGCGGTGTTGAAGGTCTGAGCGTCATCACTTGTGCGCCAGACGTCACTCCCGCCGAACCAAACGTGTTGTCTCAATCGTCCGCTGCTTGCATCACCGAGGCGCTACCACTGGACACCGCAGCGACGCTGTCACTGATGGCTCCTCAGGTGCACCAGCCGAGTCACAGAGTGTCCCAGGCGGTCGACGTTGTGGAAGAGGCAGTGGACGACACACCACAGAGGAACCACTGGAGTCGGTACTTCCTGGTAGATCTCTTGGCCGTGGCAGTTCCTGTGGTGCCCACGTTGGCGTGGCTCTGCAGAGGAGCGCGGAATGAAGGAGCCCCAATGTATAACATGGGGTCACTCTTGCGTGGATGCTGCGCTGTGGCTCTGCACTCTCTGAGGCGCATCGGCAGCACGCAAGGAACAGGATGCTCGACACGCTAAAGTTAACATGTCCTTTACTTAGAACTGCTGGAGTTTCCTGGCTTGGTGCAACTATGATTGAAGATTTTATTTGTACTTCTGCATAGAAGTGGCTGGACGCACCAGGGAGGTCCTCTTGTGGTACCCTGTTTTGCGTCTCTTAATAACTACGTTGTAACATGATGGAAAAATGTATATATCAAGGTTTGTGATCGATCAGCTGGTGTCAGAGGCTAGACGCATCAAGGTATCTTCATGAGTGAGAAGTTTGGGAAGCAGCAGAGAGTGGAGAGAAAGTGGAGGCTTTGTGGAATGTTAAAGTGCTCCTATTGTGATTTTGAAAGTTTAATTTGATGTTTGGATTGTCCGATCTCACGTGTACATGGCTCCTTTGTAAAAAAGCAAACAAACAAATCACTTTTGTTGTCTAATAAATATACATTTATTTACTGGATTGTTCAGTGAATGTTCATCTGCGGGTGCTAAGGTTGGATGGTCTAGCCAGAGCTGTTTGTGAGGCTGTTGTTTTATCTTTTTATCATAGGTCCCCAAAAAACTAATCTTTCAAAATTACAATGGGGCACTTTTAAAACAAGGTTTGCATGGTTTTAATGTCTACAAATTGAAAGCCCAAAGTTTGTGTCTTAAAAAGTCACAATTTATGCCAAAATAATTTTTTGCATGTGCATTTAATGATATGATGTAAGTCTTAAAGAGTCTTCATTTCTCTCTTATGCAGCCTGCAGAAACCTTGTTTTGCCAATGCATTAAATTATCCCATTGATATTATATTATATTTCAACCCCTTTCCTGTCCCTTACTGAGCTTTTGGGAAAAAATGTAAGTTTGTTTTGTGAAAATTACTTTTTGAAAAGATTCCTTCAAATCACAACCAGCCCTCGATATGAAACACAGCAAGCTGATTGGTTCTAGAGGCTGGCCCTGATTCTCACAGCAAGCTGATTTGTTCTAGAGGCTGGCCCTGATTCTCACGGCAAGCTGATTGGTTCTAGAGGCTGGCCCTGATTCTCACAGCAAGCTGATTGGTTCTAGAGGCTGGCCCTGATTCACACAGCAAGCTGATTGGTTCTAGAGGCTGGCCCTGATTCTCACAGCAAGCTGATTTGTTCTAGAGGCTGGCCCTGATTCTCACAGCAAGCTGATTGGTTCTAGAGGCTGGCCCTGATTCACACAGCAAGCTGATTGGTTGTAGAAGCTGGCCCTGATTCACACAGCAAGCTGATTGGTTCTAGAGGCTGGCCCTGATTCTCACAGCAAGCTGATTGGTTCTAGAGGCTGGCCCTGAATCACACAGCAAGCTGATTGGTTCTAGAGGCTGGCCCTGATTCTCACAGCAAGCTGATTGGTTCTAGAGGCTGGCTCTGATTCTCACAGCAAGCTGATTGGTTCTAGAGGCTGGCCCTGATTCTCACAGCAAGCTGATTTGTTCTAGAGGCTGGCTCTGATTCTCACGGCAAGCTGATTGGTTCTAGAGGCTGGCCCTGATTCACACGGCAAGCTGATTTGTTCTAGAGGCTGGCTCTGATTCTCACGGCAAGCTGATTGGTTCTAGAGGCTGGCCCTGATTCTCACGGCAAGCTGATTGGTTGTAGAAGCTGGCCCTGATTCACACAGCAAGCTGATTGGTTCTAGAGGCTGGCCCTGATTCTCACAGCAAGCTGATTGGTTCTAGAGGCTGGCCCTGATTCTCACGGCAAGCTGATTGGTTGTAGAAGCTGGCCCTGATTCACACAGCAAGCTGATTGGTTCTAGAGGCTGGCCCTGATTCTCACAGCAAGCTGATTGGTTCTAGAGGCTGGCCCTGAATCACACAGCAAGCTGATTGGTTCTAGAGGCTGGCCCTGATTCTCACAGCAAGCTGATTGGTTCTAGAGGCTGGCTCTGATTCTCACAGCAAGCTGATTGGTTCTAGAGGCTGGCCCTGATTCTCACAGCAAGCTGATTTGTTCTAGAGGCTGGCTCTGATTCTCACGGCAAGCTGATTGGTTCTAGAGGCTGGCCCTGATTCACACGGCAAGCTGATTGGTTCTAGAGGCTGGCCCTGATTCACACGGCAAGCTGATTGGTTCTAGAGGCTGGCCCTGATTCACACGGCAAGCTGATTGGTTCTAGAGGCTGGCCCTGATTCTCACGGCAAGCTGATTTGTTCTAGAGGCTGGCCCTGATTCACACGGCAAGCTGATTGGTTCTAGAGGCTGGCCCTGATTCACACGGCAAGCTGATTGGTTCTAGAGGCTGGCCCTGATTCTCACGGCAAGCTGATTTGTTCTAGAGGCTGGCTCTGATTCTCACAGCAAGCTGATTGGTTCTAGAGGCTGGCCCTGATTCTCACAGCAAGCTGATTTGTTCTAGAGGCTGGCTCTGATTCTCACGGCAAGCTGATTGGTTCTAGAGGCTGGCCCTGATTCACACGGCAAGCTGATTTGTTCTAGAGGCTGGCCCTGATTCTCACGGCAAGCTGATTGGTTGTAGAAGCTGGCCCTGATTCACACAGCAAGGTGATTGGTTCTAGAGGCTGGCCCTGATTCTCACAGCAAGCTGATTGGTTCTAGAGGCTGGCCCTGAATCACACAGCAAGCTGATTGGTTCTAGAGGCTGGCCCTGATTCTCACAGCAAGCTGATTGGTTCTAGAGGCTGGCTCTGATTCTCACAGCAAGCTGATTGGTTCTAGAGGCTGGCCCTGATTCTCACAGCAAGCTGATTTGTTCTAGAGGCTGGCTCTGATTCTCACGGCAAGCTGATTGGTTCTAGAGGCTGGCCCTGATTCACACGGCAAGCTGATTGGTTCTAGAGGCTGGCCCTGATTCACACGGCAAGCTGATTGGTTCTAGAGGCTGGCCCTGATTCACACGGCAAGCTGATTGGTTCTAGAGGCTGGCCCTGATTCTCACGGCAAGCTGATTTGTTCTAGAGGCTGGCCCTGATTCTCACGGCAAGCTGATTGGTTCTAGAGGCTGGCCCTGATTCACACGGCAAGCTGATTGGTTCTAGAGGCTGGCCCTGATTCTCACGGCAAGCTGATTGGTTCTAGAGGCTGGCCCTGATTCTCACGGCAAGCTGATTTGTTCTAGAGGCTGGCCCTGATTCTCACGGCAAGCTGATTGGTTCTAGAGGCTGGCCCTGATTCTCACGGCAAGCTGATTGGTTCTAGAGGCTGGCCCTGATTCACACAGCAAGCTGATTAGTTGTAGAGGCTGGCCCTGATTCACACAGCAAGCTGATTAGTTGTAGAAGCTGGCCCTGATTCACACGGCAAGCTGATTGGTTCTAGAGGCTGGCCCTGATTCTCACGGCAAGCTGATTGGTTCTAGAGGCTGGCCCTGATTCTCACGGCAAGCTGATTGGTTCTAGAGGCTGGCCCTGATTCTCACGGCAAGCTGATTGGTTCTAGAGGCTAGCCCTGATTCACACAGCAAGCTGATTGGTTCTAGAGGCTGGCCCTGATTCTCACGGCAAGCTGATTAGTTGTAGAGGCTGGCCCTGATTCACACGGCAAGCTGATTGGTTCTAGAGGCTGGCCCTGATTCTCACGGCAAGCTGATTGGTTCTAGAGGCTGGTCCTGATTCACACAGCAAGCTGATTAGTTGTAGAGGCTGGCCCTGATTCTCACGGCAAGCTGATTGGTTCTAGAGGCTGGCCCTGATTCTCACGGCAAGCTGATTGGTTCTAGAGGCTGGCCCTGATTCACACAGCAAGCTGATTAGTTGTAGAGGCTGGCCCTGATTCACACAGCAAGCTGATTGGTTCTAGAGGCTGGCACTGATTCTCACGGCAAGCTGATTGGTTGTAGAGGCTGGCCCTGATTCACACAGCAAGCTGATTGGTTCTAGAGGCTGGCCCTGATTCACACAGCAAGCTGATTGGTTCTAGAGGCTGGCCCTGATTCTCACGGCAAGCTGATTGGTTCTAGAGGCTGGCCCTGATTCACACAGCAAGCTGATTAGTTGTAGAGGCTGGCTCTGATTCACACAGCAAGCTGATTAGTTGTAGAGGCTGGCCCTGATTTACACGGCAAGCTGATTGGTTGTAGAGGCTGGCCCTGATTTACACGGCAAGCTGATTGGTTGTAGAGGCTGGCCCTGACTTACACAGCAAGCTGATTGGTTGTAGAGGCTGGCCCTCATTTACAGAGCAAGTTGATTGGTTGGCCCTGATTTACACAGGAGCTGTTTCAAGGCTGCCGTTGTTGTTGTTCTGGCGCTCTTGTCGGCTGGATTTCCTCTTTGTTCCTGATGCTCTGCACTGCTCTTAGCCAGCTGTGTGCAGAGCGGATTGTGAAGCAGACTCAGTAGATGAACACAGACAACCTTTCATTCAAGACTTATTTATTTAATGTTTTGACCACTCAGTCATGACATGTGTTTGCTTCTCAGATCGACTGTAGTTCTGTATTTAACATAGGGTTTTATGCTTTACATTTGAAGAATATAATGTATATCTAAAAACATGCTATTTAAGAGTGAATGGACTTAACAAATAGGATGTTTGTGCTAATGCACACTTGAGTAGAAATGTCCTTTACAGGTGTTATTGCTGCATGACTTTGTTTGCAATAATAAGTGATCATTTATGCCTCGTGTGATTGATTGCACCGTGACGAACTGGGTTTTGTGGTGTGCAACTTCTCAGGAGAAACTCAGGGAAATGGACGCTAAAAAACATTCATACCAAAATATTGTTTGTTAGGAGTGAGATGTAGAAGAGTAGAAATGGAGCTTTGCTGCTGATCTTGAATAGAGGGCTGTGATTGGTTAGCACACAAATTACATGCACATGGCTGCCAATGGAATAAAAAAAGTAAAATCAATGTATTTAGTCAACAATGTTTTTAAGTTAAACGGATTTCACAACCATTAAAATCTGATGTTTGGCAGAAGCACTGCTCCATTGCTGAATGACAGATGTAAGCGTAAGATAAAACTTGAAAGAAAGGCTTTCTTGTTCTGTTGGAATGTTCAAATAAATACCAGATCAGAACTGTATTTTCTGATCATTCAGTTGAATTCAATCTGTTTTTGTCGGGTTTGTAACAAACTCAGGTTGAGGAAATCGTGAATTAAGCTAAGTTTCTGCTTGATATGTTCCTTAAATATAAAAATAAAGCCAACAATTATGTCCAATACCTTCACGTCTCAGGCTTTGAGTGTTAAAGGTTCTGCAGATTTCTGGTGTGCTCACATTTCCTCCGTTTATAACATTACGTTTTCAGCAAAAGGACAAAAACGTTTTTTTTTTTTGGGTCACGTTCTCCAATCTTCTTAAGTCTGTCTTTGATGATGCGTGAGGAGGATGTTTATATCTCAGTCTTTCCAATTTTTGGAAGACTGGAAAAATGTTATTTATCACCAAAATGAACATTTGGTATTTTAATTAGTCACATTTTCAGTTAACTGTTTAACTAAATGACCCACAGACAAGAGAGGGACCGCAGAACTCCTCTCTCATGCACAATCAGTCTAAAATTAACCTTTAGACAAAAAAAAACAAAGAAACGTAGTAATATTTTTATAAACAATTTTATTTTCAAGTAGTTTTACACGTAAGCAGATTTCCCCACCAGAGTCTTTCTACCCAGCTCAGCTGAAACCCTGCCTTTACGACACAAAAATAAAAAATGACAAAAAAAACATGCGACTTAAGGAACTTTCGTTGATTTAGGAGCAAACCAGTGATTATGTCAGGCAGAAAAGAACTACAAAGCAACAAAATATACAAAACAGAGCTAAGCTAAGTGGTATCGCTATGAACGCTAGCCCCTTTAGAGGATCACATGCATGGAGCGATGGTCCTTAAAAAGGTCGACCTGAAACACACAAAGAGAAAGGGGGAGGGAGGGAGGGGGGAAAGAGAGGAAGAGAGAGGGGAAGAGATAGAGGGGGGAGTGGGAGCGAGAGAGGAAGGGAAGAGAGAGAGAGACAGGTGTTTAATCAAATGGATTAGAAATGCGATCAGATTGTCTGAGAGCTGGTTAAAGTGAGACTGCTTTAGTTCAGATCTTAGACCTGCTGTAATCTCCTTTAGAGATTATCTGCTTGCGATTAGAGACGTGGGATTGGACAGCGACAGCCACCCTTCGGTTTGATCTGCAAAACTAAACCCATGTTCTCCCTGACGTCGACATTTGCTTGAATGAAATCCAAGCGATCGTAGCGTGACCCCAGTTATTCCCAAGATTCCCTTCCCTGAAAGAGTACAAAACCTGAGCACTTCAGAGGCTTCTCTTCAATAAGATCTGGAGAAGGTTCGATCCGTAGAGAACACAGGACGGCTGTTCATTAGAGGTCCCCACACGAACCTCTCGGATCATGGTGGATGTATGCAATGCTACGAGATCCTTCACCTTAAGAGGGGAGCAGTGCGAACACTCTTTACGCTGCTGAGCAAGTACACATTTATTCCTAAAGCATGGCCAGGCTTGCTTGAAGCCACATTCCAACACGCTACGCCCCTAAACCAGGACTTTTATTTAAAGAAACGCTTCTGTCGGGTGAATTTCCCACAGACAGAATGTCTGGTGTTGACTGTAGAGCGCCACCTACCCTGAAAGGATGAGTAGGGAATAGCCTGAGAGCGCCGGGTTTACTCCAAGCCCATCAGCTCCACGTCGAAGATGAGCGTGGCATTAGGAGGAATGACCCCTGGGTGACCTTTGCTCCCGTAGGCGAAATCCGGGGTGCAGGTGAGCTTGGCACGCTGTCCCACACTCATCTGTGAGAGGCACAAGAGAGGGAAAAACACATTACCCATAATCCACGGTCCTAGAACTTCCGTCGAGGAGAGTTTGCGCCGCGCATGTTAGCAGCGTCCAACAGAAACAAAGTTACGTTACAGTCACATGCTTTTATTATTCGTCAGTTTTATTTATTTTGTGTGAATATTCAGAATGTTCTGACTTCGATTCTTTTTACAAAAAGGCTTTGGCTCACGGTTATGTCTGAAATGTGAACTTGGAAAAACGTTAAGGGAACAAAACCTGAACGAATGAATGAACACTCAAGGTAAGAGAACTCGTGTTTGATTATTGATTGATTGATTTCTACGCTCTCACAGCTGGAGTTCCGCTCCTTTCGTTCGATCCTCTCTTACGTTCATCTACAGAGAGCCGTCAGCTCCAGGAACTCCTGTGAAACAGCTGAATAAATCTCCATCACCCGAGGGTGGGTGCAGAAATCACTATTGTTCTTGTAGTCATATTTATTGTTTTTGTTGAAATGTTTGTAAATGTCTTTGGCTTGTCGTTGTTGTTTGATTAAAGAGTAATTTTTATAAGTAGGTTAACGTCTTTTTTGGAAGAGATGGACTCTGAGCGTTAAAAGAGCAGAACTGGCAGACAGACGTCCAATCACAGCTGACTTCCGGGAAATGAGGGTCCCACCCCCTCATGGACAAAAACCAGTCTCGCACGAGCGCAGGGTAAGATTGAGAGAGAGTGAGTGAGCGAGCGAGATTTGAGAGAGCAAGCACGTTAGCCCCTCCCCTCGCGACAGTGTTTTGTTCTCAGGTTCAGTTTTTTGCACGAGCGGATCTTTTTTTTGCGCACGCAAATTTTAATATTGCATGTGCGTGATTATCAAAAATACACCCTCGAATAAACCATATTTTTTCCTACGTCACAATCGCAACGTAAAGCTAGAATACGGTCAACTTAGCGAGAGCTCTACCAGAACTCAAACGCGTTTTACATCCCTCAGCTTTACAACGAATCCACTCTTACAAGATGATAGCCCTCATGCAGTAGAAGAAAAACTTATTCTACATCTAAAGCTGCAAAAAAAGACTTTTAAATCTGTATTTACCATATTTTTAGAGATGACATTTACTAAAAACATTTTAAACCTGCAAATAATGTGGATGTGTTCTTGTTATAGTGTTCTCTGCAAGCTATTTTAATTTGTAAAATGTCAAAAAAAAGATCACAAAAGAATGTTTGGTTTCATCTGTTAAACCCAGAACTCTACATTCGCACGATTGTTCTGAAGATCCGTCACATTGGCAAGTACATTAAGCACAACATAAACGTTTAAAAAATACTTTCCTAGAATTAATTTCCAACTGCAATGCTGGTGTAAAATGTGACAGATAACCGCTCTTATTCAGTCAAGAAAAAATTATATAAATAACTACGTCTTTGGAAAGCTTTCTTGTAAGCTGGCATATACAGCGTAGTGTTTAAAAATACTAGCTTTAAGCAAATCATTTAACGTGCATTTTCACATAATAAGTCCATATATAGTCCAATCTGTGCGCGCAGCAACCTGAACACTGGCTCGCGCTTGCCAAATGCTACTCGCCGTTTCATTCTCTCGTTTAATAATGCTAGAACTGAGCCGGTTTGCACAAACTTTTTTTAGTTGTAAATAAAGCAGAGTATTTTGGTAAAAGTACAGACTAACTAAAATTATATATATATATATATATATATATATATATATATATATATATATATATATATATATATATATAGTAGTAAACACACATTTCAAGTCTGGATCAAGGTTAGTTTGCGCTGCTCGTCACAATCTCGTCAAACATTGATCCGCATCCGACCGCTCACCTGCGCCACGCCTTCGTCCCAGCCGCGGATCACTTCCTGTTTACCGATCTTGAACTTGAAAGGCTTTCCCCGGTCCCGGGAAGAGTCGAACTTGCGCCCGTCTGTCAGAGATCCTGTAAAAAATGCAATCGTTGTACTGTAAATACTGATTATTGGTTAAAATAACCATCTTTCGCTGAAAAAAAAATCCTAGTAAGGCTGGAATTAATTCACAGAACAAGGAGGGAAAAACTTCTTTATTTCTGTCCAAAAAACTCTATAAATTTATTTCAGACATTAATTCTCTCAATTGAACCTCTAACACAACTAGCATAACATTTCACCATTCTTGATGAAAAACTATAAATATAAACAGTCTTCTTTATTCAAATCTCAAAAATGAAAAGTATTGAAGTCTGGATTAGTGTGGTTACCCTCCTTCTAATCGTATTTTATTAATACAGCAAAGCAAAATGTAACACCGAACACCAATTCAATATATTTAGAACTATTGCACAAAACAATAGTTTTAAAGAAATTATTGACAAATAACAGAAATATAATCAAATCTAAATACAGTAAAACGGCCAAACCCCATCTAATGGTTACTTATGAATATCATACAATAAAGCAACCAATATCTAACTTACTGATATGTTTTGATGCGAAAAAAAACAACACTAATTTCTGCTAGAAAACGTTTTTGGAGTTATTGATTCGCATCGGAAGTGATTGGTAATGATAATCACGGCGGGAGCAGATGGTGGCCAAGAAACCCCAAACCATCCATTTTAAAATCTAAACACAAAGGCAGACTTACACAACCGATCTGAAACCCGATCGTTTAATACATAAACACTTTTTATCCGCTTTTAAACAATACTTGCTTCTTGTTTCATTAAAACCCCTCAATGTTTCAATAAATCACGCCAAGAGTACACTATGTCCCCAAAACAGGCCTTGATTTCCAAACCCCGATAGCATAGTGTAGGTTTACGGTTGTAAGTAAAACTAAGCATCAGCCCGAGGCTTAAAACTAAGCCTAGTTTAATTATTAAAGTCGCAAAGCTTCGCTGATCCGACACCGGATGCGAAAGTGTCCATTGTGTCAATGCGGCTAACGAGCTAATGCGGCTAACACCCTTCAACTCGATCCCTTCTCAACTTACCCACATAGTGAACCACACAGGTTTGTCCTTTTTTAGGGAAAGTACTTCCTAAACACACACAAAAAAAGAGCAATCAAACCATTTCATTAGAAATTAGCGCCGAACTTACACAAACAGCAAAAGGGTGGCACGCTAGCATGCTAACGGCCGTTGAGCCAGAAACAAGCGGAATGAATAAACGGAGAATGCGGACGTTTCATACATTTTCATTACAAATACGAGACGATTTATTCCGCTAAATATTGTGTTTTACCGTCTCCAGGACTGATAGTTTCGACCTCGACGCCCATCCTGGCTTCTAGTTCGTGTCCTGAAGCTCGAGACTCAAAATCGCTTCAGTTAATCGGTAAAAGTGATTGAGGGCAGAAACACCCCTGCTCGGTGCGCCGCGCCTGCAGCGCCCCCGCTGGACGCGCAGCGTACTGCACACAGCCCACTCGAAACCCGGCGTTCAGAGATCACGCTCTCGGTGCTGAGGCACGGCTCGGTTTAGCGACCGGTGATGGCTGTTCACAATTTCTAACAAAACGTAACAATCAACAGGATTTCAGACAATAATTTTACGAAAATGCAATTCAAATGTACAAGAAATTAACGTGAATAACATACAAATAATATAACAGGGAATAGACTCATTTTACATCCCTTGCTATGATGTTCATATATATATATATATATATATATATATATATATATATATATATATTAATATATATATATATATATATATATAGACCACCAGTCCAGACTCAACTTACAGCCTTGTAACCCTGATAAGTTCTTGTTATAATTTATTGATCTACTTTGGCTCTATTGCCTAATTATCGGAAGCTGTCCTTAAGCACCAGGAAAGGCCCCTCAGAATAAAATTGAATTATTATCATAACTAGGCAGGGAGCATGTTAGCTCTTGTATGAAGCTGTGTGTAGGTGTTCTCATCTTTCAAGCTGTGCTGAGAGAGAGACTGAGTGTTTGCTCCTGTTCAGAAAGGCTCTCTGTTAAACGCCCACCGCTTCCGCCCTTGAGTCAACTTCACAAACGCCTACACATGCTCACAAACACCGAGTGATGCTCGGAAGAGAACCACGAGCCCACCTACAGCCACCGCGCCACTAAACGCTGCATTGCAGCATGCTAATCGGCCACACGCTGAAGAGCCAGACATGCACACAGACACACAGCCCCAAAGCAAGCTGCATCGCTCTCAGAATCAAGAGCTACTCTCCTTCGTTCATCCTTCCTTTAGATGCTTATGAACCACAAGCCATCGGGGACCTTCTGGTTTCTTGAGGATGATTGAATGAAACGATTGTGTAAGGAAAGGCTATATCTGTGGAAATCTGTAATCTTTTAAGTCTCACAGCTCTCAAAGAATGAACTAAACTTTAATTTGCAAATCCCTTGAGTGTTTTGCGTAATTTGTGGGAGCTACTTGAGTTAGTCTTTGCCTTGGTATCAGATTGTTTATTATCTCTCACTCTATTGTAAGTCGCTTAGGATAAAAGCACCTGCTTGAACATACATGTAAATGTAATTTATGCAACTCATTCAAAAGATTTAGTTTGCAAAGTTTAGGTTTGGACCTGCAAAAAATGTAAAATGCAACACAATTTTCAGATTTCATTGAGCAACGACCTTAATGGGTCAATAAAATTATTATTATTTTGGCTAATCTCATTAAAAAGCTTAACATGTCATCAACCTTGTAAAAAAAAGCCTTAAATTTGTCACATAGTATAATAGAAAGATACAGGTTTATGAAGTCATCCAGAGAAAGCAAGCTAATGGGAGCATTCCATGTGCGGAGTTAAGATATTTCATCACAAGTCAGAAGTATTTTTTGAGTTGTGATTGTGAGAATTCCATACTTTTGACAAGGTATATATCTTTGAAGGCATGGAATAGAATTGCCTCGAAGCCTCTCGGCTTGCTGAGGTTTACAGTAACAGCATTTAACAAAAACTACAGAAAATTCATAACAAACTCATCAACAGTTCGGCAAACATTTTTATTTTCTAAATCATTCAGCTATTCTTCAAAATCTGCTTACAAAACACTCACCCCAAACTCACTTATGAGAAACTGGCTCAAACCAGTGCAACCAGAGTTCTCCCATCGTGGAGAATGGCTAAACACTGTTAAACACAGCCAAGATTTGATACAAGTATTTAACCTCAGCACTGGAAACTAGCTTTTTGAAAAGGATCACTTTTCAGAATCTCAGTCGAGACATAGAGCATGTAACATGACCAAGCATCGACAAAAAACAAATAATGAATGGGAAAAGCCGTGCAAATACAAACAGATTTGGTTCCTCCTCTCTTACACATTCACCACCTTTGGACTCTCTTTGGCTTGGCGCATTCCGTAAAGCCACTTGATCACGCGAGCGTTCCTCTCAATGACGGAAACCATGGGCTGGTCTTTGATAGCTTCATCCTCCTCCTCATCTCCTTCAGCAGTTCGCTCAGATGTTGGTGCGCTGGCGCTGCGAAGCCGAGAAACAGACACAATGTCTGAACCCGGTCGTGCTAGCTCCTCCAAATCTGATGGCTCCAGACCACAATAGTTAAAGAAACGTTCGAGTTCTGCGCCAGCTCGCGAGACGCAGTCGCTCACGTCGGATTTGGATCGTGTCAATGAAGGACGTTTCCGGGAGCTTGTCGTGGAAAGGTGCGTGAAAGCTGGGGATGGCGGGTCTTCGTTTTTGGCTAAGGAAGGAGATTGTGGACTTGATTGTTCTGGGTTCGGAGATAGAAGTGGAGATGTTGGAGATTTAAAAGCAGGGGAGGTTTGCTCGACACGGTTCAGAGCTTTAACAGGTCCACGAGTTGTGTTTGCAACACCTTGGAGGCGTTTGAAACCAAGGGGTTGCTGGTTTGGTTTATACGGCCGGAGCAGTCGCAGCAGCTGGAGTGGCATCTGTGAAAAGGATGGTGTCATGGGAGACTGGTTTGGAAGCGGTCCACGTCCTGTTGGTTTGTTTTGAGGCAGCTGTGGCCTTACATCTACTCGACGAATGGTCATGGTGGAAATTGGTGGAGCTTTTTCTTGGTTCAATGTTACCGAGGGTGGCTCTAAAGCTGGTTGTGCAAGCGAAACACTACCATCACCCACTCCGTCAATCAGCTTGCAAAGATGCTCCAGGTCAAGAGGGGGCGTTTCAGATTTAACAGATCTGCTCGGAATCTTCCTCGAATGCAGTTGAGAGATTTGTCCATTTTGGCTGCTGTTGGTTGGATAAGCCGCCGGCTGCTGCTTCTTCAAGGCTACCTGCTGGCTCTTCACATACTTCGCTTTATCTGCCTCCAGTCGCTCTACTGCACTCGGTTTTTGAGTCCTCTGAGGTGATCTTATGGTAGGACCAAGCAAAATATTTCGATTGGGAGTGCTGGGAGGGATGGGCAGCTTCCTGCGAGGAGAAGCCTGGAGGGTATCCATTGACATCTTTCAGCTCTCTTTCACTGGAGTTCCGTCAGTGAAGGGTCGGAAGACTTCCACATTAAGGCACTGAAGACAATCCCCTCATGTTGTGATGCCTGAGGAACAGAAATGATCGTAAGAAGACAAGTGAGGCGATTACCGGAATACGAGGGATGTTTAGTTATGTCCTCCTAGCTTCTTTTTACGCTCACAATTCCACGACTTGCTAAACACTGCTCTAACCAGAGAGTTTGCGATAAGCAAACAGTTAAAAATCGGTATTTATTCTGGCAGCTAACCCTTTGATATTTTTGTATCCAGATGCACCGTTCTCTCAGTTATCTTCTGCTCTCCTTGTTAAGGTTTATTTTTTATGTTTGTTACATTTCCTTCCCATAAAAGAGAATTATTTATAGTAACTAGTTACTTTTCACAAATAGTAACAGAGTTACATCACTTTAACAGTTACTAATTACCAGGGAAAGTAATTATTGCGTTTTTAGTTAAATTAGTCAAATAGAATAAATCTACACCATTCCATACTAATATAATGTGATAGAAAACTGTAAAATTCAACATAACATTATATATGGATTATATTATCATTAGTGAAACAATAAAACACAATAACTGGTTTAGAACTTTAAAGATTTATTGCACAGAACATATCTTGTCGATAATAGCCTAAAAACAAAAATTTTCTCAAGAAATCTACCAAAAACAAACAAAAAATAACAGCAATTAATTAGAACTCAATTAAACAAAATAGCAGTTAAGTGCTTGTTGAGGACAAAAATCAAGTTTTACTTGCTTGGCTTTATCTTCTGCTGTTAGCAGAGCTAGCAGGATCACCTGCATTCTTAGCCACTGATAGGTGGCGCTGTGTAACAATGTTCGATGCTTACTTAGAATCGAGCTACTAGCCACCGACGCAGAAAGACATTTTTCCAGGTCACAAGTTGCCTTTCACTTGATCTATTCTAGAGAGACATTAAACATTAAAGGAACATTAAATTCAAAGGAGAAAACCTCTGGGTCCTTTCTAACTTAGCGCTCAGAAGAAAACTAGAAATTACCAAATGTTCATTTCAAAATACATTTCTTTTGGAACGCCTAAAATGGTTTTCTTTTAGTTCTAGTAAAAATGTTTCTCCCTGAACGGGTTTGGAGCTCTTGGAGAGAAAAAAAACAAACATGTTTTTATGCTAAATGACAAAATAATAATTGTACTTCCTGCAGCTCCACCCTGGCCTTAGGCGACTGAAAGGTTTCTCTCTTATGATCCAGCTCAGGAATGTCTTCATACCGGCCGAGTCACTGGTTAACTTCAGGGGTTCTGAGATCTAATCCCAATCGTTCTCCCGGTTAATAAGTGACATCGGCCCGAAGGCGTAGTGGGAGCGTGAACATCAGAGTCGGCGTGTCTCACGTTCTTTTAACAGCCTTTTGAGATTAAAGTCTGCACATTCACTGCCTTCATCCTCCCCTCATCGCTCTCAGAGGGTTCCTTTCTAGCTAAGAAGCATGCCAAAAAGATCTTTTAGTTTTCTACACTTTTACACCAAAATAGAAAACAGTTATTGAAGATGGAGTCCCCAGGGGAGAAAATAAAGCTAAAGATTTGTGTCACAGATTTCATGGACGAGATTCAACATGTCTCTGCGTGACCCGGGCGGACGTCTACATTCATGGCAACGAGGAGCAGCGTTTTTACAGTAGCACACTCCATTTACACAGCTTCAGGGGAACAGATACGACATTCCTCATAAAATGTAATTTCCTTAAAAATATTTGAAGAAAAAAACACATTTGTTTCGGATCCTTTTCCTTTAACATGATAATTGTTTTTTGCGCATGTTTATTTCAAGGTTTTAATGCTGATGTTCTGCAGAGTAACACTGATGAGGCATAAGCTGTGTTAAAATATTTATAAAATAAAACATCACATCCATGAAAATTACTCATACGTGGCTGTTAGAGCCATTGCTAGACACAAAGTAGTAAACGCAAAAATACAAACGCGTCATTCTGTAGAAGCTATAAACTTCCAGAATATTTAATTGTTTATTTTTACAAAACATTCTAACTCATTAGCGTCCCTGACCAAATCTTTTCTCCCAGAGGGAAACCCTTTAACAACAAACTAACTATCAGATACAACTTTAAACCACATGCCAAATGTCACATAGGTGGAGGTAGCAAAATTATTAACCCACTTGAACAAAAAAGCTTTCTGCATAGAATAAACAAAAAAATAACAACCCCTCCCTTTCCTGCATTACAGAAACTAGAAAAAATTACAATACGGTTACAAAGTGAACTATATTTAAACAAGCGTATCGCCTGACCCTTGGACACGTCGGAGGAGATTTCTAAAGCTGCGTTCACAACAGGAACAGGTAAATGCGCTAAATATTTCAGGTGGAAGCTATAAACTCTCACTTGCTTCTTCCGTTATGACAAGCTCCTGATTGGTTGGTGCATCTGCAGCTGTCCAAAAAACTATAAATATTTAATCTTGGTGAAGTGCATTATCTCCAACCGTAGAACCTGCAGCTTCCACTCCATTTTCTCCACAAGGATTCAAGATGGCCTCCTCCTAACATGTTAATCCCTCAAAAAAAAGACAAGTGGAAATTCATTGATTCATGTGGAACTTAACAGAATGGACACTAAAATTTTCTACTCTCTCGCTTCTCCAGCAGGCGAACACGGTCCTCTGCCATTGCTGGTTTCCCTCACATGACCACTCTAGGAAGCTCCTGATTGGTTGAATTATTATTATTATTATTTTTTCCCACTCTACCGCTACACTTCTCTGTTTGTGCCCCAGTACCAGTTATACTCGCTCAACCTCCACCAGACGGACTCCACTCTGAAGGATTTTCTCATCCACTAGAGTAAATAGCTAGCTAAAGTTACTCTACTCGTTTACTTTTCACATTGGCAAATTCCACTCTGCACCATTGCTGGCTTCACTCAAATGACTACGCAAGGAAGCTCCTGATTGGTTGAAGCAGCTGTGAACGGCTGTAACATGGACGTGGGGTCTGTGACATCACCCATAGGTTTCTGGCAAAGTTAAGAGGCTCAAAGTGGGCGAAGGGCAGTAATCAAAAATGTCGGTAAAAGCGGCTGATAAGGCTCCCGTGGCGTGAAGGGTCCGGACCACACGGCGCTGGGGACCCGAATGCCACCAGAGATCGTGGGAGCGGGAATATGTTCTACTCAGGTGAAAGTTCGTTTGCACTGCAACCAATCAGATGCTTGCTCTTGTAGTTACACGGTTGTTCTGTGAAGACAAATATCACAGTTTGTGGCCATCCAGAGTTAATAACTTGTTTTATTATCCATGTGGAGGCAAAAACGACCTTGCTTGGAGTTAAGTGGGTGAGGAGGTCGCTTTTTAGTGTTTTTAAGTTTTTAATGAATCAACCTGATATAAATGGATATTGTGCTGATGTTAGCTAAAGCTAAGCATGCTAGTTAGATTATTTATCCGAGGGAGCGTGCAGGAAGAAGTTGAGAGGGTTGAGGGACACTTTTTGAAGGAAACAAGAAAGGAATAGGGGAGAGAGGGAGAGAGAGATGGAGGGAGAGGGAGAGAGAGAGAGAGAGAAGGGGGGAGGGGGGGAAGAGGTCAGCAGCAGGTTTGCTCTGGTCTCGTCGTTCTCGCGCCTCTTCCAGCGTGCTCACTCTTAGTTCGGCGCCGTTCTCGGAGCAGACGTCCTCACACGAGTCACGCGAGTGCACCGCCGGTTTGAAAACGGTCAGATAGGCGCAGGAGAGGCATTCTGTCCACGTGTTTTAGTGCTTGGCCTGAACGCCCTGTTAAAGTGGGCGCAGCCATTAATGGAAAATGCGTCCACTGACGGAGACATGGCCGTACCTATGACGTCTGATTGGCAGGTTTAAATTTTATATATTTGGTTTTTTTTTCAGTTCCAAAGTTGGACAGTTTTAACATTCGGAACCTGCTTTCTTTTGGAGTCAGCCTCTAGCGGCCACTTGAGGTACTGCAGTTCACTTACTGTTACACCGAGAGGGAAAACTATTTATGAAATTTGAACTCTCGATTTCTCCACACTCGCTCCACCACTCGCTTTACCACACGCTCCACCACTCGCTTTACCACACGCTCCACCACTCGCTTTACCACACGCTCCACCACTCGCTTTACCACACGCTCCACCACTCGCTTTACCACACGCCCCACCACACACGCTCCACCACTCGCTTTACCACACGCTCCACCACTCGCTTTACCACACGCTCCACCACTCGCTTTACCAAACGGTCCACCACTCGCTTTACCACACGCCCCACCACACACGCTCCACCACTCGCTTTACCAAACGGTCCACCACTCGCTTTACCACACGCCCCACCACACACGCTCCACCACTCGCTTTACCACACGCTCCACCACTCGCTTTACCACACGCCCCACCACACACGGTCCACCACTCGCTTTACCAAACAGTCCACCACTCGCTTTACCACACGCCCCACCACACACGCTCCACCACTCGCTTTACCACACGCTCCACCACACGCCCTACCACACACGCTCCACCACTCACTTTACCAAACGGTCCACCACTCGCTTTACCACACGCCCTACCACACACGCTCCACCACTCGCTTTACCAAACGGTCCACCACTCGCTTTACCACACGCCCCACCACACGCTCCACCACTCGCTTTACCAAACGGTCCACCACTCGCTTTACCAAACGGTCCACCACTCGCTTTACCAAACGGTCCACCACTCGCTTTACCACACGCTCCACCACTCGCTTTACCAAACGGTCCACCACTCGCTTTACCACACGCTCCACCACTCGCTTTACCAAACGGTCCACCACTCGCTTTACCAAACGGTCCACCACACGCTCCACCACTCGCTTTAC
Organism: Danionella dracula; assembly: GCA_900490495.1. Lineage (NCBI taxonomy): Eukaryota > Metazoa > Chordata > Actinopteri > Cypriniformes > Danionidae > Danionella > Danionella dracula. The sequence continues at coordinate 170,328 of UELW01000445.1, forward strand.
CACACGCCCCACCACACACGCTCCACCACTCGCTTTACCACACGCTCCACCACACACGGTCCACCACTCGCTTTACCAAACAGTCCACCACTCGCTTTACCACACGCCCCACCACACACGCTCCACCACTCGCTTTACCAAACGGTCCACCACTCACTTTACCACACGCCCCACCACACACGCTCCACCACTCGCTTTACCACACGCTCCACCACTCGCTTTACCAAACGGTCCACCACTCGCTTTACCACACACGCTCCACCACTCGCTTTACCAAACGGTCCACCACTCGCTTTACCACACGCTCCACCACACGCTCCACCACTCGCTCTTCCAAACGGTCCACCACTCGCTTTACCAAACGCTCCACCACTCGCTTTACCAAACGCTCCACCACTCGCTTTACCAAACGCTCCACCACTCGCTTTACCAAACGCTCCACCACTCGCTTTACCACACACGCTCCACCACACACGCTCCACCACTCACTTTACCACACGCTCCACCACACACGGTCCACCACTCGCTTTACCAAACAGTCCACCACTCGCTTTACCACACGCCCCACCACTCGCTTTACCACACGCCCCACCACACACGCTCCACCACTCGCTTTACCACACGCCCCACCACTCACTTTACCACACGCCCCACCACACACGCTCCACCACTCGCTTTACCACACGCTCCACCACTCGCTTTACCAAACGGTCCACCACTCGCTTTACCACACGCCCCACCACACACGCTCCACCACTCGCTTTACCACACGCTCCGCCACTCGCTTTACCAAACGGTCCACCACTCGCTTTACCACACGCTCCACCACACGCTCCACCACTCGCTTTACCAAACGGTCCACCACTCGCTTTACCAAACGCTCCACCACACGCTCCACCACTCGCTTTACCAAACGGTCCACCACTCGCTTTACCACACGCCCCACCACACACGCTCCACCACTCGCTTTACCACACGCCCCACCACACACGCTCCACCACTCGCTTTACCACACGCCCCACCACACACGGTCCACCACACACGGTCCACCACACACGGTCCACCACACACGGTCCACCACTCGCTTTACCAAACAGTCCACCACTCGCTTTACCACACGCCCCACCACTCGCTTTACAACACGCTCAACCACACGCCCCACCACACACGCTCCACCACTCGCTTTACCAAACGGTCCACCACTCACTTTACCACACGCCCCACCACACTCGCTTTACCACACGCTCCACCACTCGCTTTACCAAACGGTCCACCACTCGCTTTACCACACGCCCCACCACACACGCTCCACCACTCGCTTTACCACACGCTCCGCCACTCGCTTTACCAAACGGTCCACCACTCGCTTTACCACACGCCCCACCACACACGCTCCACCACTCGCTTTACCAAACGGTCCACCACTCGCTTTACCACACGCCCCACCACACACGCTCCACCACTCGCTTTACCAAACAGTCCACCACTCGCTTTACCACACGCCCCACCACTCGCTTTACAACACGCTCAACCACACGCCCCACCACACACGCTCCACCACTCGCTTTACCAAACGGTCCACCACTCACTTTACCACACGCCCCACCACACTCGCTTTACCACACGCTCCACCACTCGCTTTACCAAACGGTCCACCACTCGCTTTACCACACGCCCCACCACACACGCTCCACCACTCGCTTTACCACACGCTCCGCCACTCGCTTTACCAAACGGTCCACCACACGCCCCACCACACACGCTCCACCACTCGCTTTACCAAACGGTCCACCACTCGCTTTACCACACGCCCCACCACACACGCTCCACCACTCGCTATACCAAATGGTCCACCACACATGCTCCACCACTCGCTTTACCAAACGGTCCACCACTCGCTTTACCAAACGGTCCACCACTCGCTTTACCAAACGGTCCACCACTCGCTCCACCACTCGCTTTACCAAACGCTCCACCACTCGCTTTACCACACGCCCCACCACACACGCTCCACCACTCGCTTTACCAAACGGTCCACCACTCGCTTTACCAAACGGTCCACCACTCGCTTTACCAAACGGTCCACCACTCGCTTTACCAAACGGTCCACCACTCGCTTTACCAAACGGTCCACCACTCGCTTTACCAAACGGTCCACCACTCGCTTTACCAAACGGTCCACCACTCGCTTTACCAAACGGTCCACCACTCGCTTTACCAAACGGTCCACCACTCGCTTTACCAAACGGTCCACCACTCGCTTTACCAAACGGTCCACCACTCGCTTTACCAAACGGTCCACCACTCGCTTTACCAAACGGTCCACCACTCGCTTTACCAAACGGTCCACCACTCGCTTTACCAAACGGTCCACCACTCGCTTTACCAAACGGTCCACCACTCGACTCGCTTTTACCAAACGGTCCACCACTCGCTTTACCAAACGGCTTCCACCACCGCTTTACCAAACGGCTCCACCACTCGCTTTACCAAACGCTCCACCACTCGCTTTACCAAACGCTCCACCACTCGCTTTACCAAACGGTCCACCACTCGCTTTACCAAACGGTCCACCACTCGCTTTACCACACGCTCCACCACTCGCTTTACCACACGCTCCACCACTCGCTTACCACACGCTCCACCACTCGCTTTACCACACGCTCCACCACTCGCTTTACCACACGCTCCACCACTCGCTTTACCAAACGCTCCACCACTCGCTTTACCACACGCTCCACCACTCGCTTTACCACACGCTCCACCCACTCGCTTTACCAAACGCTCCACACTCGCTTTACCACACGGCTCACCACTCGCTTTACCAACGCTCACCACTCGCTCTACCACACGGCTCCACCACTCGCTTTACCAAACGCTCCACCACTCGCTTTACCAAACGCTCCACCACTCGCTTTACCACACGCTCCACCACTCGCTTTACCACACGCTCCACCACTCGCTTTACCAAACGGTCCACCACTCGCTTTACCAAACGGTCCACCACTCGCTTTACCAAACGGTCCACCACTCGCTTTACCAAACGGTCCACCACTCGCTTTACCAAACGGTCCACCACTCGCTTTACCAAACGGTCCACCACTCGCTTTACCAAACGGTCCACCACTCGCTTTACCAAACGGTCCACCACTCGCTTTACCAAACGGTCCACCACTCGCTTTACCAAACGGTCCACCACTCGCTTTACCAAACGGTCCACCACTCGCTTTACCAAACGGTCCACCACTCGCTTTACCAAACGGTCCACCACTCGCTTTACCAAACGGTCCACCACTCGCTTTACCCAAACGGTCCACCACTCGCTTTACCAAACGGTCCACCACTCGCTTTACCAAACGGTCCACCACTCGCTTTTACCAAACGGTCCACCACTCGCTTACCAAACGGTCCACCACTCGCTTTACCAAACGGTCCACCACTCGCTTTACCAAACGGTCCACCACTCGCTTTACCAAACGGTCCACCACTCGCTTTTACCAAACGGTCCACCACTCGCTTTACCAAACGGTCCACCACTCGCTTTACCAAACGGTCCACCACTCGCTTTACCAAACGGTCCACCACTCGCTTTACCAAACGGTCCACCACTCGCTTTACCAAACGGTCCACCACTCGCTTTACCACACGCTCCACCACTCGCTTTACCAAACGCTCCACCACTCGCTTTACCAAACGCTCCACCACTCGCTTTACCAAACGCTCCACCACTCGCTTTACCACACGGTCCACCACTCGCTTTACCACACGCTCCACCACTCGCTTTACCACACGCTCCACCACTCGCTTTACCACACGCTCCACCACTCGCTTTACCACACGCTCCACCACTCGCTTTACCACACGCTCCACCACTCGCTTTACCACACGCTCCACCACTCGCTTTACCAAACGGTCCACCACTCGCTTTACCAAACGCTCCACCACTCGCTTTACCACACGCTCCACCACTCGCTTTACCACACGCTCCACCACTCGCTTTACCAAACGCTCCACCACTCGCTCTACCACACGGTCCACCACTCGCTTTACCAAACGCTCCACCACTCGCTTTACCAAACGCTCCACCACTCGCTTTACCACACGCTCCACCACTCGCTTTACCACACGCTCCACCACTCGCTTTACCAAACGGTCCACCACTCGCTTTACCACACGCTCCACCACTCGCTTTACCACACGCTCCACCACTCGCTTTACCACACGCTCCACCACTCGCTTTACCAAACGCTCCACCACTCGCTTTACCACACGCTCCACCACACCGATCTTCACGCAGCACTCAACATACTCACTTGTCTTCTCCGCACAGATTGCATATCGCACCCTCCTATTGACTTAATATGAGAATCAGTCGTTAACTACGCAAATCTCTGTGTTGGTCTGAATGAGCAGTAAGCGTAAACATACAGTGATAAACATCACTAAACATTGAATTTGTTTTGGTTTGGTTTTAAGACCATAATACACCAGGTGGCGAAATTGTTAGAAAAACAACATAACAGGATGTCAAACTAGTTTGATACATTTTTACAAGTTTAAGAAGTCTATAGATATTTAAAATACACTAATAGTAAATAACGTGTTTTCGTTAGAAGACAGTAATAATATAGTGTTTCTCTGTTAAAAGTGAACATCTAACCGATTCAGGAAGATATAATCAAACTCGGGGATCGGCGCACGTCAGCCATGTTTGGGAACACAAACACTTACCTGCCGTCTTCTCAGAAAAGTCCCGTTCTCTGATAAGCTCTCCAGCACGAGTCAGAATTAGGAATTTAAAGGTGTTTTGGAGATAAACTAAAGCAGCGAACTTTGTTTGTATGGAGAAAGAAAGGAAATAAAGCTCGCGGAAGCTGCTCGACTCTCTCCCGATCACCGTCTCTCCTCTCGGTCTTAAAGGCGCTCTTCTCCTCCACCAATCAGCTCAGCCGGAAGGGAGTCACGTGACCTTCCACCTTACCCACCTGACCTCACCTGTAATAAGTTGTCATCGTTTTTAACTTTCACGAAAGCGCTTTCTCTTTCCAGATTTTACATTTTATTATATTCTATTTTGTTTAGGTTGTAGTCTGTAGTATATTCTGTCTTTTATTTTGTGTAAGTAGAAGCATTTTCTATGTGTTCTGTCTCATTAACCATATTTTGTTATTTCATTTTTAAGCACAAATGGTAAATCTCACAAAAGCGTCCGCTTTTCACTTTAAAAGATTCAGCTATTTAAGCTATTTGAGTCTGAATACTGGACACACTAAGCATTTATAAGAACAGATCAGTCACGAGAAAAATAAAACAAAAATCTTCTGAAATCAGCTTCCTGCAGAATGATTTTCACCCATGATGTGTACAGATCATTTTTATAATGCCGATTTGATTAATGGCCTGTTTTTTTTTCAAACATTAGGATTTTAGAAAACTTTCTTATGAAAATATTGTCACATTCTTGTGTTTTCTCTTCTATTTATTTAACTTCACAAAGACTGAATATAACTCCAGAGGGAAACTTACCAATTACAGAGTCTGGAGATTTAAAAAAAAAAAACAAACATATTTGATAAAAACAGTATTCACAATAAAGTTTACAGTTAAATAAATGGTAGGTTAATAATTAGCAGAACTAATCATTTCAATTTATTACAGTTTTGTCAAAATATCTCACAAACAGAATCTGATGAATACAGCCTTAATTATCAAGCCAACAAGATAAACAGTTATCTATAATACACTTTAACACTAAACAACGAGAAGGAGTGCTAATAAAAACAAGTAACCGGTAACACGACCATCTGAACGATACCGTCACGCTTTTATCAGACAATAACCTGAAACAAAACAAACATCTCCGCAAGAAGAGCAACAATGTTTTAAATGTTTTATTTTTTCATTCAGAAAGAAATTTATAAAAGACACAAATGCTCTCGAGAGGAGTTTAAAGCAAAACCTCAACGCGTATAAAAATAAATGTCTAACAAACAGCTGATCTGTTTGCTGATGGCAATCGAGACTCGACCGACGCTCCCTCGGCGCCGCTGAGAAGCGCCGGTGATATTTACAGTTATACACAGCTGCTGAGGACACACGGAGAAAACACAACAAAAGCTGTGCAGAGGAGTCAAAAGCAGCCTTTTTCTAAACACAAGAGCCTGGTATGATTTATATTGGTTGCTGCTTTTGGCAGAAACACCTTTTTCCATCGAAGAAACTCAGCTATTAAACTAACTTCTGTGTCTTTGCTGCATGATCAACCACCTGAAAAACTTCCCCCAAACAGTCACAGTCCACATTCTAGGCTGAAAAATATCTCTTTTTAAGATATCCACACTCAGAACTGAGAAACCAAAAGGTCTTTGATCTTTTCAGATTGAAGCTGAAAGAATGCTAAAACTTTTTGAACCTAAAATGGCTTAAACATCTTTCAGTGGGGCTAGCTCTGCAAATAAACTATTTCTGAGGTGCAACATGGTGTGTAGCCACTCTTCCACATCGCAGCGGTCCGCAGGTTTGCCTCTTTCAAGCACCGCTCCAGGACCAGCACGAACAAGGGACTTCGTTTACCCACTGGCTTCCACTTCTTTACGAGCGACATCACGGAAGCTACAGTGCTCCACTTTCTTTAAAAGCTGAGTGAAGGACTTTTCGAGGAGATTTTAACTCTCGCCTGTGTCAGGACACGATGCAGTTCTTGTCCTTCTCTTTGCGGCTGAGCGCCGGCGTCCGGCGGATGCTCCCCCTCGGACTCTCCTCCTCCTCCTCCTCCCGCTGTCCTCCGCTCAGCTGCGGGGGCAGAGGAATGCGCTCCCCCAGAAAGAAGCCTTCTTCCCCCGAGTCCGAGGAGGAGGAGCAGGTGGAGCAGGCGTCCTCGTGTCTGGAGATGACTCCGTTTGGTAGCCGACGGTTCCGGTCACTGCGGGAGGCTTTATTAGGTTTCTGTGATGGGAGGGCTGGGGCGCCCCCTCGCCGGAAACTGCAGTGGTACGATCCGTCTGCAGAAAACAGAGTTAAATATCAGCGCTCTATTCAGGTTTGTTCTGAGCCAAGACGATTTTTCTTAATGTTGAGACATTTATCATTGTTTGATAGCATTCTTGATGAGCAGCTATTACTTAGATCTGTGTGTGTGTATGTATATATATAAAAGTGCTTGTTTTCATTTTGAGGTACAACTAAAATTGCTTATGCAATCTTGCTTAGTCATTTAAAACAACAAAGGTTTTTAATTTGCGCAAATTAGGTGACAAAATTACTTTTTGACACAATTTGTGGACATTTTGCAGTTTGTCACTCCATCAAAACATAGAGCCGGTGCCTAAACGATCGACACACTAACAGAGACGCTACACGCTACACAGTCATTTTAAAAAGAATATTAAAAAATCAATGTGAATGTTACACATACATGAAATGAAGGTTAAAAAACAAAAGTAGAATTCATATCAGGAGATTTTTATCATGAGAAACGATGGTGTTTGGGCCATAGCCGCTGGTTTTGTTCCAGCCCAGTTTCAAAAGACAGAGCAGCAGCTTCATATGAGCCAAGAGCAGCTTTATTAGCAGAACCAGGTGTGTTTAGTTAAGGTTGGACCAAAACAGGGGCTGCGGTGCTCCAGAAATAGACTTTGAGAAATCTGGGTTTGGATTCTTCAATGAGGGTGATCCTGTGCTTTTTAATGGTTGACTGTCGCCACCTTTAGGCGAAACGGAGTCAAAACAAAACAGGATTTGCAACAACAACAGAACTATTGTTTTAATAGCGCACACGTGAGGTTTTTGTCCGACTTATTCGACTCCAAATTAACTCCATAACAATTATTTTCTCTCACCCAGCTGCTCCATTCCAGATGTCACTCGCGTGCAGAAGCGCAGCCTGTGTCCCAAACCTTCCTCCTCCTCCTCATCCTCTCCTTCCTCATCAGGCTCCTCCTCCTCCTCCTCTCTCCTCTCAGACTCCTCCTCTTCTGGCCACTCCTCCTCCTCCACTGAATAGCTGCAGCTGATTGGCTCTCTGAAGCTGACGCGTGTCGTACTGCTGCGTACCGGAGCTGGAGGAAGCTCCTCCCCCGAGGGCGTCGACCAATCAGACGGTTCAAAGAAAACCGGCGGTGGAGGAGGTGGGAAGGACTCGTTGAGATCCTCAAAGTCGTCCGGAGCCTCGTCCGGAGCCTCGGGCGGAGCTGCCGAGGAAAGACAGAATGCAGATTTAATTCTTTAGAAAGGACGACTCGCTGCTTTAAACCTCCTAACTTTAGAGTCAAGCCTAATTTTTATTAATGTGAATGTTTTTTCTGTTATTAATCAGTTTAAAAAATGTTTTAAACCTAAAAAAAGGAAAAAAAAAAAAGACAAAAGGTTTTAAAAAGGAAAGTGAAAACAACAACAACAGTCAAATAACATCAAAACTAAAATTAAAAACACAACGATAAACAAACAGCTTAACAAATACAAATACATAAAAACACCTTGACAAAGCTATCTATCTAGCTATCTATCTATCTATCTATCTATCTATCTATAAATATTTTAATACGAAATAAAAAAGGAAAAAAGGTTTGAATTGAAGAGATGCAACCAATCAAACCTTCTACGCTGCTCTCAGACTCATCCCCACAATCCTTTGCAGTGGAGGTTCCCCTAGAGGTGCAGCTGGGAGGGAACGGCCCGAACTCGGCATACCCATTTAGCTCCACCAGGGGGTTCCCCCGATGTGCCCTGCTTTCTGGCTGGTCCAGGCAAGCCTGCATTGTGCTGTGATTGGCTGCAGAGCAGAGTTGAGACAAAGCTCCAGCCTCGCGGAGAGCTGGAAGCGCCGCCTGAACTCCTGAAAACCAATAATAGATGTTATTTTCACATTAGCTCACAGAAAGTGTACCCACCACCTTTAACCATTTTGCTTAGTGGATTTGTCTAAGCTACTGTACTGCAAGTACCTCTGCTCTCCAGAGGGCCATGTCCTCCATCGGCTGCAGCTCCTGCACTGCTGTTTCTGAGGCTGCCACATGGTGGCCAAGCGGAGGAAGAGGAGTAATTGTTGCATCTTCGTGAGAGCGTTTGCTCACTGCAGGCAGAGTTTGGTGGGTGTTCTCCCTGCGAGCAGGAGCGGGAGCAGAAGATGAGGCCCCCGCGGGGGAGGAAGGCTCTGCCCAGCAGGGGTCGCTCACAGCAGGCGCAGCAGAAACAACGCTCCGTGGCATGCCAGTGCTGGCCCTCATATGTCATCTGACCTTCATCTAGACCTGTGCAAGCGTTAGACAGCTCAGTGATTCAACTTCTTCTCAAATTCTACTCAGAGAGACAGAGACTGTGCTCACCGATGTGCTCTCCGCAGGAGTCGCAGTACTCGGCATACAGAGCTTGGTAGCAGCGGCAGCAGTACGGCCGGCTCTCTCTCATGATGTACCGCTGGCCGCCCAGCGCCGCCTCACACTCAAAACAACAGAAGTGCTTCATGTGCCAGTGCCTGCCCTCTGCCTCCGTGCACTCGTCCGCAAAGATGATCTGAACAAAGGAGAGCGAGAGATGAAACTGTAGTTCTGCTAATAATAAATTGGTAGCTATTTTAAAGAGGAGATCCAGGGTGCCAACACTTTAGTCTCGTTTAAATCCAGGATAAAGACTTTCCTGTTTCGTTGCGCTTTTGTCGACTGAGCACCAACGTCCAACAACTACTTTATCTCTGCACTTCACTATCTTAATCTATGTTTTAATTTTGAGTTTTTAACCACTATGCTTTTATTTGTTTTTATGCGTGATTTTATTAAATGTACTTTTTTTTTTATTCTTTGTTTCCGATGTGAAGCACTTTAAATTACCCCGTGTACCAAATGTGCTAAACAGATAAACTCGCCCTGCCTATTTAATCCTCATTAAATCTAAACTAAACAATATCAATTAAAGTTCATATTAAAAAATACAGAATACAAAAAAAATGTATTTCAATATCTTAATATTAAAGAAAAAAACATACATTTTTTAAAGTATGAAATCGATTTTAAAACAACCTTAAGTTATTTCATGAATTAAATCAAATTAATATTTTGTACTATAAAACGTACAAAATTAAACAAAACTAAATTTCAGAATAAAAGAACTGAAATAAAAGGGGTGTGCAGGGTTGCATTGTCACCTCGTCGCAGGCCTGGCAGCGAGGTTTCTTGCGCTCTGCATGGTGACGGCCGCAATAAATCTCTCCATTCTGATAGAAGTAGATGAGGTCCACCAGCAGCTCCTGACAGGAGGAGCACTGGAAGCACTGCGGATGCCAGCACGAGCCGTGACCCACCCGCGACGCAAACACTGCGATGTCCCCCCCGCAGATCTGTCCGCCGCACTGCCCGCAAAACACAGAACACAAGCCAATGGTTTTAAGGGAGCGCAGTACCAGTCCTAACCACTGGGGCAGAAAACCAAACGTACAAGCCAGTATTTAAATGAAATATCAGGATTGTTAAATGTAAGGATTCTGGAGGCAGTCGATGCTAGTACTCTACCTGCTGACAGATGGCGCCAGTCATGGTGACGGGAAAGAGACGCACGATGCCGCGGCCCAGATTCTCTCTTTTCCTCTGCTGGCTGAACAGCCGCAGCTCCTTCTTCTCCTCTTCGTTCAGAGAGTTACAGTATTGGGGCTGCAAAAAACGCTATTATTAGCGTTTACTAGTTTTCAACAAGTTTTATTGTAAGAGGCCAGGAAGGGCAGTGCTGTACCTCGCTGTCATGGGCTGGCAGCTGGTGCAGGAGTTGCTTGATGCGGTGTCGCTCTCCTGGGCTGTTGACATACGGAATCTTGTCCTCTGGAAGACAGCTGAAGTATTGATAGACCTGGACATAAATGAGTGAGAGAATGCTACACTAAAAGTTAACTGTACGAGCTCATTTCCAACACTCACTCGATTTTGATCCTTGAACACCCTTACGATTAAAATACTGAAATTCAAACCGTTCAAAGACAAAAACGAGTTCTCTTCCATCCTGAAAGTTTCCATGGTCCTAATACTCTGCTGGTTCAACCTTTCCAAGCTCAAACCCTTCCTTGGATCGATCTAATGCTTCTTCAGTCAAAACCTTCCCATGGTCCAGATGTTACCCCAGAACCCTCCTCTGGGTTAAGATCTCACCCAATCCGAACCCTATCCAGGTCTAAATGCTCCGAACCTATTTCTCCTCTCAGCCAAACCACCTCCCTGATCATTCTCCCTGTCCTAAGCAACTTCTGGACCGAACTCTACCCGGAGCAAATCTTCCCCAGGTCAGGTCTCCTGATCGTAACATTCCTGCAGTACGGACGATCCTTTGGCCCAATCCTTCCCCAAGGTTCGAACTGAACTACAATTCTTCGATTGACCACTAGAGGCTGTTTCTGGAAGTGACCAGATTCTCACGAACTGCTTCAAAGCGTGTGTCGAGTAATGAAAGGGCCATTTTCTGCAAAGCGCGTATCATGGCTCGCCTAATTTAGGGGAGCAGCAACACTAACAGCTTTCAGAAAACTTCTGAAAACTCTTCTCTTCAGGGAACACCTACTATAAAAAATAAATAAAAATAACACTATTTTTCCTCCTCGGTCTTCCTTTATTTTCCTCGTGCTTTGGTTTATTGATCAGTTGATACAACTTTTATTATGAGCGAGCTGTAACAGATCTCATATTGTCTCTCTATCTGTAAGTTGCTTTGGACAAAAGCGTCTGCCAAATGCGTAAATGTAAATGTATATTAGCTCTAAATGGTCCCCTGATCCCAACGTCTCTTCAGTCTGAATCCTCCCTCTGGTCTAATCTCTTACAAAGTCTGAGCCCTCACCCTGGTCTAAACCTCCACCAGGTCTGAACTCTCCGCCCAGTCTGAACCACATCATGGTCCAGACACTCCCAGAGGTGTCAGGCTCCCCTGATTTGAACCCTTCCACCCCCAAAACTCTCCCCTCTAACATTCCCTCACCCTCTGTTCACAGTCCAAACGGTGCTCACCTGTTCAGGTTTGATCCCGGGTGGTACCCAGGCGTACTCCTCTGAGGCGCAGCCCGAATCGTCATCTGATATGGAGTGTCTGTGGAAGTCTGAGACGAGCTTCATCATCATCCTCTCCAGCTGGCCAGGGACCGAGCGCACAGCATGCTCCTCACGGACACACTTACAGTGCACGCAGATCTTCCTGAGGAGGGACCACACACGAACCATTCAAACGGATCTCATCGTATATTTCATCTGAATAATAAGAGAGAAAAACTCCTCAAAGAAAACGAGCTAATAATTAAGTCTGACAACAGAACTGGAGCTTTTGTTCCTGTAGATTCAAAGTGTTGGTTCGCTCTGTTGTCTCCAATTTCTTGTCCGGTTGCAGCTTAGAAGCTTCTTCACCAGATGAAGATTCAAGTTAATTTGATGAAAAATTGAGGAATTTCTATTTACAGCCGTGAAAGCGTTCCCTTTAGTTGATCCGACTCTCGTGTCATAATGCCTTGTTGCTTTCCTATCTTTAGCGAGCCAATAGGAACGCAGAAGTACTGTGCAACTATAAATCCATAAAGCTTCCCCAAGAGAAAAACACCACTCACCTGTCACTTTTAACGAAAGCGTGCCAAACATTAATCCTAATTTTTGGTTGCCAGATCCTTTCAGGTTCATCTCAGGAGACGTAAATCAGATAGCGAACCCAGCTTTGACCGACCGCTCTCGGAGGAGCTTACGCAGCGCTGCGTCCTAGCGTCCCAAACAGAGATTAGCATGCGCTTCTGTCGACGTCCAACAGGCCGCCTGCCCTGCTTCAGCTCCAGATGTTCGATTGGGTACGATGACGTCATGCACAGCTGCCAATCCCATAATTCCACCCTAGCACACTTTTACTGAAGCCATGCTAATGCTCATTTATGTACAGAGAAGAGAAAGTGGACAAATTGTTTGGGGGTTGTCTGTAAACTCTCAGAGATCTAATCCAGCGCTTCTGCAAGTTCACGCTCTTTCAATCTCAGTTTTCTAGCTTTTCCAGCTCTTCCAGTGCAGCACTCACAGCAGAGAAGATTAATCAAAGGCACAAACAAGGCGTGCTCCACTAGAACAGAATCCATAACAGCTTTTAAAAAGACAGGAAAAAATAGAAGTAGAGCAAGATACAGATTAAAAAAACTCTGCATGTTTATATAGATATTATAAATGAATAAACAACTTTATAAACTTTATAAATTTAAATATGCTTAATATTGTATTGTTTTCAATACATTTAAATGTATTCAATGAAATAATTTACAATTATTTGATTTGTTCATTTTAAAACTACATAATACTACATAATTTACATAATAATACGACAATGTAAATAAAATATCTTTGAATAATTTTTTTCAATTTAATAAAAAAACTACTTGCCAAAAATGTAACCAAAAAGACAAATAAAATTTATTAAAATAATACTACAAATATACAACACTTAAAAGTCTTTTTTTTTTTCAAATAATTTTTGTTAATTATTATACAGTTAACAGTTTGACTTTCTAACAGATTTCTCTGCAAGTGCAAACATATTTAATTTCTTTTCTAAGGTAGAAATGCAACCACAACTCTAGATTTCCAAAAGTATTTTTTTTTTATTAGAATAATTTTCTAATTATGGAATAATTAAATAATTCAATAAGTTGGTGGTGCTATATAATGAAATCACATCTAAAAACAGAAGCGGCGATAAATACAGAAGCTATAATATTCGCAATGAGAAAAATGATCACCAGGAACAGTTTCACACAGCTTTACTTTCATTTCAGAACGCTTTAGTTAACGTTTCCCAGCGAGAAACAGCACTTTTAACAGATTATAGCATCATAAAAAAATTAACAGAACACAACATTCAGAAAAACTTCATTAAATCAAAGCTGAATATCCCAAGCGACTTGCACATTAAGTTTGGTATTACTAACAATGCTTAATTATCCATCTTTAATCAGTTCTTTTACGAGCTTAATTTTTTGGTGTGAGGGAAATATGATTCTACACAACACTAAGCATCTCACGCTCATAAAAGTGTTGTTACTGAAAATGGCATAAAAGAACAAAATGTTTGTCTTTAAATTGTTAAAACACCTTCAAACATTGACTGAACACGCTGAAGGAGCTTTTAACAGTGGCAGCAAGAGGAAAGGATTTACTACGCAGAACGCTGCGAGGGAGAATGTGATGGCTCTGTTCCAGTTGCGTTGGCAGCCGGAGGAACTGAAGCGCTGATCTTGTTAGCAGAGATTAGGACACAGAATAGGGGCCCAGACGGCTGGAGGAGAGGGGGCACGGGTCAGCGGAGGAGAAAAAGAAAACACCGAGGTGCAGTGGTCAGGATGGAGTCCGATAACGAGAAATGCTAAGAGGAGGGTGGCTTAAAAAAATGAAGATCTCTCTGAGAGCGCAGTCTGAGGGCCATGTGGAGCTGGACTGCACCTGCAGCTTGTTACGGTGGTCTACAGTAACATCAGCCATGGAGAGAACAGGGGTCTCCACCTTGAGCAGTGGTCCACCCCAGAAAGAGCACTGAGGGACGGAGTAAGAAGAGGGACGAGAGACGCAGACGCCGTCCATGCTGACTGCTATCTTTTACTGTTTTAGATACTTTTCTCACCACAGCTATATTCTTGGACACCACACCTGTACTACAGAGTGTTTTATTTTTATTCAATAAAGCCACCATCCGGGGATTTGTTTTCATTATTTATTTAATCCTGTGTTCATCTTTGAATTGCACCCCCAAACAACCATCTTTTTTTATTGTCAGCTTTCTTCCCTTTCGGAGTCTCCACAGCGGAATTAACCAACTCTTCTGGCATATGTTTTATGCGGCGGATGCCCTTCCAGCCGCAACCCATCGCTGGGAAACATTCACACACTCATTCACACTCATACTCTACGGACAATCGTTTTTACTCAATTCTCTTATTCCGCATGTCTTTGTTCTTGTGGAGGAAACCGGAGCACCCGGAGTAAACCCACGCGATCACGAGGAGAACATGAGAACTCCACACAGAGATACCAACTGACCCAGCCCAGGCTCGAACCAGCGACCTTCTTGCTGTGAGACGACCGTGCTACCCACTGCGCAACCGTGATGCCAATCCCCAAACATTGTGCGTTTAAAAGATAATGAATTTTTTCCACAAGCTAATGTGTACATTTAAGATATGTGAATGCTCATAGAAGAAAATAGTTTAAGTTCTATGTTTTTTAGCTTTCTATAGTTCTTTAGCTTTTTAAAAGTTTTTTAAAAGAAAGCCAGGGACAATGTTTTCATTGTTTGTTATGGCAACTCCTGATTACTAACATAGAATAAGTCACATCTTAGGCTTTAATATTTCTGTAATCTACACTTTATTCGTTTGTTTTGTTACTGATTTTTTCTATTAATGTTTTTTGATGACTAAAATATGACCCTCTTTCAGATCATTCCAGATGTTCTCGTCTCAGAGTTCTGTGGTATGGGTCTCACTTGAAGAAGCAGCAGATTCCAGAGCCATCGCTGACGCTCGGCAGAGCTCTGGAGGAAGCTTTACGAGCGCTTCTGCTCCGCCGATCACTCCCCTTCTGACTCTCAGGAATGCTTCATGTTCCAGGTCAGCGTCTCACTCTTTGCTGCTGCTGCTTACATTTCCTGCCTCAAACAATTCTGACTTGAATCACATTTTAAAGCACTTAACTGAAGCTGCTTCCTCTAAACTTATTATGTAAAAATGTCACTAAATATATCCCATGGAATGTTAGGGAAACAAGTTCAGAACTTTATGATAAGGTCTCAATAAAACAGCTGCATAATCATCAAAGACATCCTTCAAAAATGTTTCTTAGTGTCAAACGAGTCCCTCACAGACCTAAATATTCATTTTAATGATTAAGTATGTTATTGTTTAAACTCCTTCTAATTTATTAATAATGTGTTCAGAGCATTATACATTCACTCCACATTCACTCGCTAGTGGTGATAAGCTACCATGGTAGCCCTCAGCTGCCCTAGAGGAGTCTGACAGAACGTGGCTGCCATTCTGCGCCTATGGCCTCCTGCCACCACCAAACACACCCCACCAGTCACTCACATCCACCAAACACACTCCACCAGTCACTCACATCCACCAAACACACTCCACCAGTCACTCACATCCACCAAACACACCCTACCAGTCACTCTCATCCACCAAACACACTCCACCAGTCACACACATCCACCAAACACACTCCACCAGTCACTCTCATCCACCAAACACACTCCACCAGTCACACACATCCACCAAACACACTCCACCAGTCACTCTCATCACCCAAACACACTCCACCAGTCACTCTCATCCACCAAACACACTCCACCAGTCACACACATCCATCAAACACACTCCACCAGTCACACACATCCATCAAACACACTCCACCAGTCACACACATCCATCAAACACCCCCCACCAGTCACACACATCCATCAAACACACCCCACCAGTCACACACATCCATCAAACACACCCCACCAGTCACACACATCCATCAAACACACCCCACCAGTCACACACATCCACCAAACACACCCCACCAGTCACTCACATCCACCAAACACCCCCCACCAGTCACACACATCCATCAAACACACTCCACCAGTCACACACATCCATCAAACACACTCCACCAGTCACACACATCCATCAAACACACTCCACCAGTCACACACATCCACCAAACACACTCCACCAGTCACTCTCATCCACCAAACACATCCCACCAGTCACTCTCATCCACCAAACACATCCCACCAGTCACTCTCATCCACCAAACACATCCCACCAGTCACTCTCATCCACCAAACACATCCCACCAGTCACTCTCATCCACCAAACACACTCCACCAGTCACTCTCATCCACCAAACACACTCCACCAGTCACTCTCATCCACCAAACACACTCCACCAGTCACTCTCATCCACCAAACACATCCCACCAGTCACTCTCATCCACCAAACACATCCCACCAGTCACTCTCATCCACCAAACACACTCCACCAGTCACTCTCATCCACCAAACACACTCCACCAGTCACTCACATCCACCAAACACCCCCCACCAGTCACACACATCCATCAAACACACTCCACCAGTCACACACATCCACCAAACACACTCCACCAGTCACTCTCATCCACCAAACACATCCCACCAGTCACTCTCATCCACCAAACACATCCCACCAGTCACTCTCATCCACCAAACACATCCCACCAGTCACTCTCATCCACCAAACACATCCCACCAGTCACTCTCATCCACCAAACACAATCCACCAGTCATTCTCATCCACCAAACACACTCCACCAGTCACTCTCATCCACCAAACACACTCCACCAGTTACTCTCATCCACCAAACACATTCCACCAGTCACTCTCATCCACCAAACACATACCACCAGTCACTCTCATCCACCAAACACACTCCACCAGTCACTCTCATCCACCAAACACACATCCACCAGTCACACACATCCACCAAACACACTCCACCAGTAACTCTCATCCACCAAACACACTCCACCAGTCACTCTCATCCACCAAACACACTCCACCAGTCACTCTCATCCACCAAACACACTCCACCAGTCACTCTCATCCACCAAACACACTCCACCAGTCACTCTCATCCACCAAACACACCCCACCAGTCACTCTCATCCACCAAACACACTCCACCAGTCACTCTCATCCACCAAACACATCCGACCAGTCACTCTCATCCACCAAACACATCCCACCAGTCACTCTCATCCACCAAACACACTCCACCAGTCACTCTCATCCACGAAACACACTCCACCAGTCACTCTCATCCACGAAACACACTCCACCAGTCACTCTCATCCACGAAACACACTCCACCAGTCACTCTCATCCACCAAACACACTCCACCAGTCACTCTCATCCACCAAACACACTCCACCAGTCACACACATCCACCAAACACACTCCACCAGTCACTCTCATCCACCAAACACACCCCACCAGTCACACACATCCACCAAACACACTCCACCAGTCACTCTCATCCACCAAACACACTCCACCAGTCACACACATCCACCAAACACACTCCACCAGTCACTCTCATCCACCAAACACACCCCACCAGTCACACACATCCACCAAACACACTCCACCAGTCACTCTCATCCACCAAACACACTCCACCAGTCACACACATCCACCAAACACACTCCACCAGTCACTCTCATCCACCAAACACACTCCACCAGTCACTCTCATCCACCAAACACACTGTACCAGTCACACATCCATACAGAGCAATAAAGGTGAAGTGGCTTGCTCAGGGCCACAACAGCAGAATGGTTTGTTAGTAAACCGAGTATTTTCAAACACAAAGGCAAATCATTGGGAAGTCTGAGTATTTCTGGGCTTTTTCCATTTTTACTTTCACTTTTTACAGAAGTGAAACTCCTCCTTTGAAGAGGATGGGAGACAAGCTGACCTCTTGGCCTCGACAAACACTGGTTTATAAACAGAGACCTGTGATGGCTAAGCTACATGTGTCACATGGAGCGTCTGTGTTTTCAATGCCACTGAAAGCTGGATAAGCATCTGTCATATATTACCGTCACAAACTGCCCTTTAGATTCCAGCTAGGCGAGCATTTGAGCTTAATCTGATGGATATATAATCTAAAGCTTGGAGATGTCACTAATTTTATGTTCAGGGCCACATGTGCATGATGAACGAAGGCTAAATAGCAAGTTTACGTACTACCACAGGTCAATTTTGTCTAGAGACGATTTAAACTCATGTCTTTAAATTTGCTCAGCTAATGCAATGTAAGCACAATGAAAGTATGGAATTAACATTGCTAGTGTGTATTAATATTCCTGTATCATACCAAACATATTCCATCTCATGCTAGCTTAAGCTTATGACGTATTGATCCATACTAGCTGACTAATGGCCTTTCAGCTTTAATAACATCATGAAAGGAGCAGCTAATTCATGCCAACACAATGCTACATTATATGCTAATAATGAAGCTAACAAATAATAGCAAAATATAAATTAAAAAATTTGTTCATGGTAGCTTCATGCTAGTAGTGCCATGCTAGCTCATCATAGCTTCAAGCTAACTTATTTTAAACTACTAAAATGCTAGTAGCTATTTTTTTATTAATTATAACATCATGCTAATTACATGCTAGCGCTACTTCATGCAAACACGAAGCTAATAAAGCATTTATTCAAAACAGCTTCATGCTAGCATTATGCTAATAAAATATTCATTAAACTATATTCTCATGCTAGTTACATACTACTTTAAGATAGCACAATGCTAACTACTTATTTACCCAAAACATCATCATGACAGAAACATGCTAATGCAATATTAATTAATGACCACCTCATCATAATGACATGCTACTTCATGTTAGCGTAATCCTAAAGAAACCTTTATTCCAAGGGACAACCTCCTCCTTTCCCATTTGAAGCTCGACAGGAAGCAGCTGAACTGCAGTTCCTCGAGCAGCCTCTAGAGGCTGACTCCAGAAGGGAGCAAGTTCTCGTTCACTCCAATGTTAAAACTGACCAACTTTGCAGCTGTTTGTTTAAGATGTGTAAAAATGTTAAGTTCCGTCAAGCAGACACCTTCACTTCGACCATGTGCCGCCTCTGAGGATTTTGAGCTTCCTTTGACTTTGCCCGAACCCTACGGGTGACATCACAAACACTCTCTCCATGCTATAAACTTTCAACGATTTATTCAGAGCAGCTTCATCCCAAGTAAAGGCAGCATCATAATAACTAAATATGAATTAATGTGAGCTACTTCATACCAGCAAAGTAATGGTTAAATGTTTATTTATAAATGCTTTGTGGTTGCATCAAGTTGATGGAAAGTTAGCTTCAGACATGGAAAGTAAACTAAATGTCTGATGTCTTTGGTGCACATGTGAAACACAACAACAACAACAACCTTGAACTCAGGATCTGACTGGTTTAATTCATCCGGATTTTCAGAAGAAGTGAGCATCACATTTACTAAGCAACTAAAACTCTTCTCTTCAAGGAAAACCTACTATAAAAAAAATAATAAAAAAAACTTTCTCTTTTCTCCTCTGTCTTTCATCTTCTTCCTTTATTTCCTCTCTGCTTTGGTTTATTGATCAGTTGATACAGCTTCTATAATTTGTCCACTACAGTTAAAAATCTTGGCGTTATTATAGATAGTGAACTGACGTTTAAGAACCATATCTCTTATGTTACTAAGACTGCTTTCTTTCTCCTCAGGAATATTGCTAAAGTGAGGAACATGCTGTCTATCGTAGATGCAGAAAAATTAGTGCATGCTTTCATGACTTCCAGAATGGATTATTGTAACGCTCTGTTAGCCGGCTGTTCGGCCGCCACGCTACAAAAATTACAGTTAGTCCAGAACGCAGCAGCTAGAGTTCTTACAAGAACTAAGAAATATGATCACATTACACCGGTTTTGTGCTCTCTTCATTGGCTTCCTGTACAATATCACATCGACTACAAGCTCCTTGCCTTTAAGGCGCTGAACGGCTCGGCTCCGCTCGACCTGAGCAGTCTCCTCTCACGATATATTCCACTCGCTCTCTCCGATCACAAGAAGCAGCTCTACTGATCGTTCTGAAGATGAGTAGATCCACCAGAGGAGGAAGAGCGTTCTCATGTAGAGCCCCGAAGCTCTGGAATAAACTCCCGGATGTTGTCCGGAGCTCAGCTACGCTCACAGAGCTCAGAACTACATTAAGAACATATCTGTTTAATCTAATAATTATCTCTTGGTATTTGTCTAAACAGACCTGGTGTCTGAGCACTATATACATACAAACTGTTTGAAAAAACAATGTGGTTCAATGTTCCTCTCTAAGCTCTCCTCATCATTTATCTCTCCTCCTGCAGCTGATGCTGATCACTTGTTTGTTGTCTGTGTTAGTTTACTAACCGTTTTCTACATTTGTTAGTTCCTGTTTTGTATTTGTTTGTTTTTTTTGTTTGTTTTTTTCAGGTCCTGTCCGGCAGGATATATAAAACTGATTGATATTATGAGAAGCTGAGATAGACTTTGACGGTGTAACAGATCTCATATTGTCTCTCTTTCTGTAAGTTGCTTTGGACAAAAGCATCTGCCAAATGCATAAATGTAAATGTATATTTATTTTCCTTTGGCCAGGAAACTAAGTTTAGCATTGAGAAAAAGATACAACATGTACTGAAAATAATTCGGAAAACATTTCCATGCATCACAACATGGCGCTGCACAAAACAACATGGGATTGGTTGTTTAACATGTCAGTCCACCTCATCGGTGGGTCTTGAACAAAGACAGCAGCCATTCATTCATTCATGTTTCAATCACTAAACAAACAGGTTACAGCTTTTCCAGCCATTTCCCTCCTGATTTCAAAACCTGCTCAAGAAGGTTCACCTTTTTCAGCTCTTCTGGTCTAGCAGAGTGCACGCATCATCTCTTATTCGTTGCGAGTGATATTTGATTACACGTCTCCAGTTTCGCTCAGGAACTCGTCCAGCTATCGTCTAATCCTGACAGACTGCAGCTCCATCTTTCCTCTGCCTCCAGCAGCTCGTTTTATAAACTACATGATAATCTGAGATGCTGTGACTGCGAGCAGCATCCTCGTGATTAAATCCCATTCAACCAAGCAGCGTTTTAACTCGAGAGAGATTTAAACTCACCAATGCCCTTTTTAGAAATACTAAGTAAAAGAATATCGCCGTCACCTCCAACCGTGCACACTGAAGCCAGGGCACTGCTCCCCGCAGCGCATGCATGGCTGCCCGCGGTCCGGATCCTCAGCCGCAGCCTGCGAGAGAAACAGAGATTTAATCAATATGTGCTTGACATTTTAGTGGTGAATTCTGAACTCAACCCAAACTCCAGTTTAGCCTCGGGTGCTTCTGCTTATTTGTAGGAACAAATAAAGCAATAAAAGCAAGAACTTGTTCTTCAAAGCTGCGTGGTTCAAATCTCTGACGTGCCTCCAAAGGGCAATAAATAAAGACACCTGGTCTACTTGCACACCCAGACAGTCACTGAGAATGTGTGAGAAACTCACTCTCAAAGATTTGAGGATTCAGAGAAACAGGCTTACGCTGTGTGCAAAATGGAACCGTTCAGTCTTGATTACTCTTTTATTTAAACGCTTGCACATTGACAACTTGCGTATGTAAAAGTGTATTTATTCGGATCATTCAGGCACCTTCCCCCTCCGTAGAAGGCAAGTGAAATACCAGGTTGTCAAATTAATTCGGGTAAATTCAATGAATTCAAATCGGTCTCACAGCACCACGTCACCGCAGGACGGTTCACCAAGCATTTAGTGCACAATAACAACAGATACAACACACAACATTTAACATCAGGATCTCTTTGAAGGGGTTACAGGCGGTGACCTCTGAAGGCTTCCCACAAAACACTTTCTTAATGTTTGCGGAGGAATGTAAACATGCTCATAAATCACTAAGCTGCACGCTACGTACACGAAAGAGAGCGAGCGAGAGTGTGAGCATGACCTGAAACTTTCACCTTCGTGTCTCGTCTCTGGCAGGGAAACAGGAAGCCCTTGTGGTCACTTCCTGTCCACACCCCAGGAGGAAATTTCCTCTGGATTGTCTCCATGACAACAGTTTAGTGACATAATAATGGATATTAGTATGACTGTTCTAGACTAAATCAACTGTGAGCGAGTGTAAATGTGAGCATGAAGGGTTTGAACACTTTTCCGCTGGCTTTTAGTAAAGGGCAGACAGGGTTTGAGTTGACTCCACTCCTCTGTTCGTGATCGTGTTTCCACCAGCTTCCAGCATCCGTTCTGAGTGGACTTATCCAAGACGTGTCACAGCGCTGCGTCACAAGTTCTGCTCGCTTGGGGAATGGCGAGTCAGTGATAGAAATGCAATAAACTAATCGCACACAACACAGAACATTGGAAAGTGTAGAAAAATAATGTTCTTCATGCTGTGAATGCAGGGTGTCACGGTGGCGCAGTGGGTAGCACGGTCGTCTCACAGCAAGAAGGCCACTGGTTCGAGCCTGGGTCAGTTGGCATTTCTGTGTGGAGTTCTCATGTCCTCCCCATGAATCGGTTTCCTCCACAAGAACAAAGACATGCGGAATAAGAGGATTGGGTAAAAATGAGTGTGTGTGGATGTTTCCCAGCGATGGGTTGCAGCTGGAAGGGCATCCGCCGCGTAAACATATTCCAGAGAGTTGGCGGTTCATTCCGCTGTGGAGACCCCGAAAGGGAAGAAAGCCCACACGAAAATGGATGATCGATGCATGGATGCAGTGACTATTTACATTCAAACTGAAGCTTTATTTAAAAGATAGAATATGGCACAAAAAATAAGAACAACTGAAAAGCAGTGAGTAGTGTTCGAGTGTACAAGTCGAGTGTAACAAGTTTACTACATTCTTTCTGGTCAAACGATCAATACGATGTAAAAACTGGTCTTTCTTTTCAATCGGAAAAAAAAAAATCTTAAAACCTCACTTTCACATGACAAATGCCATGTCAAGCCAAAACGAAGTGTTACTGAATAAATAATGAAAAAGCAGATATACAAAAAGTAAAATTTTACATTTACAGCTGTTTCGAAGCCAAGTGGATCACTTCTCAATTGACAGCCGTGAATGCATTTCATAGTCAAAGAAATGCACACAAAAAGTGAACAACATACATCTTTTAAAACATTTGTAAGTACATATTTGTTTCTTTTTCCATGCTTGCATTCAAAACAGTTCACAAGTTTTACATCTGTTTATAGATGAGACATCAATAGGCCTGTCGCCATAAGCAATAAGAACATTGTTTGCACAGTTATAAAGGTTACAGACTCTGGATTTATGCACTTAAAGTTCTCAATAATACCGGAAATCTCAGTTCCTCGTGGATCCGTCAGCTCGGATACGTGTCCGTAAAAGATCAAATCAGTAAACTCAAAATGGGAACATCAGAAGAAATTGTTTTATAAATATGCCAAGATTGTTATGTTTGTGTAAAAATTGCAGAGGTACAATTTTGAAAGAAAATAAACTAATTGTGAATATATTTACTTACACTTAGATAAGCTTAGCAACAAACGACAACTTAAGATTTTTTAAGATCGTCAAGACTCCTAAAACAGAGAATATCGGACAATCCCACCCAAAATATCAGTTATTAACATCTAACAATCTAAAAGAGGATTTGAACGGAAACGAGGAACTCGTTTGGGAAACTTATAAGAACTTAAGTTATAAGATTATAATATTGAGTAAGGTGTTTAATAACGGGCAAGATGTATTTCAAGTATTTATTCAAAGGTATGGATTTGCGTATTGTTAAATACATTTATGTTATAAAATGCAGAACATTGGTGAGGCAGAAGTTAGCGCTGATCCAAAAACATGCTTCAGAGGAAATTAAGGCTCTAAAGTGAAGTTAATTACTGGCCCTCAGACGAACCAGCTCTGAGCATGAATGTATGAAGGACACAGCTACTTTATTATCTGCTCATTCATATGACACACAAAAATAATTTCATGTACTCCCATGAAATTATATCCTTCAACAATGGCGTCACCTGGACAGGTAAGCGTGACGCACGCACAAATAAGCCACGCCTTTTAAAAACAACAGTTAACCTGACAACAAAAAGTCTCTTCTTTTAAAATAAAATGGAAAACAATAAGTCAAAGTCATACGTGGTGCTTTCATAGCAAATTGATTGCGCGAAAATTGGAAAAAATTACCATTTTTACACCAAACCGCGTAACCTCGCGATGAAAACTTCAGGTAAAGTGCACAACACCGACACAACTTCAGCAACGCGCCTTAAACCAGCTTCAAAACACCACAGAAGAACTCAGAAGAACAAAATGTCGCGCTGAACCGTAAGTTACCATAACAACGAGGTTCCTCGAGATTCCGCGACAGAAACTCACCGCGCGGTTGGACCGACGCTTCTTCGACCCGCGCGCGAACATCGCGACGCGAGTTCAGGCGGGAAAGCGCATTCCTCCGCGCCGGTTCGCCCGTAGCGCGGATCCGGTGCTCTCCGGGGGTTGTTTGTGGCCTGTGCGGTCTCCTGCGAGCTCAAACTCCAGCAGAAGTTCCGCGAGAGTGAGTCCCGCTGATGCGCTACACCTAGCGGAGAAGAGCGGTAGCGCGGAGGAGGACCCCCGGAGCCCTCCGGTCCAGCCCAGACGAGCCACTTTACTTTACAGTTAAGAATAACTTTAAATTACGTTAATTTAAAGGCAAGTCGACGCCAGTAAATCCACCTCTGTTGGTTTCTGCAACACCGGCTATAATTCTTGCCAGATTTACACAATTCTGTACTAATCTGTGGTTTCCGAATGTTGGCATATAGGTGTTTAACGTGCAACCCAAAATAAAGTCATGTTTTCAGGTATCATCTTGCAGTCAGTTAGTGATGGAGACAAGACCTGAGCAAAGTTATACAAAAAAAAAAAAAAAAACTGAAAAACGTTTAATATTTTAATGTCACAGAAATACAATTCAGCTCAAGATTTCTAAGAAATATTTCTTTCAAAATCAAATAACTCAAAGTTGGATCACCACTAGCTCTTAGAGATAATGACGGAGAAATGTGTTCTGAACCCAGATTTGTGTCTGACAAATAAAGCAGTTTATTTTGTGGAGTAGCTAGGCTGGTTGATAAACTCCCTTAAACAAAGTATAATGTAGTAAACTGGTACCACTAACACAACACGAGTCCCTCCTCCATAAAAACCTCTCCCGTTCCAGCCGAATTAAAACCAGATAGATTGGTTCTCATGTTAACATTTTTGGAAGAACACCACAGACCAGTTTAATTGGGATTTTTATTTATGTCAAAATTAAAAATTAAAAGAAAGTTAAGGCCACCAAAATTGGAAAAAATATAATGTGGAATAAATCTCCATAAAGAAGTTGGGTTTTGAATAAATTGTCTAATCCAATTCAACTTGAATGTATAATTTAATGTAGTAAAGTCCAAAAAATGCAACCCCCCCTTACTATATTCGTTCATTACAACTGACTTTTTGATGTAGTGAGTACGATTTTTCCAAACAAAATCAGACAGAGTTCTATCTATTATTTGACATATTGGAGGACTTACATGTAAACTCTGAGCAGCAGAAGAAAGTCTAGAGATGCTTCAGCCTTCGAAAGTAGAACCCTTCCTTTCAGAGAGAGGCCCCTAAGAAGCCAATGATTTCATTAAAATTGTTTTTGCATCTTTGTTGTTCATCTTTGTCTAATATATATATATCAATATATTATCAATGAAATTACAGTCACAGTCTTTGATTGCTAATGATTCACATTTTCTGAGATTTAATCGAAGACCAGAAGATTTAGAAAAACGTTCTATTACAGCTATTATTTTGGGTATTTCATCTTTATTTTTTAGAAAGAGAGTGGTATCGTCTGCAAGTTGGCTAATAGTGATAGTTCTGCCCGCAACAGAAGCACCTTGTACACTGGAAGATTTAACATGTTCGCATAAGAGCTGAGCAGTTCGTAAAAAAGATCAGGAGAAATAGGGCATCCTTGACGGGATTTCATTATTCAAGAGTAAATAGACTTGTGAATTTTGGTCAGAATTCTACCAATTAGGCATTGATCTGATACAATAGGCTTTAATGCGCTTCTTGCATGTGAAGGGGTTGATCTAAAGAAAGTATTTGATAGTATTAACCATGACATTGGTTCAAAAGACTCTGCACTTTAATTCAAATCTTTCACAGAGACAACAATGTGTTGAGGTCGAGGGGACTCATTCGAGTCAGGTCACTTGTGGAGTTCCTCAGGGCTCAATTTTAGGACCTTTACTTCTACTTAAAAGCTGACTGTATCACGGTATGCCCCTCTCTTGTTTACAGACAAGTGTCAAATATGTAAATAAGTGAGACAATTTACTATGACTTACTTTTTATTTTTATCAAAGTATTTGCATGTACTTGTTTACCTTGGTTAATTCTTTGTATGTCCCTTCCTTAATGAAGTATTTTCAACTAAATTAAATTCAAGTATTTTCAATTAAATTCAATATAGATCAAGGTTAAACACCATGCATTTACCGTCTCATTTATGTGAAACAGGTTTACAAATATATGAAACCTAAAGATTAATAGATCAGTATGGGATTATTTTTATTGGTTAAAGCAGCCACATATTATTCATTGATTCACTTTGGATAAAAGTGCTGAAGGTATAAATGCAGCTGAATGAGACTGTGTGCGATTTGTTGTCAACAAAGAAGTGATAAGATTTTTAATGATATGAAATAATAGGAAGATCAAATCATTCTCTCAGACGAAAACAGTCTTTAGTTAAAAATCAAATGAAGAGAGATGAAGAAGAAACATGGGCTCACTTTGGTTAAATATAAAATAATTTTAACACACGCACACACAAAGGAATTGCTTGATCCTTCAAAAATCACATTTCGTTTTTTGACTGAACAACCTCCCATTTCTTCGTTTTTTGGTTTTACGCGGTATGGGGCGTCGTGTTTGGAACATTAGTCCCTCTACTGGTCGATCATGATATGACAGGTGTCTTTGTTTTCTCGTTCCGAAATTCGAAAACCGTTAGCTTTTGGCACCAAAGACTCTCCGTAGTCTGGCCCCGCTCTCACTTCCGCATTGTGTCGGGAGTTATGGCAAATAACAACAACAACAACAATATCAACAATAACAGGTCGTGCATCTGCGTGTCCCCTAGCGAAGGCGAGGCTGAATCCAGCTTCTTATTCACAGATTTTTATTCGGGTTCCCAGTCCACTTTCAAAGACGCTGTCTTGTTTTTATTAACAGAATGTCAGTAACAAATTAAGTACAGTCACAATTCAGTACAGAAACAGAGAGAACAAGCCAGGGGGATTAGAAAAAGGAAAAGATAGAAAAAAAATACAATAATTCACAAATGTTGTAAAGCTTAAACTATTGAACAGTTTTCACAGCCTTCTTATTGGTACAAGAATCAATTGAATTAACATCCTCTATTATGTAAATGAGGAGTTCAATAAAACGTGGTGGTCTGTTTACAACTCTCGATTTATGGACATAAAATTTTGTTAAAATAATAATTAGGCTAATCAGGTATAGGCTAGAGCAAGTGGATTGGTCGACTGACACAAAGCCAAATAACACATTTTCCCAGAACAAAGAGAGTTTTGAGAGCAGGTTAACAGAGATAAAAGCAGAAACATCTCGCCATAAAAGCCTGCTGTGAGGACAGGACCAAAAGAAATAATAGCTAATAGCATCTGCTGATGAAATGAAGAACGTTTATTGGGATTTTTATTTATGTCAAAATTACAAATTAAAATAAAGTTAAGGCCACCAAAATTGGAAAAAATATAATGGGGAATAAATCTCCATAAAGAAGTTGGGCTTTGTATAAATTGTCTAATCCAATTCAACTTGAATGTATAATTTAATGTAGTAAAGTCCAAAAACTGCAACCCCCCCCTTACTATATTCGTTCATTACAACTGACTTTTTGATGTAGTGAGTACGATTTTTCCAAACAAAATCAGACAGAGTTCTATCTATTATTTGACATATTGGAGGACTTCCATGTAAACTCTGAGCAGCAGAAGAAAGTCTAGAGATGCTTCAGCCTTCGAAAGTAGAACCCTTCCTTTCAGAGAGAGGCCCCTAAGAAGCCAATGATTTCATTAAAATTGTTTTTACAACGATTTCATTAAAATTGTTTTTGGATCTTTGTTGTTCATCTTTGTCTAATATATATATATTATATATATTATCAATGAAATTACAGTCACAGTCTTTGATTGCTAATGATTCACATTTTCTGAGATTTAATCGAAGACCAGAAGATTTAGAAAAACGTTCTATTACAGCTATTATTTTGGGTATTTCATCTTTATTTTTTAGAAAGAGAGCGGTATCGTCTGCAAGTTGGCTAATAGTGATAGTTCTGCCCGCAACAGAAGCACCTTGTACACTGGAAGATTTAACATGTTCGCATAAGAGCTGAGCAGTTCGTAAAAAAGATCAGGAGAAATAGGGCATCCTTGACGGATTCCCCGGTTAACATTAAATCTCGTAGAGGATCCGGTTTTAAGTTTAATAGAACAATTGCCATTGTTGTATAAAGTTTTAATTGCATTACAGAAGAATGAGATTTGCTGGCCCTTGACGTAGGCTCTGGGGCCACGTAGAAGGCTTGCGTTCCTTCGTTCCTCGCCTGAGGAACCAGCGGCCAGAGTTTCAGTCTGATCTCTTTGTGACAAATCTTTCCTGTTCAGTTTTTCCTGCTGCAGAAAGAGATGTTTCTGGCAGATCTCCAGACGGCTTCTCTGCAGCGAATGATGAGCGCTCTCGGGTTAGCAGAGCTCCAGGCTTCCCCGGCGCTGAACGAGTCCACCAGATCTCACCAGCTCATCTCTCTCGAGGACTGGGAGAATATTTCTGCAGACTTCGATGACTTTCTTCTTCACATTTTCTCCTGTAGTTTCAGCCAAACCATGGAGCTTTAGATTCGATCTTCTAGAATATGATTCTACTTCAGCAATGCGCATCTCAAATTGCTGACTTTAATATAATTTTCCTTGAGATTATCTTTTTACTTTCTTTTGAGTGTCTTTAATTTCTGCGCAGGCAAAGTCGAGAGTCTTTTTAACCCTTCAATCTTCAGAGTGTTTGCGTCAATTTTCTCGGAGTTTTCACTCACCAAGCGCATCTGCTCTCTCGTTGATGAGTTAAGAGAGGGTTGTAATAATAGCGTTTTTTTGTGGCTCAAAGAGAATCTTTTAGCAGCAGGAGACTTAAAAGGGGTAACAGGCAAAGCAGGAAATTCTTCCTCCATCAGAGAAAGTGAAAGATCTGATGCACTGCTCTGTGCGGAGTCCTGGCATGAAGATAGCAATGCCTTATCCAACGCGATTGCAGACGCATGCTTATTCTTCTGCATTCTTTTCCGACGGCTACTTGACATATGGTCCAAAAATGTCGATAATAGCGATGTACACTTTAAACTGGGAAATAAAGTCTGTAACTTAACGCCTTCACTGTATTTTAAATTTATATACAGGAGCCCAACTAGAGGAAACTTACTCGGTCGCCATCTTGGATTCCCCCCGGAAGTCCTACATGAACGCGAATAAGAAACCGTGAGCACGAGCGGATTACGTCATTTAAGGTGGACTGGGAACCCGGTGGAGAAGCTGCGAATAAGACGCTGGATTCAGCCTCGTTCACTTATAGCCCCGCAGACTCGACGTTACCGGCGGTTACGCGGTGTTTTTGTGTTTCAGTGATGTCTGATGGATTCGGTTTCGGAGGAGATGGAAACTTTAGCTCTCTGTGCCCTGACGGAATCCCCTGGATCTGGTACGGTCTGGGGGAATGCGCCCAGGGTCCCAGAGACGTCGCGAGTGTGGGTCTGGGACTGCTCTCTATAGTTTGCTTCATTCTCTCTTCTCTCCCGTAAGTAGGTCGCGTCTTGCTGTGTTGTGATTTTTGAAAAGTCAAAGGAACATTGTGTGAAAATGTACTGGCCCACCCTTAAGTGGCTTCATAACGGTGGATTTATTCCACCTTTAGAAACATGCAATGGTTGCAAAAATGTAAGAAAAACACAATTTGGTCAGTTGCGCATGCGCGGTGCTCAAAGCAACCTGATTACAGGAATGAAATGAAAAGAGCTTCATAACAAAGTTTGCTTAAAAAAATATCCAGGCAAAAAATAGCCAAAACAGATGCCATTGCCTTATAAGTAACAAAACAACTTTAGCACTAATAAATCAGTAAATGAAAGGGCATGCATATAACAAAAAAGCTAATTTTTGTACGACGTTGTATGCCTTCTGCAATTTGTTTTCTCACTGAAATTATTGGAGCATTGTTTTACTTATTTACTGGTAAGGCACCATTTAAAACAGGCTGTATCCCAATATTACAGATACAAACTAGGGCTGAACGATTAAAATAAGTGAACTGCGATTATCTTTAACTAATATTGCGATAATCATAGACAATGTGGATCTATTTTTTCGATTCTATAATTTTTTCAAAAGTAGTGTACAAACTTTACATTTTGCCTTAAAATAACAGTATTTAAACAAGCTAAACATAAATACAATGACATCCTGTGGTGCAAAATTGGTATAATTGTAACATTTATCAACTAGTCCTATAATGATTGATTTGTTGAACTTCAAGCCGTTTACACATAAGAAACCAAGTTTAAAATAAAAGTCAGTACCAAATCAGTGTAGATAAAAAAAATGTAAACAAATCTAATATGTAAAATATGTCCCATATTTCAGTCATTCAAATTTGTCATAACAAACATATAAATCTGTGGATAGAATTTTTAATACAGATTTATGTTTTTACACAGACTACAGCGGAATAAAAAGTGAAAAATTTCTGCCTGTTAAAATCACGTGAATGTAATGACAGTTTCTGTAATTTGAAAATGGTGTTTATTCATATAGCGATTTAATTTGTTCAGCCCTAATACAAAATATGGCAAAACAACAGTGAAATGAATCTTTTTGTATCTTTTTATATTTCTACTTGTATTGTTTTATATTATACTTATAGTCTACTTTAAACATTCATAATACTATATCAACATATTTCTTTTTAAATTCTTCTTGTAATTTTCCCTGGTTTGAAGAGTTTTTAGTCAGTTCTACCTGTCTGAATCAGTGCTGGGTCTGATTCAGGTGTTTTGGAAAAAGGAGGTAAAGAATACAGAAAGATCCATCGGTTAAAACCTTTGACTGCTGGTTAATAAGCTTTTTGTCATCAGTTCATTTCTCCTGAAATGTCCTGGGGCTGCTTTCGGAGATTTTTGTTTGTCCAGCAGAAATCTGTCACTCAGACGCTCTTATCTTGAAGAACAGAAAACAGTACGTTATTCTCTGAGCACTAAAGTATATACATCCCCTATCTGCAGTCTATTGCTGTTCTTCGTAAGGCTCTTGTGACCGTGACTGAACTAAAAGTTTATCAGGAAAGAAACCGCTGACTTCTACCAACAATGAGGCTCAAGCACAAATCTAAGCTGAAGAATCCAGATAATAGACAATTACCTTTCATCAATTTCAAACACCTTTAATTTTATCACAACAATCTAGTGATTTAAAATAGGGCTGTTGTTGATACTTAAAGCATACTTTAGATCAGAATGCGCAGGTTAATTATATGAACAATTAGAGTTTACAAATCTTCAACACTTCTGTAGCTGCCCTTCAGCTTTCCCATAGAACGGGACACATACATAAAGGAAATAAACAATTACAAACAACTCAATAAATCAACATACCTCGCTCCGCTTTACTGAAGGGTGCTAAAGTACTGAAGTTGACAGGTTAAGGTTCTAACACAGCAAGCTAATTGCATGCCTTTGAAACAGTAGAAACTCCACCCATAGAAAAAACCCACAAAGAAGAAAACAACCCGGTTAAGTCCACAGCACCCCTAGTGGTCACTTACAACTTCCATTTACCTGCACCTGTGTACATATGCTTCTTAGTTTCTGTCACACTTTACTCCATGGAAGTCAGAGAAGAATGTAAGAAACATTTAGAGTGTAATGTGGAGTTAAGGAGTTAATGCCGTGTGTTCGTGCAGGCAGTACTACAGCTCCTGTAAGACTGGAAACATGGATAGCGCGCTGTCCATCTGGTTCCTGTTGTTCTGGCTGGCCGGGGACTCGTGCAATCTGATTGGATCATTCTTGGCGAATCAACTTCCTCTGCAGGTGCAAACCGCACTTCAGTTAAAGTCATAAAATAGTTGTGTACTGTTTAAAAGATTACGTTGAAATGAAAATGTATGTTTCTTTTTCAGAAATACACTGCAGTGTACTACGTCCTGGCAGATCTGCTAATGCTAGGAATGTACTTGCACTACAAAAGGAAGAATCGAGGATCCAGGGGTGAGTTTGTGGAACGACCTCCTGTTTTCCTCTCTCTGATGAAACAAGACTCATGTTATTCGTAAAGTACATGTCATTTAGTGATTTTAAGTCTTTATTGCAAGTGGGAAAGTCAGGGTCCTAGCAGACGCAAAGACAGACAAAAAACTCAGCAAGCTGCACTCTGAGATAGAACTTGTGGAAGGGAAGCTGGAGATTTGAGATTTTTGTAGAAAAACAGGGATTGAGAAGATGGAGAAGGTGAGCAACATCGATTGCTGTCAATTCTAATCAGATAATCTTCAAACATACAAGCTTAGTTTGAATTGATTCCACAGAGATTTTAGGGTTCCCAGCTCACATTGGGGCCTGGGTTACCCCTGAACAGGTCACGTGACCATTGTGATGCTAGGACAAATTTATTAGCGGTCAACCTGACCATCGTTTATTAAATAATTGCATACAAAACATCAACTTTATATTAAATCATGGTCAATGTTAACAGCGTGGTGAGGCATAGTCATTCGTCAGACTAAAAACTTTGTAATATACTAATCAATCAAAATTTATTTATAGATCTCATTTAAAACAACACTGGTTGGCCAAAGTGAACGACTCGAACACAATGCGAGAGAACAATGGCAATAAATCTTACATAAAACTAGAGCTTTCTTCTTTTTCTGTGTTTGCATAATGTTTCTCTGTGCCATTAATTCTCTTCTTTCTTTGCAGTTATGACTGTCTGTGATTGTACAACGCTTAGTATAAATATATTTGAATTGCTGTATGCTGCGGCACTGATGAGCAGCGCTCCGATGCTCCTCGTTCACAGTCTGCTATGAAAACTTCCTGAAGCCTGATTCAGAGAACTCGCTTTCTCGTTCACAGAGCAAACATTGCTCAACGCTATCAGCACATTGTGTCTTCTGGGAATCACATCTTCTCTTCTGAGGCTTCCTGGGTCATCCGTGGAGAATCAGATGCCCTCTGGATTCAAAGGTCGGGTCCTGTTGGGCCTGGAGGAGCAGACTGCTCCCGTGCAGGTATCAGAGTGTCCTCCATTAATGAGGATCACTCCTCAGGTTGAGTTTATACACGTTTTATTGGATTGAGTTCTCAATGTTTTGCAGCCTTTCAAAACAACAGAGATCGTTGGCTTCGTCATCGGCTCTATATCTTCAGTACTGTATCTATGCTCCAGACTGCCACAGATATACACTAATGTAAGTACCTTCACTGCCTGCATGATGTGTGTGGACTGAATCTGTTTGCATTAAGAACTGTGAGAGACAACGCTGTAGAAGTATTTCTCTGGTGTCCAACTGTTTTTCTCCTATTCTTCTACAGTTTAGTTCCAACAGCATTCAGGATCAATAAGCAGAGCAATCCTACCATTTAATAATCACAGCGTCTGGTTTCTGATGAAATCCACTGTTAAGAGCCCCACAAATTACATAAAAATAAATAGATAAATAAAAGTAGAATGTATTTAGTGTAGCCATGGAGACCACATGGAAAACCTGTACCCAGAAGCCATGCAGAAGCCCACAGATTTCCACAAGGAAGATAAACCTGGGAATTGTTTTATTTGTCTGTGTCTTGTGCATCAGTTGTAGAGGTTAAAAAAACTATTTATCTGTGCTTCGTTCGTGTTAAAAGTTAAATCAACATTACAGTTAACCTGTAAGTGACCTGCGCCCAGAAAGTGCTCCCCTTAAATTGGCGAAGGGGTGGAAGGAGGGATGGCTTGTACAATAGTGATGATGTCCAGTAGGTCACGACTTATATACTGGATTGTTAAAGGGAGATGGAACCAACGGATTAGATGGACAGTTATCAGCCAAGCTCCTCCTGAACTTCTACAAATTGAACGACGAAACCCAGTTTTTACAGGAAAGTATCGTTACGATTCGTTAAGAGTTTTTTTTTTCTCCATCTATTAATGGAGGGATGTCAAAGTCAAAAATCATAGAGGGCAAAAAAACCTAATTTGCTACAAACCAAGGGCCGGTTCAATGTTTATAAAAGCGTATAAAAATGGTTGCACATAACCTATTGAACCAAGACCAAATATTATTATTATGTATATTATTTAATGATTAAAGGAAGAAAGTAATATTTTCTCATGGCTCTGTCTGTAATTTCAAGGGAAATCTATTTCAACAGGCAAATAGCAAAAAAGCCTTTTTTTTTCCCCCTTAATATCAACTTGTAAATTAAATGCATTATTAGCTGAAAATGCATTATTGTGCTGCTTTACAATCCTGCCTATTACTGCTTTCAAATAGAAAAATGAAAAAATAAAAGACTAAAATGAGTTGTAGTTTTTGTATCAGTTTATGGGTAACTGTGGCATTGTGGGAAATGTAATTTTGGTGCTTGCGGGCCGGGGCCCTCCCAGGGGTCATACGTAATACATTGCGCTCTAACCCATAGCTCTAATGTAACAGAGTTTATTATTTATTAAACTAATAAATCTGTATGACCAAGTCTAATATACTTGTTTCTTAGTTTTAAAGGTGAATAAATAGACAGTGATATTGAATCAGTTTGAAATAGTATCGAGAGATAATACATAGCTTTACTTTATGGTAATATTGCTTCAGACTTCAATGACTCATTACATGTTATCTTTGAAGACATATAGAACAGAAAATATTTCTTTTTTTATTTGTTAATCGTAAATTGCCATCTCAATATTGGTTTAAAATAATCACCATTCAGTTATATTCCAAATGGTTCAGCCCTAGTTTGCGGCTTTTTTCTTTAGGTTTCAGCTTCAAAACCAGTTTATTTAGCCTAAACTATAATTTAAATATGACACCTAATGCTTGATTTATTGGCTTAATTTCTATTTGCTTGTGCTTGACTCCTGTGAGTCTTTCGTTTAGGGTTGTTTCCTGCGTCTGCTCTATCGAACCCATGTGAAGCACATGTTTGGCTCTCTTGCAGTTTCAGAGGAAGTCAACAGAGGGCGTGTCGTTTTTCCTGTTTGCGCTGGTCATTCTGGGAAACAGCACGTATGGCATCAGCGTGCTGGTGAAGAACCCTGACCCCGGGCAGGGAGAGGCGAGCTACCTCATACACCATCTCCCCTGGCTCATCGGCAGCCTGGGCACGCTGGCGCTCGACCTCGGTGTATCCTTCCACACGCATTTATTGCTCATCGCATCGAAACAGAGCATTTTCTTCTGTTTGAGGAAATAAACTCATTTTAAGGTGGACTTAAAGTTGTAGGTGAGCACTTGTAATATGTACTACATTTTAGTTTAATGCGTAACCTTATGTTGTTTTTCCAAGTCTTTCAGGTATGAATTACGCTTTGTTTGTATAAATTAAATTTTTATTTGTTTGAGTTTTTATTTTTATTTACTCCATAAATTATTCACATTTCACATCTACATATTTTTTCACGCTTACATATTTTTTTATAAAGTATTAGAAATCTTTACATTACATTTTTCTTTTTTCATTATTACATTTGTAGATTATGATTGTGATTTCTGTTTTTATGCTTCATTTTTTGAAGTATAGAGAAAGTAGATGGACTTATTTTTTTTTTACATTAAATAATCCATTTACCATTTCTGGCAGTTTAATTACCGTAATCATCCAAAATGATCTCCACCATGCACATTTAAGGATGTACAAATATGTGTATAAATTGTATATCTATAATCGTAACTTTAAACAATAAATTGAAGGTAACAGCACCATTATTTTCACAACTGAGACTTGGGGTACCGTTTGGTTATAGGGTTCCTGATAGTAATCCCTGATTTTTTTTTTTTTATGGCATTATTTAAAAAAAAAATCACATTAAAATAACAAAAGCGACAACAACATGAAAGTCCTATACCCACAGCAAATAAACAACAACAACAACAATCAAGTGTCTGCTGTGGCTAATTGAGAAAAAGGGAGCGACGGGAAATGAACAGCGACGTGTTCTGGATTAGTGTTTCAGTTGAGGTGGTAATGATTAAAAAAAATATAGGTTTTACCTTTCTATGAGGTTATGCGAGCTTTTTTTCATGGGATTAGCATTTGCTAGAATCTGATGTGTTTTTTCGTTCGGCGTGTTTTTAAGCGTTTCTGTTTTTCCCCTGAACGCTCTGCTTCAGATATCCGTTCAGTTCATGATGTACAGCAAACCTCCGCGGAGCTCTGCAGATGAAGAGAGCGCGCCGCTCCTGCGCAGCTGAGCCGGTCCCGTCCCGCCTGGGACTGCGTTTCACCTTTCTGAGTATCAAATGATCCCAGGAAAAGCGAACCGCTTCCAATTCCAAATCCAAATCAGATCTAACAGATATCTCTATCTATTCATTTAATTTCCTGAGACGTCGATCATTTCTCTAAATCTGCGAAGGGAACACCAAAACACTTTGAATGTTGAACACACTATGTACTGTACTTCAGAATCTAAGAGGGCATGTTTTTAATAATCGATACAAACATTATACAATGTTATCAGTTTTATCTACAAGGGTGCAAAACATATTTTCAGTGGTTATTTGTTATTTTCACTCGCATTGAAAACTGTTAGGTGTGTGTACTTTTATTGGTATTTAAGTAGCTTTTGGAATGTATGTGAAATCTGTTTACCGTTGCCTCCGGTTTATTTTGCACATGTTCAAATTTTAATTTAGATCCATGTAATCCTTTTTTTAAATTTGAGACCTTTTGAATTTTTTTATGATTTCTAATAATGTCTGTCTAATAAGGAATATTGTAACTAAAAAGTAAATAAAGAATACATTTATAATAACATGAATTAAGTAATGTACTAATAAAAGAAAAGAATTCATTTAGTAAATTTTGATTATGCTGATTTCCTTTACAATATTATGCATTTTGGAATATAATCTTTGGTAAAAATTGTATTTATGGTTTTAGAAATTGTGAGCCCTTAAGTTTTTTTTCCTTTAGAGACAAACCTTCAAATTTCCAAAGCCATAGCACCTCAGCTGAGGGGAATTTCCTAAGTATATATAACAATTTTAGATATTAAATGTACTATCACCCCTTTTAAGGTTAATTTAATAAGGAGTATTTAGTTAAGAGAACATCCCAAAGGAGAACAGTTCCAGGGCCCTGATGAGTCCAGGTCCAGGTTCCCAAGAGGACTCTTCAAATCTTGTCGTCCTTTTAAAATGAGATATTTCTTATGATTTGAAAAATGAAGAAAACAAAAAAACAGTGGGGTTAGTGTAGAGTTTTTGTTGAAAATGCCAATGTCTACAAAAGTCTTGAAATGTGCACCAGGAGCGTGCTCAGATGTCGTTGCTATCTAATCTGGATCGGAGGAAATGCACCTCCAGCTAAACTTCCATCAGATAACTTCTAATTAATCGATGAAACTGCATCCAGCCTTCCACTGGCCGAGGACAGTCTTAATAAAAGTTGTTTGTACAATTTCCAACACCTTTTCTCTCTCATGTAAATAAGAATGAAATGAAAGGATGCTGTCTCAAGCCCCCATGAGCTCTTTTACCCTGACTGGAATATGTTGATTACTATTACATTCATCTCATTCTACAAAGCTAGTCTTTCTACACACGTGGACCATTTTTAACTATTCTTTAGTGAGTGAGCTTCTCAAAATGCATCATCTAAATGTATTCTTCCAGTACTTTTTGGAGTTGCTACATATGGAACCAGAATGACCTCAAAAAGATTGTACTCGTACAGTTTAGTCCATAAATAAATAGCACAATTCAAATGTACTAAAATCCAATTTGTGTTTTCAAAACAATGTTCGTATATTTCCAAGTGAAAGCAGAAATATTTCCCTGACCTCATGCACGTGTGCATTTTACCTAAATTAATTTGAAAGAGGTTCACGGATTTGATTAGATGAAGTTCCGCAGCGGTTTCTCATGAAATGTTCACGAAGCGTGTGAGATATATTCACACATTGCTGATTGTGGATTTGCAGCCTCGCTTACGAGTGCGCTCCGCTCTGAGTTTGTGCTCGCTCCTTTTCAGACTCTTCTCACACGTTTTGCGTTCGCGTCCGTAACTTCAGCGCCGCTCCTGTTCTCACCGCTGCGCTGTTTAAAAACATCCATCAAAATATTCACTTTTAAAGAAGCTTTTTTACAAACCCTAAATTTACCATACAATACAATTTAGAACAAGTCAATCAATTAACATGTTTATTCCGACTAAACTTTAATTTATCCAAATTGTCAATACATTTTTTATATATATATAAAAACATCTGTTACCCTAGCAGCCTTTTGTTATAATTAAATTAGTGCATACCCTTTCAACTACAAAATTTTTATGATGTTGAATATTTTTTTTATTAACCTTTGTTTAACCACATAAAACACTCTCTCTCTCTCTCTCTCTCTCTCGTACATAAAATAAATAAATCCATCCATTTTCATGTTGGCTTTCTTCCCTTTCGGGGTCTCCACAGCAGAATGAACCGCCAACTCTTCTGGCATATGTTTTATGCGGCGGATGCCCTTCCAGCTGTAACCCATCGCTGGGAAACATCCACACACACTCATTCTCACTCAAACACTATGAACAATCGTTCTTATTCAATTCCCTTATTCCGCATGTCTTTGTTCTTGTGAGGAAACCGGAGCACCCGGAGTAAACCCACGCGATCACGAGGAGAACATGAGAACTCCACACAGAGATACCAACCGACCCAGCCCAGGCTCGAACCAGAGACCTTCTTGCTGTGAGACGACCGTGCTACCCACTGCGCCACCGTGACGCCATAAAAGAAATATTAATTACAAAAAATATATTAAAGCAACAATTTCTTTAGTCAAGACTGAACACAAACACAAATTTTATGCTCCAAAAAATAAAGTATTATAAAATATTGTCATGCTTTACATGTCTCTGGGACAGTGCAATTTGAAGTTTTGCATGGAACGTCCAAGACGAAGGGCCTAAAAACCTAAAAAAGTTTTTGCACTCTGGTGTGGATGATGTGGATCATCGGTGAGCTTTAAGTCTCGAGAGGCAGAAAACACCGTGATGTTCATCTCTGGATAACTTTTGTTCTAATGCTCAAAAGCACTGACTCTATGTACTCGGCTACTCTGGATTCTTTGACACATTTCTCATTTGAGGAAGAACCTTGGCTCCTCATTACACCCCATGGTTCACATCAGCAGCCCTGTTGTTCCTGGAAAAACATGTCGATGTTTTCCCTCAGTACAACAGTGGCTGTCATTAGCATCCTGTGAGTTAAGAGCACCAGGGTGCAGAATGTCCCCTATGCCCCTGTGGAGCACATAAAGGGGCCACCCATGGAGCAGAAGAGAGTTTGGGGTCTGAGAGATAGATCAAGAGGTCTTAAGTTGCGTGCTGAATCGTGTAGTGACACGTGGGAGTGTGTTGGGTGGTTGTGAAAGCCTGGCTGGAGGAGCAGTGGAGATAGTGAGCATTCATCCATCAGTGAGATGAACTAGGGCTGTTTATAAACACTGGGACGCTGGGAATGTTCTAATGAGGCCTCTCATTCACATGCTGAGCTCCCCAAATCAGTCAGTTATTCAGCTTAAACTGCTCCTCACTCCTACACTCGTTTACTTCGGATGTGAGAGCACTAAGCGTTTCAATTCTCCATTATGTCCATCTTAAATTTAAAGGAATATATACGACGTCAGAATGGCAATCTACATTCATCTTTTGGAATTATTGTAACCCAACAGATCCAAAAAATGTTTTTATCAGTTGTTATTAACTTATTTGAGGCTGGCATTATATAATTCATGGATGAAAATTGCATTTCTATTCAATGGAACCCCATGCAGAATTGAGAAGCCTCTTATTTATGATAATTAATGACATTTATATAGCGCTTTCTAGACACTCAAATCATTTTACATCTTGAGGGAGCGTCTCTGAATCCACCAGAAGTGTGCAGCGTTTGCCTGGATGAGATGGTTACTGCTACCCCACACCAGAACCCTCAGCACACGCCAGCGACCAGTGAACAGGAGACCAGGGAGCCAATCACAGCAATGTAGCCAATTAGAGACCAGGGAGCCAATCACAGCAATGTAGCCAATTAGAGACCAGGGAGCCAATCACAGCAATGTAGCCAATTAGAGACCAGGGAGCCAATCAGAGCAATGTAGCCAATTAGAGACCAGGGAGCCAATCAGAGCAATGTAGCCAATTAGAGACCAGGGAGCCAATCACAGCAATGTAGCCAATTAGAGACCAGGGAGCCAATCACAGCAATGTAGCCAATTAGAGACCAGGGAGCCAATCAGAGCAATGTAGCCAATTAGAGACCAGGGAGCCAATCAGAGCAATGTAGCCAATTAGAGACCAGGGAGCCAATCAGAGCAATGTAGCCATTTAGAGACCAGGGAGCCAATCACAGCAATGTAGCCAATTAGAGACCAGGGAGCCAATCACAGCAATGTAGCCAATTAGAGACCAGGGAGCCAATCAGAGCAATGTAGCCAATTAGAGACCAGGGAGCCAATCAGAGCAATGTAGCCAATTAGAGACCAGGGAGCCAATCAGAGCAATGTAGCCATTTAGAGACCAGGGAGCCAATCACAGCAATGTAGCCAATTAGAGACCAGGGAGCCAATCAGAGCAATGTAGCCAATTAGAGACCAGGGAGCCAATCAGAGCAATGTAGCCAATTAGAGACCAGGGAGCCAATCAGAGCAATGTAGCCAATTAGAGACCAGGGAGCCAATCAGAGCAATGTAGCCAATTAGAGACCAGGGAGCCAATCAGAGCAATGTAGCCAATTAGAGACCAGGGAGCCAATCACAGCAATGTAGCCAATTAGAGACCAGGGAACCAATCACAGCAATGTAGCCAATTAGAGACCAGGGAATAGCTCATAAAAACATAGATCACGACCACCATTCAGAGAGGTTATAAGATGAACCTAAAGATAAGCAAGCTAA
Organism: Danionella dracula; assembly: GCA_900490495.1. Taxonomy (NCBI): domain Eukaryota; kingdom Metazoa; phylum Chordata; class Actinopteri; order Cypriniformes; family Danionidae; genus Danionella; species Danionella dracula. The sequence continues at coordinate 212,182 of UELW01000445.1, forward strand.
AGGAAATGAGTTTCGTATATAAAAAGAAAAAGTTACTTTTCATTTTATTTACATTTATTTAATTTAATTCTTCCAAGAGTTTTTGCATGAGGGAATCCAGGAAACAAGCAATAAACACTTGAGTTCTCCTTCTGGGAAAGTGAGTGAGGCACATTTTTGCTATCATTCAGTGTAAGTCTTGTTCACCATTTGGGAGAAGCCAGTTTTACTTGTTTGTTCGTTTGCAGTCATTGGTGCGTCTTTCTAAAATTTGCATATTTTGGCAGCTGATGGCAACATATTCTACTAGACAGGTAAGGAGATTTTTTTTGTTTTAGTTTCTTTAAAGAACATCCACAAAAGAACATGTGTATTTGGGTTATGAAAAAAAAAAATCTGTCAAAATTTAAATATTTTTTTTTATTATTCCTCTCTAACAAAGGACTTTAACACGCTTTCATCAGTTTTAAACATGTCTCTATCATTTAATTAGGAAAAAGTTAAATGAAAAAAACCCTAAACAGATAAATTCTCAAAATCATGGTGTCATTAAAAGCTACATTTTAAATTGAATTTTATTTAAACTATTACTTGCTTTCGAGGGATTTTAAACAGGTCTTCTCATCTTTAGACAAAAATGATCACTGCGGTTGTTCAAAATCAATATGAGAAAATGTACTGCGTTAATTAGCGTGCTTCCTTTTTTATTTGTATCCATTGAAGAGAATCTTTTTTTTTTTTTTACTTATAAAAACAAACGATGGCAGAAATGTATTAGGATTATGTTCAGGGGGCATCGTCCTTACTTTGATCCCAGCTTCCAAACTTGCTCGGCTTCCTCGTGGTGGCAGATAAGCTTCAAACTGTCCTTTTTTGAGTTATCGACTTTGTGCACCCCTTGTTTAAACTCACTCTCGTATCGGTATGTGTTTAAAGGAGAGCTGTGCGTTGGAGGGAAGCGCTGTTTGCTTTGCGCATGTGTGCTCCAGCGTGAGAGTGTTGGGTGAAAGCTGGACGTCAGGGAGCTGCTGCTGTCAGGAGGCACATCAAACCAGAACCCGGAGCACACAACATCAGCAGCGGTGAGTACACGCTTTCTGCTTTCACTGGTGAGCTCCGACCCTGATGCAACTCTTCGGGATATGTATGTCATAAAATATTCAAAAGCATTTCTTATATTGTCCTTTTTAGCATTTCAGGAACATTTTTACTGTTGTTTCCTCATCTAAAGCAACTAAAGAGCTTATCCAGAAAATGACAGCTTTACATTTTGGGAACCATTTATTTTTTGTAATTATGTCAAATAATTCTTCAAGATATAGTCTACAATAATGTTTTATTTTTGTGTCTCTATATTTCCGTTATACTTTAAAGGTACACTTTTTTTTTTATCTTGTACTCTTGTAAAAATGTTTCCAACTCCAAAATTACCAGTAAAAAATTTTCATAAAAATTAGAGGTGACCAAATGAGAAAAAAACTAAAAAAAAAGTAGAAAATGAAAGAAAAAATACTAAAGATTGCATTTTGATGAAAACAGTGTATATTTGAAATGAAGTCTATTAAAATACTTATGCTCTACACTTTTTGTCATAATTTGCAGAGCAGTTTTGTACATTAAGCTGAATGTTGGAGGATGCTAGCTGTACACCTTTAGAAATAGAGTCTAAAAACATTTTATTTGTAACTAAACAATACTTTACCGCCACTTCACTTTTAAGTAGTCCAACATTGTTGTACGTTATGTATATGCAAGTCACAATTTGTCTTTCAATAGTAAAATAAGGGTTTGGGGCCAGCGTCATCACGAACATTTCCAGGTCAGAACAGCCCAAGAATTCCTGAGAGCTCAGATTAGAGTTCCACGTTCGTTCAGTCTGTGAGCGAGAGTACATGGAAGTCAACAAAACACAGAGAATCAATGACAACTGAAGCTTTTGATCAATACATGCTTTGTTTTAATAGTCTGAAGCACCTCAGTATCTACAGCTTGGACAGCTAACATGTTCATTCTCAGCCAGTCAGTCTGGATTATCAACAAACTAAACTTTTCAAGGACTGATGGACTTTGCTCTATCACCCCCCCAAACAGTTCCCGTTCTTACTAAAATGGGTAAACAGAATTTGGCTTTGGACAGCGAGTTAAAATCAATAACAAAACAAAAAGATAAATCAAGTCACGTGCAGAACAAGCGAACACTATATTATTTAACATGATTACTCTCCAAAGTCTGATTCATTTCCTCCCAACAAAATCTTAGTTTTTTTTACAATGTTGAATAATTAAAAAGGTAGAAACAGCCCACAAACAGAATGAAAAATAAACCAATTTCAAAATTAAATAGTTTCGTTGGATGCCTATTATGAATTGTTAATATTTGTAAACATTTAATGACATCGAACGTCAGAGTGCTTATGTCATCACAAAGCGCTCTTCCTCATTGGACCTGGCCTCCACAAACCATTGGCAGGTCTAACTGTTGTTTCACATTTATATATAAATAACATTTCCTGGACTTAATAAAACGACTATATTTCTTTACAACACTGTACCTGCAAATGCTGATTAGCAAACTTTCATGAGTTTTAAATAGCGTTTTAAAACAGACAGCAGGGTCTGCACCATGAAGCCGGATTAACTGTTAGCAGCTAACATTGGATTAGTTTGCACCAATCCTGGGTTTTGAGTTCTATGAAATGATCTAGGATTTAATCAATCTTTGTCACTTACGGCCCTCACTGTTCCGCAGGTGTTCTACGACTAACCTGCTCCAGACCCGTTTGTTTCTGCTGCTATGATTGTTTTGTGTTGAGGTTAGGTCTTCCAAAAACATAAAACAATTATATATTTTAAACAAACATTTGTAAAGACATAAGTGTTTATTTTTATTCTAATACAACCACAACCATTCGTTAACGTGACATAAAAAATTAAAACGTATTGGAATTAACATGACAAAAAATATGCTATAGTTTTCAAACGCTCTATACTCAATTTTACATTGAACTTAACGAGCTTTTTTGACATTGTTTTCTCAAAATCAGCAATTTCCTGCCAACAATCGCGTCTGGCTTTGGCAGCAGCCGCAGCATTACAACCACACAAAAACTTAAATCTAAAATATAAATGATAAATTGTATTTTCTAACTTTAATCTCTTGCTCCTCCTCCGCAGTGAAAAATGAAAAAACGATTTGGCTCGATCATGTTCATCGTGATTGGTTATTCAGCGTCAGTCTTTTACATGCACGCGCTCGTGAACCAATCAGAGCTTCAGGATCAGAGATCAGAGTCTGACTCGACAAGAAAGCTGATGAGCTCTTCAGGGTACGGATTAATGGTGCCTGATTCCAACGGTTAGGTTTTGTCAAGTCAAAACCTCTCCGGTAATAAAAAACTCTGCTCTAGAATCCACACTACTCTAGCTTAAGAAAATCAGAGAGGACCTTAATTCATGTAAAAGGTTTGTTGTATGTTTGGATGAAACAAAAACGTGTTTGCCCCTGGCCCTCCAGGACCGGATCTGGAGACCCCTGGTGTAGAAGCTCTCAGTCAAATAACATTGAAACGATGCAAATTTGACACTCCCCAAAATGTGGCTTTTAAAACATTATTATGAAAAATCTGATGTGTATTTTGAATTGACACTTAACTTGACAAGTTCAGGAGAACTCTAAGATATGTATCTCTATCGTGTAAAAAAAGACATGATAGATGCACTTTAAAGCATACCGCCAGACTCCGCTCCAACATGTTTGATTGAGCCACCCTGAACTCACTTAGAGAATATGTTTAGATTATTTGAAAATCATATTCAAGGAGGATTACATTTATCAAAACAAAATTAAGGATCAATGTTTGTATAAAGGTTCGACATACAATACAACTGCATCATAATTGATGATGATGAAGCCTGGGATACCATAGCAAAAGTGTAATCTAAATGAAAGTATAAGTAGAGAATAGAGCCCTACATCATGTTATATATATGTACATTAGTGCTGTCAAGAAGTTTCCATTAATGTTATCGACAATTAAAAGTAAAAGTGAGTAAAAAAACTATAACAATCCCACAAATTGAGGTCACCTGACTTCTAAATAGACGATAAAATTAAGTTGTTAATGGATTAAAGCTACACATTGTGTCATTCAACCTTGTGATGAATCATTTTAAATGTAGAATTATTAAGGTTTAAATAAACATAATGCTAAAAGCAAGTGCATACTTAAGAAGAAGCCGTTTTAACCCATATAGGGTGGAGGTCATACTTACCCAGAGGTGTATATACTGTAGTACAAGTATATAGTTCGGACTATATTTACAATAATTTTATTTATTTAAGGAAAAAATATCTGTAGAAAAGTCTTCTCAGGGCCTCAGTTACTAATTTCTTCACCATTAAAAGCAAAAACTGGCCAACACTTTAAATAAACTATCCAAAAGCATTCAGTTATCTTTTTTTAAGCATATTGTTTACGTTTTTATTTTCGACAGACATTTTTGCTTAATAAGATTCATAAGATTCTTAAGACTATAACCAGCATTAAAGTAGAAGAGTACAGTAAATACAGTCAAAGATATTATTTCCTCTATATACCTGTGTACTTCTATTTATACATTCCATATTATTATTTCTAGAAAATGAATTTGTGTCCTGGTTTGATGCTTCGACAAATAATGGTGCAAAAGGCTTTTATAAATATTTAGAGAGGCTAGAACTGCTTTACGTAGACCATTAGTTAGACCACAAATATCTTGGAAATATAGTTACTATTTTTTTATATGTGAAGGAATTAAGAGTGAGCGAACATTCTGCTCCCTCTAAACTCGATGGAAACAAACTGTCCCAAGAGTTCAGGAGAGATTGTTTTGTTAACAGTATTTTTTAGACCCTCGAGCCATTGTGATGGATGACAGGGGGCAACAGCATTAATTGTTCCCCCCCGGGTCTTAGAGACACTAGTGATATCTATATTTCCACACGGTTAAACTGAGGTCAGCCTCTTTGAGATGCGCCCGCAGCAGCACCATCGGGATGTTCTGGGTCAGCTCTGAGAGCAGGATACGGGAGGGTGCATGCGATCATCCATCTCATCACTTCAGTTTTCAGTAAGGCCCACCTCCTCCGTGAGGTCTAAAGTATATTGGGTGGGAAGGTTAGAGTACTGCAATCCTAAATCTCTTAAATGTCAAAGATTAACTGCATGACAAACAGAGCTGTGGCAAACACAGGGTGGACACACAGTCCGTGGCGCTCCAGAGACGAGCTGGATGTCACTCTGTCGTTGCTCAAGGGACGTAAAGAGCCAGATTGAACAGAGTATCAAAATGATCTTGAAAAGATTAGTAAAACATCGAGGGCGCTTGCATCTCAAAATGTGACTCGAGCGTGTAATCTGCTCAGGGTGCATGTGAAAAAAAAGTGATTTTAATTAAATATTTAATTTATTTGTCAACTTTAGGTGTGTTCATCACTTTTACATTCTCATTAAACCCTTGAGGTCAGATGGAGTCCTTTGAAGATGTTTTTCATTCTTTTCTGGGACGCTGAATTGTTTTATATTCCTTATATTTTATATTCCTCGTCCCTTCCTCCTGCTTTTTCCCTCCAAAACATGTTCTTCGGATGCTACGCCAGTAGGGCCACTTGTGTAAATAGATTGTATTAAAGAGTTAATCACATAATCACAATTACATTAGACAATATCTAAAATTCTGGTGTTTTGGTTTGTTCGCTGATAGTTAAAAACCTTGGTATCATCTTCCACTCAACTGTTCTCTTTCTCCATCACTTCACGCAATAAGGTTCTCTACTGCTTAAAAATATTTCTGGTCTTTGTTGATTTCTCAGCACCTCTGATGCAGAAACCCTGCTTAATGCATTCATTACTTATTGGCTTGACTACGGCAATGCTCTCTCCGATGCCTTTCAAAATTTACCTTAAATACTCTTCATCTAAAATTCTGCAGCCAGACTCCCAACTTACTACAACAACAACAACAACAACAACAACGACGACAAATCTGCTCGGACTAACTCCCATTCTTTACTGGCTACATGTCAAATACCAAAATTATTCCATTACACACAGTTAAGATAGAAAAAAAAGTAGTCAGTCTGAAACTGGTATGAAAACGAATGGCTAAGGAGATGGAAAGTACATAATCCAATTGTAAACCCCTGTTTTACATGCTCAAATCAGCCTCATGAGAGCAGATTCCGGGTAATTAGATTCGTTTTAAGTTTTACATGCAAAGTATTAAATGCAGTTTTAAATGCCAAGCTGGCAGTTTGCTTCAGGGAATAGCTGGTGACCGGTTACACGAAGGTTAAGTCTTTTTCCTGCAGGTCTGAGTGAGGGCTCGAACCTGAACCTTTTTTCATTCAATAACTTTATCATGAGAAGTTGTTTCACGCACAAGTGAAGACCCTAATTAAAAATGTAAAAAGAACTTCAATGACGATCTAATCATGTTAAAGTACATTTTTAAATTGGCAGGTCTAACTGTTGTTTCACATTTATATATAAATAACATTTCCTGGACTTAATAAAACGACTATATTTCTTTACAACACTGTACCTGCAAATGCTGATTAGCAAACTTTCATGAGTTTTAAATAGCGTTTTAAAACAGACAGCAGGGTCTGCACCATGAAGCCGGATTAACTGTTAGCAGCTAACATTGGATTAGTTTGCACCAATCCTGGGTTTTGAGTTCTATGAAATGATCTAGGATTTAATCAATCTTTGTCACTTACGGCCCTCACTGTTCCGCAGGTGTTCTACGACTAACCTGCTCCAGACCCGTTTGTTTCTGCTGCTATGATTGTTTTGTGTTGAGGTTAGGTCTTCCAAAAACATAAAACAATTATATATTTTAAACAAACATTTGTAAAGACATAAGTGTTTATTTTTATTCTAATACAACCACAACCATTCGTTAACGTGACATAAAAAATTAAAACGTATTGGAATTAACATGACAAAAAATATGCTATAGTTTTCAAACGCTCTATACTCAATTTTACATTGAACTTAACGAGCTTTTTTGACATTGTTTTCTCAAAATCAGCAATTTCCTGCCAACAATCGCGTCTGGCTTTGGCAGCAGCCGCAGCATTACAACCACACAAAAACTTAAATCTAAAATATAAATGATAAATTGTATTTTCTAACTTTAATCTCTTGCTCCTCCTCCGCAGTGAAAAATGAAAAAACGATTTGGCTCGATCATGTTCATCGTGATTGGTTATTCAGCGTCAGTCTTTTACATGCACGCGCTCGTGAACCAATCAGAGCTTCAGGATCAGAGATCAGAGTCTGACTCGACAAGAAAGCTGATGAGCTCTTCAGGGTACGGATTAATGGTGCCTGATTCCAACGGTTAGGTTTTGTCAAGTCAAAACCTCTCCGGTAATAAAAAACTCTGCTCTAGAATCCACACTACTCTAGCTTAAGAAAATCAGAGAGGACCTTAATTCATGTAAAAGGTTTGTTGTATGTTTGGATGAAACAAAAACGTGTTTGCCCCTGGCCCTCCAGGACCGGATCTGGAGACCCCTGGTGTAGAAGCTCTCAGTCAAATAACATTGAAACGATGCAAATTTGACACTCCCCAAAATGTGGCTTTTAAAACATTATTATGAAAAATCTGATGTGTATTTTGAATTGACACTTAACTTGACAAGTTCAGGAGAACTCTAAGATATGTATCTCTATCGTGTAAAAAAAGACATGATAGATGCACTTTAAAGCATACCGCCAGACTCCGCTCCAACATGTTTGATTGAGCCACCCTGAACTCACTTAGAGAATATGTTTAGATTATTTGAAAATCATATTCAAGGAGGATTACATTTATCAAAACAAAATTAAGGATCAATGTTTGTATAAAGGTTCGACATACAATACAACTGCATCATAATTGATGATGATGAAGCCTGGGATACCATAGCAAAAGTGTAATCTAAATGAAAGTATAAGTAGAGAATAGAGCCCTACATCATGTTATATATATGTACATTAGTGCTGTCAAGAAGTTTCCATTAATGTTATCGACAATTAAAAGTAAAAGTGAGTAAAAAAACTATAACAATCCCACAAATTGAGGTCACCTGACTTCTAAATAGACGATAAAATTAAGTTGTTAATGGATTAAAGCTACACATTGTGTCATTCAACCTTGTGATGAATCATTTTAAATGTAGAATTATTAAGGTTTAAATAAACATAATGCTAAAAGCAAGTGCATACTTAAGAAGAAGCCGTTTTAACCCATATAGGGTGGAGGTCATACTTACCCAGAGGTGTATATACTGTAGTACAAGTATATAGTTCGGACTATATTTACAATAATTTTATTTATTTAAGGAAAAAATATCTGTAGAAAAGTCTTCTCAGGGCCTCAGTTACTAATTTCTTCACCATTAAAAGCAAAAACTGGCCAACACTTTAAATAAACTATCCAAAAGCATTCAGTTATCTTTTTTTAAGCATATTGTTTACGTTTTTATTTTCGACAGACATTTTTGCTTAATAAGATTCATAAGATTCTTAAGACTATAACCAGCATTAAAGTAGAAGAGTACAGTAAATACAGTCAAAGATATTATTTCCTCTATATACCTGTGTACTTCTATTTATACATTCCATATTATTATTTCTAGAAAATGAATTTGTGTCCTGGTTTGATGCTTCGACAAATAATGGTGCAAAAGGCTTTTATAAATATTTAGAGAGGCTAGAACTGCTTTACGTAGACCATTAGTTAGACCACAAATATCTTGGAAATATAGTTACTATTTTTTTATATGTGAAGGAATTAAGAGTGAGCGAACATTCTGCTCCCTCTAAACTCGATGGAAACAAACTGTCCCAAGAGTTCAGGAGAGATTGTTTTGTTAACAGTATTTTTTAGACCCTCGAGCCATTGTGATGGATGACAGGGGGCAACAGCATTAATTGTTCCCCCCCGGGTCTTAGAGACACTAGTGATATCTATATTTCCACACGGTTAAACTGAGGTCAGCCTCTTTGAGATGCGCCCGCAGCAGCACCATCGGGATGTTCTGGGTCAGCTCTGAGAGCAGGATACGGGAGGGTGCATGCGATCATCCATCTCATCACTTCAGTTTTCAGTAAGGCCCACCTCCTCCGTGAGGTCTAAAGTATATTGGGTGGGAAGGTTAGAGTACTGCAATCCTAAATCTCTTAAATGTCAAAGATTAACTGCATGACAAACAGAGCTGTGGCAAACACAGGGTGGACACACAGTCCGTGGCGCTCCAGAGACGAGCTGGATGTCACTCTGTCGTTGCTCAAGGGACGTAAAGAGCCAGATTGAACAGAGTATCAAAATGATCTTGAAAAGATTAGTAAAACATCGAGGGCGCTTGCATCTCAAAATGTGACTCGAGCGTGTAATCTGCTCAGGGTGCATGTGAAAAAAAAGTGATTTTAATTAAATATTTAATTTATTTGTCAACTTTAGGTGTGTTCATCACTTTTACATTCTCATTAAACCCTTGAGGTCAGATGGAGTCCTTTGAAGATGTTTTTCATTCTTTTCTGGGACGCTGAATTGTTTTATATTCCTTATATTTTATATTCCTCGTCCCTTCCTCCTGCTTTTTCCCTCCAAAACATGTTCTTCGGATGCTACGCCAGTAGGGCCACTTGTGTAAATAGATTGTATTAAAGAGTTAATCACATAATCACAATTACATTAGACAATATCTAAAATTCTGGTGTTTTGGTTTGTTCGCTGATAGTTAAAAACCTTGGTATCATCTTCCACTCAACTGTTCTCTTTCTCCATCACTTCACGCAATAAGGTTCTCTACTGCTTAAAAATATTTCTGGTCTTTGTTGATTTCTCAGCACCTCTGATGCAGAAACCCTGCTTAATGCATTCATTACTTATTGGCTTGACTACGGCAATGCTCTCTCCGATGCCTTTCAAAATTTACCTTAAATACTCTTCATCTAAAATTCTGCAGCCAGACTCCCAACTTACTACAACAACAACAACAACAACAACAACGACGACAAATCTGCTCGGACTAACTCCCATTCTTTACTGGCTACATGTCAAATACCAAAATTATTCCATTACACACAGTTAAGATAGAAAAAAAAGTAGTCAGTCTGAAACTGGTATGAAAACGAATGGCTAAGGAGATGGAAAGTACATAATCCAATTGTAAACCCCTGTTTTACATGCTCAAATCAGCCTCATGAGAGCAGATTCCGGGTAATTAGATTCGTTTTAAGTTTTACATGCAAAGTATTAAATGCAGTTTTAAATGCCAAGCTGGCAGTTTGCTTCAGGGAATAGCTGGTGACCGGTTACACGAAGGTTAAGTCTTTTTCCTGCAGGTCTGAGTGAGGGCTCGAACCTGAACCTTTTTTCATTCAATAACTTTATCATGAGAAGTTGTTTCACGCACAAGTGAAGACCCTAATTAAAAATGTAAAAAGAACTTCAATGACGATCTAATCATGTTAAAGTACATTTTTAAATTGACTTTAAAAGTAGAAGTGCTAAAAAAGGTACTTAATTGCAGTACTTTGATTAAGTTTAATTCTCTGCTTTCCACCTCTGGGGGTAAACACACTGCATGGACAAAATAAAGCTGTCATCAAAAAACAAAAGGTAAAACACACTACTGTTTCGGTTGGACCAACTTTACCTTTGATATTACAGCTGTGCCTTTGCTTTGAGAAGCTTCTGCAATGTTACAAGATTTATAATCATCCAGTGCATAATTAGTTTTTAATCAAGAACTCACATTGATGATGGTAGAGTCTGACTGCTTTGCAAAGCCTTCTCCAGCAAAAAGATTCTCTGTGGATTTAAGATTTGGACGATGAGTTTTTCACCATTTGTATGAATAATTAGTTGAAACTCTTTATGTATGTCATTGAGAACAAATATAGAAGTTATATGTTCTCGACGACATTGAGAAAGTATGGCTCTTGAAGAAGTCAGTTGAAAATATTTAGTCATGTAATTGCTTGACTAGGCCTATATTTTTTGAGATAGCATCGCTATTTGGTTTGTAAAAAATGTTTGGAATTACAGTTAAGTGTTTCTTTGTTGACCGGATGTCACTACCGAAGAGATAAATATTGTATAAGCGCAACTCTTTCAACACTCACTCCACCTTCAGCTGCTTTTGATCACAAGTCTATGTTCTTATGCATAAGGCCACAACTTCTCCTTGCATTAACCAAACCAACAGTAGGATCCAATAAATATCGTTTTTGAACTGTGCTCCAGATTTGTTTTGAGTTTGTGGATAGTGATGAGAACAGAGTGTCTTCATGCAGCTGCAGCGGTGAAATGGTGACGCTCGAACAGAGGGCAACTGTATAGAGACTTCTCTTTCTCTGAGACCTTTTCGGTTAAACTTGTGCCAAAGCAGCTGTTTAGATGCAAGCTTGTTGCATCTTCCTCACATTCTCACAGCCTGCACTCTTCAAATCCTCTCAGAGCCCCCAGAGGAGCAAAGGCCTCGGTCTTTGCAGCGATGTCTGTGTTCTGTCTTAACCTTTTCATGACTCTAATGTCTAAAATAGCTCATCCTACTCTAGGATTGAAAAATGCCGACAGTTGATTGAGCTTCAAGAAGAGTGAGCTAAAGTTTGCTGTCTAATCTTTTATATGTGCAGATATTGTCAGAGGATAAACAGCCTCCGCTGCTCAGATGAGAGAGGAAACATTTCCTGAGATGAGCATGTCCATCGGGTGCTATCTCTCTGCGGCGGACTCATTTGACGTTGCTGAGTCAACACAGTATTATGGTAAGACATTGTTCCTTATATCAATTTGGTATTCAATTAAAATGTATTTCATGAATCAGATTTTTGAACGTTATTTAAAAAAAATGTACATGAATAATTTAGTGGCAAAAGGTTACCATGCCACTTACATCATGTGTTTTTGATCAAATATTCAGAGCCCTTTATCTCTGTAACACTTCATTTAAAGTCCAAATATTATTCTTGAGAAATAGTGTCTGAATATTGCTTTGTCAAAGTTTCTGTTTCATTGTGTCATGGAGTACTCTGCGGCGTCTGGAAGTCCAGTCAATGGAAGTGTAGCAAGCAGAAGTTTGCAAAGCTTCTCACCAGCTTTTAATGTTTATCAAGACGTCCCGTGGTTTACAAATAGATGCGAGCACCGGAAACTACTTCTGCTTTGGCTCCAAAAGGACATAAAACATCTGTGAAAGGAACCAGACTGAACGCCAGTAAAGAGACCACCACCATGCAGGAAGATATTCTTGAATGAGATAACTTTTTCCTCATGTTTTCTGTTTTTCTTTCAGTTAAATTAATGTTCTTACTCTTGTCACTGACAGTTTCTACGTTTCTACAAGCTAACAAAAAAAACTTGTGCTGATTGTGACATCCATTTTCTTAATGGGGGCCTCAAATCTAAAATCAGAATAAATTTTTTTTTTACATTTATAGCGTTATGAAAACGGTAAAAGCTACAAAGCAAATAACTACAGTACTATAAACAAAAATGGAACCTTTTCAGCTGCATCATGTTTCCAGAGACAGAATTCCAGGATTCTAAAGGTCTTGCTCTTGTCTTTTATTACATCCCATTGGCCTCACAAGATTTATTAGACAGATCTTTGTGGGAATTTATGACCGTGCAATGACTTGGATTCAACCATACTTATTTCATGCTTGCTTTGTCAGAATCCTCTTCTGGGGTTCCACAGGGGTCTGTTTTGGGCGCATTCATTTGTTTTTCTACCTTCTTTTATGCTTCATTCTTAGAAAACCACAATAACACTATAACAAAATAATGTACAGGTCCTTCTATTACTTTGTTTTAAAAAAGTTTTCAAAATACCAAATATTGGATGACCCTCAGTTTTAAACGAGTCTTACTGTTGTATTGATCAAAAGAGGTGATGGTAATTAGTTTAAACTGTATTTGTAAACCCTTCAGTCAGTAGGTTGATCTCGGGCCCTTGAGAATCAACTCTTTTTAATGTGGCTTTAAGATGGAATAGTTTTACATGAGATGACCTGGCAAATGTGGTGCTAAGATTCGGCTTTTTCACGTCAGGAAGCTTTCAAAAGCAAAACCTTTCCTTGCACAACAGAGTTTTAAACTACCAATACATGTCTTATCATCTTTTGGCTGAATTATTGCAATGCACTTCACTTTACAGCTAGCCAGTCTTCCCTTGTTCATCTCCAACTGGTCCAGAATGCATCTTTATGTTTTCCTGCTGAAGCACAAAAAGATTTTTTAAACATTAAATATTTTAGAGTCCGTTTAAGATCCTTTTATTTGCTGTTAGATCTTTTTAAGGTCTCACATCACCATTTCTCACTGTGCTGCTGACTCCATAAATACTTTGTCATGAGCTCAAACCAGCAGAACAAGTTCCATCAGAAAAGCAAGGTTTCAAGGAGACAGCTCCTGCTCCTAAACTCTGGAGCTTTCTACCGCTGCATTCAGATTCCTTTAACTCCCCTTATTGCTTTTCAATTTTGCTGACTTTTTAACTTTAAAGAAATTTGTAGTAGATGACGCCTTGTGTGCGTTTCATGTCTTGCATTGTTTTGAATTTTGGTTTCTTTTATTGTGTACAACACTGTGTAACTTCAGCTTCGTATGTAAAGTTGAGCTGAGTGCAAAATGTTACTAAATTCATCGATGTGCTTAAATTCTTTCTGCAGATGTTCTTGTGGATCCACTGAGCTGCTCTTACCAAGAATCAGATCTACAAAGTCCTATCTATGGCCAGCAACCCTTCAGTCCTGTTAACATACAGTTCTCGATGTATGGAGCGTCAAACACGCAAGCATGCAACTCTCCGTACGCTTACAACCATCCGTGCTCTGAATACAGCTGTGAGCCTGACATGGAGATCCAGAGCTCAACCAGAGGGAACTTCATTAGCTTCCCAGTGCTGAAAAGACCCAGAATGGGCCCTGGAGCTCGCGTCAAGGGCCAGGATGAGCTGTGTGTGGTTTGTGGAGACAAGGCCTCGGGATACCACTACAATGCACTAACTTGTGAGGGATGCAAAGGTTGGACGATCGGGACTCTTTATAGTTTTTTTAATTCCCTTTTTAAATTGCACTACTGCCCAATAGTATACATTTAACTTTGATAAAGTCTAGGGTTCAAGTGACCAAGAAAAGAACCATGCCGTGTTCAAGTTGTGGCACACAAAATTAATCTTTAAAGGTAACGCAACACCAAAAATAAACCACTTCAGCCATTTCCATTCATTCATTTATCTTCATGTCGGCTTTATTCCCTTTCGGGGTCTCCACAGCAGAATGAACCGCCAACTCTCTGGCATATGTTTTACGCAGCGAATGCCCTTCCCTGCCGCAACCCATCGCTGGGAAACATTCACACACACTCATTCACACTTTAACACTATGAACAATTGTTCTTACTCAATTCACTTATTCTGCATGTCTTTGTTCTTGTGGGGGAAACCGGAGCACCCGGAGTAAACCCACGCGATCACGAGGAGAACATGAGAACTCCACACAGAGATACCAACTGATCCAGCCCAGGCTCGAACCAGAGACCTTCTTGCTGTGAGACGACCGTGCGACCCACTGCGCCACCGCGACGCTTCATTTCCATTCAAATAAACTGAATCAGATTACTGTTTTGTTACATTTGTTTAATGTAGTCAATGAAGATAAATATTTGTTTGTATTAAAACCTCATATATATAGGGGATTTATCAATTTAAGATCGATAATTGATTATATATCAAATCATGACCCTAATAATTGTAATCGAATTGGTAGATACCCAATGATAGTCAGCCTTATCCTTTACTATATATATATATATATATATATATATATATATATATATATATATATATATATATATATATATAAATGATACATAAAATATTACAAATAACTTCTTTTGTACTATTTTTCTATAATTTTCACAAAATTATCATCAAGGAATATTTCCTGAAAGCCACTTTCAAGAACAGTAAAATAAGTTGAGCTGAAATGAAGTTTAGTGTAGCTTTCTTTAATATATATAAAGTATCATGAAATATGGCCCTGCTCTGATGATTTAAAACATACTTGCTTACTTCTTGTGTTGTAGGTTTTTTCCGGCGCAGCGTGACCAAAAAGGCTGTGTACCATTGCAAGAGTGGTGGAAGCTGCGAAATGGACATGTACATGAGAAGAAAGTGCCAGGACTGCCGGCTGCGCAAATGCAGAGCTGTTGGGATGTTGGCAGAGTGTGAGATTGACTTAAACCTTTCTTTTCACTGAAGACAATTGTTGGGAAAACACAGCATTGCATCAGTGATCCTTTTGTTGATTAATGAGATAGACAGAGAACAAGGAGACACAAGATTCAACAGGGAAAGCTTTATAACTTTTTAAATCTTTCCAGAGCGTGAGCCAGAGAGCACAAGTCGTGCATAATAGGGGGTTACTTTAACTAAAACAAGAAAACTGAAGGAGCTTGCTGCCATTTTACAATCTAGAAAATATCACTTTAACCAGTCAACTTGTACATCAAGTTTATAGAAGGATAAAGGTCAGATATGCTTTGTGAGGAGAATGAATAAACAAACTGTTCCAGTCCAAAGTGTTTGTCCAAGTACCTACATTGTCAAATCAACATTCAAGATGTTCCATATATTATCAAAAAAACTAGAGTAAAAGTTTTTACTTCACTTACAATGGCTGATCATTGCAAGAAATAGAAATGAAATAACGCTTCTTTTCCCCTTGTTCTCAGGTCTACTCACTGAAGTGCAATGCCAGTCAAAGCGCCTGAGGAAAGGATCCAAGCCAAGATCGACAGGAAGCACTGAAGAAGACCAATCAGAAAGCAGAAGTGTGTCATCCACTAGCAAACTCACAACACAGGTACTTATCATCTTTCATTTTACATGTTTCAAAATACGTTCAGAATGCTAATGATTATTGATGGCCTTGTTCGTTAGTCAAGCAGTCATTGAGCAGGACGGGTACAGGGAAGCTGCGTTTGTATTTAGAGCCTGTGCTCCTTTCCTGGACCCGCCCCTTCCCCTTCCCCTTCCCCTTCCCCTTCCCCTTCCCCTTCCTCTTCCCCTTCCCCTTCCCCTTCCTCTTCCACATCACTTCCTGTCTAAAAGTCTAAATGGATCTGTTATGACTCCAATAAATAGAGAGGAAATAGGAATTGCGATGATGGTGAGAGTTAAAACAAACAGTGAGCAGACACAAGTTTTTAATCACAAATACTTGGGTTAGATTTTTCACAGGGTTTCACAACTTAAACGCCTGCATAACTAGAACAGAAACACAATAAACACAACCGAAGGAAACACCTATGCAGAAACCAATAAATGAATAAAATAAGATTCCTTCTTATTAAATTCCTTTTTTTTTTTTAAACAAACTCTTGCCTGAAAGCCCCTAAAGAAACTAAGTGCCACAGCTTGTAAAACCCAGCAGCAGAAGACACAGGTGCTTGGCAAAAAAACTGAAAAGAACCGAAAGTGTTAAAAAGGTAGAGAACCAATGGCCTTGTAGCGCGATCCTAAAAATACTATTTTTAAAATCTAAAGGTTCCTAATGTTGAAATGACTCTGTTTGTAGGTATCATTTACTTTTTCCAGAGAGCAGAGATGCATTCTGAATAAAATTGTTGAGGCTTATCGTAGGTTCATCATTCAAGACAACTCCGGCTGCCGGGTGAGGAAACATCCTTTTCTTTCTCTTGTTATTGAATCCAAGAAAAAGGATACATAACACAGATGTCTGAATCCTTAGGTCCCTCTCTGGTCTACTTTAACAAGCGCCCATCTGACGCCACCTCAGATGGAGAAGCTGCTGCAGTTTTCAAGCAGCGTACCTGGTCAGTCGCAACATATTTTATTTTCCATTTGAATCAAGAATCTGCTCTAATGCAGTCCCATCTCTTGAGCAGGGTTTGATCTCCTGGAGACCTCAGACCAGAACACGCTTCTGTCCAGTGCCTCAGTTGAAGTCATGTTCCTGCTCTTAGCGCAGCAGTTCTCGGAGAGCCCTGCTAGAGCCAGCACTGGTACGAACACACCTTCTTGTGCTTAAATAATTTGTTCCAAAATGTACATTAGCAACACATCAAACTATAGAATATCCCAAAGTCTTCATCGGCTACACTAACCCAAATGTTGTCAAAGCTCATTTATTTGATCTCTAGCCATTTCCTCACTAAATGAAGATGAGATGATAATGAATGAAATGGGGCACAATGTCAGCGCAGCCAGTAAGAGGTTATTTCTGCTGTGGTCTTCGGTTACTTTGAGATTTATCTTTGTGAGTTCTAACAGTTTAAAATAAAATGAACTCTGTCCAGACTGGGGCTAAATACACACTAAATGAAGTATAAATAATACTCAAACTGAGTTAAGCGGTTGATCAAAATGGTAAAATTATACACAGAAGCATTAATTTGCTAATATTTTATTGTATTTCACACTATATAACACATTTTTTTGTTCTTTCTCTATGTGAAAATAGAGTATAACATTTTGAGGCACAATTTGAGAGGAAATCTGTAGAGAATGACCTGATAGACTCAGAGTAGATACGATTTAGCGCTTTAGATTTTATCTAGCATTTTGGACATTTGTGTTTGTGGACATGTTGGTTTTTTGTTTTGTTTCGTTTTTTTTTTTTCTTCAAAATGAGCAAACAGTAAAAATGGAATAAATGAGCTGCTGAGGATCAGAATAGTGATTTGTGTTTCTCACACTCCGGCGAGAACAGTATCTGAGCATCGTTACAGTGCTGTTATTTAAGCTACAGTTATACGTTTTAGGTAAACAACTATGGTCTCCTATCTTTGAAGATTTATACAAATATTGTCCACTTAAATATTTCTGTCAAAAAAAAAAGACACTTTGATTTTGACTCCTTTGCTTAGTTTGTTGCGAGGTCATTTGTCTTCAGAGATTTTTTTCATGTTTTTTCAATTCATATTTTATAGGAAACACTCAGAAATTCACTATAAATTCAGTGAACAAATATAAAATTTTATATCTTGTACTAATTGCTAGAAGAATTACTAAACACACATATATAAAAACTAAACCCCATTTGTATGACATTTCTTTTGAAAATAAAACTTTATGGGACTCTTATTTAAAAAGTAATATGCAAAGACTGCCTAACAAAGAAAGTAAATCCACCCAAAAAACACAATATTTTCATTTTTTACTTAATAATCCCAATGAATTTAAAAAAGATTTAATGTATTGTTATCAATTAATTATTTATTTTTTGTTTAAGTAAAAAAAAAATACGGGATCTAAATGGGCTGAGTTTTATATGCAAAACATATACATAAATATAAATTATTAGGCATACATACTGTTGTTGAGGGTAGAACTTTGTAACTTGTGTTTTTCTTTACATACTTTCTGCTATATTTTCTGGAACAGCTTTAAACCCATCAAACGTGAATAACTCCGGTCCTGATTGGCTGAGAGCTTCAGAGTCTAAGAGCGGGACTGGAGACAGGACGCTTGCACACTCGGGTAACTGCTGTCGTCGTTGTACCAACTCTAGAATACATTTCACACAAATCTGGTTATTTCTGACTCTGCTGATGCTGTCTTCTTTTTTTGATCAGCGTTGAACAACGAGTTATTGAGATCTGTGGAGAATTTTCTTCAAAGTATGCGAACCATTGCAGTCACCGAGGCTGAATACTCACTCCTGACAGCAACTGCAGTACTCTGCTCAGGTTTGTGGAATTTTAACACAAATGCTGCTTTTCAATTTAAACTGTTTCCCGAATAGCCAAAATTAAGCCAAAATATACAAGAAAAACAGGAAATGAGGACCTCTAGTGTACGAAAAATGTCTCCACATTAGCCAGAGTAACTTTTAACGTATATTCTCTGAAAGTTTCTGAAAAATAAATTGTTTACAGCTGCAGCATTTCGTTTCAAGTTCTTATTTCAATCAATCAATCAGCTTTTACATAGCGCTTCTTTAGCGATTGCTTTCAAAGCAGCTTCACAAAGTCCTCGTGAGGATCAGAGAGGAGTTCCTCTGTGAGGCCCCTGGGAGCCTCGCTGACTGAGGCAGGTGCTAATCACCTCGCCAGCATAAAGAACATACAAACTTAATATCCATCGACGAACAGTTCACCGGACAGAACCTGAAAAAACAGCACAAAGACAAAACAGAAACTAACAAACAAAATAAAAAACGGTTAGAAAACTGTAACACAGACAACAAACAGGTGATCAGCATCAGCTGCTTGTTCTAATAATAAATTAGACGTTTTGAGAACAGTTAAAAAAACCATCCATTTTTAAATTGAGTATTTGTAAACAAATTAAAATAAGTTTTCAATACAAAACATGTTATTAAAACATCTACAAAATACAGACTGTATATTGATTGTTTTCATTCATATTATTATAAATCTTGTGTCAGTCTATTGCAGTCGTTTAAAACATTTTTCATAAAAACATTAACATCAAACCATCCACATAAACCTGAAAGCATTGCAGAACAGATGAGCCGTCCCAGCAAACACAAACTTCACTCTTATTTTTAGAACCTAAAAATAACATTCTCGGAACGTTCACTTTTGGTTCTTTTTTTTTTTTTAGAACCTAAAATTAACATTCTCGAAACATTCTCCTTTGTTATTTTGAGGTTCTAAAAAGAAAAAAACATTCTCGAAATGTTCCCTTTTGGGTTTTTTTTTTTTTTTTTTTTAGAACCTAAAAATAACATTCTCGGAACGTTCTCCTTTGTTATTTTTAGGTTCTAAAAAGAAAAAAACATTCTCGAAACGTTCCCTTTTGGTTTGTTTTTTTCATCCAGAAACTAAAGCTGAGCGTGTAGAACTATAGAAATGTAAGAAACTGTTGTTGTTGTTGTTCATTATGTAGACTCATCCCTGACTTGGTGTTTCTGTGCTGCAGACAGACCGTCTCTGCTTGCGGTCGACTGCGTTGAGAGTTTACAGGAGATGGTTCTGGAGCTTCTGTCCAGAGTTTGCTGCTGCTGTGTTCAGGGGACACCTCAGGACCCTCGAAGGTTCCCGAGGCTCCTGGGACGACTAACTGAACTGAGGACGCTACGACATAACCACCTCAGCCTTCATCTTCAGCACACGTGGGACATGCATCCTTGAGGCCGCCTGCAGCGACAGCGAGACTCCTGGAATGTGATCGCAACTGCTGCAGAGCATTTATTGCCCATTATAGGTCCATGTTATGGTTAGAAATGTGCATAGTTTAGTTAAAAAAAATAAATCTCTACAATTTGTGACGTTTTGAAATAACAAATGCATAAAGGAATATTTTGTGATTATATTTTTTGTGGTATAATATCAACTTAAACTCAAACTTGACTAAAAATGAGGCTTTATTTGGTACTAAACTGTAATTGAGTTGTAAAATTCAGAATATGTCCATCTACCAAAAATATATTAACTGGACTGTAAAACTATTTATAACAGACATCTGTGCGAAGTCCAGGACACATCTAGCCAAGTTTTTGATTCCTGAAACTTACCTGAACACGGCCAATCCTGGATCTGATGCAACTTCTGGTCCAGCCAATAGCAATCTTTCTAATTGAGGAGGTGGCAACAGTCCTGGAGAGCTTTTTAAAACCATCTTTCTCTTTGGTTGCAACATTTCTTTACATTTTTGTATAACCATACCAATTAAAATGATACTTAATGAAAATTAAAACAGCAAGAAATACTAGAACGGAAGCCAACTGCATCGTAAAAACGCTCGTACATTTCAGTTTTTTGTTCTTCCAATTCTTTTACTTGGTTATAATACATTCTTGCACATTCTCTTCAGCAGCATTGCTCAAACTTTTGGTTTGGCTGGAAAGCAAAAAAAAAAAAGGTATATCATCATATGCGAACGTTTGAATGCAGAACAAAAACAAAAACAACAATATTTAGTCAAAAACAAACACCCAGAGACAAGCTTCAATAAAACATTTATTTCCCCAGATGAGAAAATATTGTTCCAGACAGAGTATTTGGTTTTGTGGTAAAAACTGCAGTTTGTACAAGCTTTTAAAATGTGCTATAAACAAAACATGTTAAGAACTTCCTACAATAAATAAAAGGCTTTGTGCTTGATGAGGAAAGGTTCTCTCTGTCACACAACTAATGTAAAAAATGATCCTTTCAGCATCTCATCTTAAAACTTTTAAAAAACTAAAGCAGGATACAAAAGCCCATCTGAAGTTAGATCTTTAAAGCCTATGCAATAGTTTAGCATCTTAAATAGAGGATTTTCATCTTGACCCAATATAATTTAATCCACTACCTCTTTATGGTCCATAAATAAATTACTTTGTTCATACAAAAATGTCGATTTAACCACAGACAACTGTGAGTTGGTACATTTACATAAATGATTGTAAGCAAAAAGCTTTCGACTCACATCCGATGGCTACAAAGCTCATCTCCAAATCTTTTTACACTTAAATACACAACCTTCATTCAGTCACTTCTCCAGGCAATTTATTCAACAGAAAAAAAAACTCTGATCAAAGCAAAAACTAACAAAAAATTATTTACAAATTTGTTTTTATAATATGCAAGTGGACTAAAAATCAGTTTTAAGAAAATGGCAGTGATTCCTTCAAACTTTCCATTCACTCAATCATTTCAAATATCAAAAATGATTTACTCTCTATGGATACAAAAGCTAAAACTCATAGTATTTTCGACTTACGATGCCAATTCATAAAATCTGCCACTCATTCACTCCTAAACCTGCAGAAGAAACCTCATCAGAATGTATGAATCTGAACCTGCATACGTGACGACGGTTACGGATGCCATTTGGGTTCTACATGAAGTTGGAGGCCACAAACCCTTGATCTCCTCGAACCCGGCTCAAGTGAGTCACAGCCCGATCGTAGGCCACCTGCACAGACTTCCTGAGAGCCGCCTTCTTCCCTTCCATTATTCGCAGTTTATCAGTAGTGTCATCAACGCCGAGAGGAATCACCTTCTCTCTGGGGAGCCACTGCCTGCAGACACAAGCACAGCTTCCTCTGAGCAAACCATTTCCACAGAGCGCTGATTTAAGACCGGCTCCATCGCTGGGATTACCGTTCCAACACGGGTTCCTGAACGCTGTTTTAGTCCCTACAAGTTCCTTTTAAAAAGCAGACTGAATACTTAAGAGTTTGATCCCCCTCCCTTAAATGCCTGCTGTGTTAAAACATTGAGACAGATCAAGAGATAGAAGGAAAGAAAGGAAAAAAACAGGAGAAAAAGAAAAAAGCGGAGTGTGTGAGAGAGAGAGAGAACGAATGAGAGAAAGGAGAAAGAAAAAAGGACAAAGTGGAAAAAACTTGTGAAAGACAAAAAGAGAGGATGAAGAAAGATGAGAGCAAGATATAGAAGGAAAGAAAGAAGAGACAAAAACAGGAGAGCAAAAAAAATGTGGAGGGTAAGTGAGAGTGAGAAAAAATGAGAGAAAAAAAAGAGATGGGTTGCACAAGAGAGAATATAGAAAGGAGGAAAAAGAAGAAAAGATGGGAAAGGGAAAAGATAGAGGAGGTAAAGTGAGAGATGAGAATAAGAAAGCATAGGAGACAGTAAGAAAGGAAACCGATATCGAAAAACAGAGAAAAAGGAGAGAGGATGAAAAGATCGGTAGAGAGTAAGATGAGAAAGGCAAAAATAGACACAGAAAAAGAGAAAGAGAGAGCAATAGCAGCAGGTGAAACAAGTCTTCTTCGCATCTGGTGTGTTACTCTTAAGCTCATTAAAATACACAGAAATGAAGAAAATGAAACTGACTCACTGCAAGTGAATCCAGGTGCTCAACCTGAAGTTTAGGTTGAGACTAAATAAAAGAGCGAATAACTAACCGTTGAATGTTTTGCTGGTACAGCTACCAAATAGATTTACAACTTAGGTAAAGTTTTTACTGGCTTTTTAAAAGTCATCAATATCTTTCAGCCAGTTGAAAAAATGTCAAGTAAGCATCCACAATAGTCTTTTATGAAATAAATGTTATTTTCAAAGACCCATGTAGTGCATAATTGACTGGCGTTCTTAAACATACGGCGGTGTAAGCGAGGACCGGTTGAAGGAAAGGCTGAACTCACCATGTGCGTTTGTTGTCAAAGAAGAGGACGAGAAAGAGTTTCTCCCCAGCTTCTTCCTGTCTCTCTTCCCCCAGGCGCAAGACGTCGAGGGGCGGGACTGGGATAGGCACGCTGTTGTGCAGCAGACCTTCCCGAGGCATCTCTGGATCTATGATCTATGAAGTGAATGCAGATAAAAGCATTCATTAAATCTCAGTGGACACTTTAAACGAAGAAAAACCTTCTGCTTTCTCTCTCAATGCGCATTAATGTGCAGTGACTGAGCTGCAGTTCCTCTTCTGAACACAAGAGGCAGACTGCAGAACTGAGCACGATCACTGACCGCTAAACTACAGTTTTTTTACATTCCTGACTCCATTTAAGACTGATGCAACAAACAACAACTACTTTTACCAAAATAATAATTAAAATTAAAATACAGATGTTGATTTATAGTATTTGTTAGGTTTGACAAAATAAAAGCATGTGATATAAGATTAATTATATAAGTAGATTCTCTAAAGAAAACAAATGCTTTTGTCTTAACTATTGTTTTTCATCACAGGGTTCTTACTATTTCTATTAACTATTTCTACTTACTAATTATCAAAATTTTAAATGAAAACAAATTTGAGCATTGACCAAGATGACATTACAAGTTTTTTTTCCAGTACATGACACTAAACGTAAAAAACACGTATTAATGAAAAAAAAATCACATCTGCAAAGATAACATGAATGTTACTGTATGAATACAAATGTGTTCAATGTCTTTGGAACTGCAGACTGAAGGCCTTTCTCACAAGTCATTATTAAACAGAGCAGCTCAATGTTAGGAGGAAATGTAGTATGATTATTTTTGTAAAATTGTTTTGTGTTGTCAAAAACAAATATTTAATACATCACTCAAATAAATCTGCTCAAAGTCCTGCCAGCATAAGAAAGAAGAAATGAGGAAGAAAAAAAATCAATGTTCAATGGAAAAAATACTCTAAATACTTTAAAATTTGAATATATTTATTTGGCGAGTGGAAAAACCTCGGCGTGTTCAGCAGCTTTCTTTAGGTTCTCCTAAAGGTGTTGTCCTTTAATCATAAAAGAGGTCAACTGTGAACGGTTCATTTATCCGCATTTTCAGGTACTCAGTTCAAATTTATTGTACTAGTCATTACGGAAAGCCAACCTTCAAAGACAAGCACTAGTGGGGAAACTCGTGAAAAATTACTCAAAGAAACATAAAAAGTATGCGTAAAACAAAACACGCAACTCTTCAACTACTTTTCTCCATCAGAATGAGACCGCGAACATTAGTTCATAACGAGATCAGAAATGTGGATTCAGTCTACCAAAAGAATGATATGAGAAACATGATCTGATGAATGTCTTTTCAATCTGATTAACATATAAACGTTAACATAAACTTTAAAATGGACATTAAAGTGCAATTTGGATACTAAAGTTTGGATCCTATAAGGATTATATCATATAATTCTACAACAATCAGGAGGTAAAGCTCATCCACAGTCTTGCATAAGAGCCCTACTTTCTCATTTGAGGAGTCAAAGTCTCAACTCGATGTGTTTCCGAGCAAGGCTTGCTTTCATAACTCTGAGGTCCTTCCTTGAGCAGCTCGGCCAGAACTTTCTCTGTGGGCTACCTCTATGTTTCACATGAATACCTGGTGTTAGGCATCCCCGAGCCTTTCTGAAGAAGTGTGAAGGACACCCAAAGTAGATGTCGTAGAAGAAATAACCAAAGGCGTTTCTCACCAGAGCAGGGTAGGATGGATACCCTCTGCTTTTGGCCCAAACCAAGTCCAGAGGTTCTGGCTCAGGCGCGTCCACATTCGAGAGCGCATCTAAAGCAGAACTACGGTTACACAAACAACTAAACAACAATATGACAGTGGGAGAGTGATGTGGTAAGTACCAGTCCCAGTGTAGTCGGAGTCTCCGTTCACAGTTTCTAAGAGCGGCACTTTGGACAGAGCAGGTTTCCCTCTGCTCTTTTTAGGTGGTGAGATCCTGAGACAGAAACAAAATATGTTGTCTGAAAAGAGTTTCATAAGGGAGGCATTTTAGCTTCCTCTTACATTTCTCGAAGCGTCGGAGATGAACTGCTTTCCGAGTCAGAGCCACCGTCTTTGTGCTTTCTGAATCCATTGCAGAGGACTGAAAAAAAATGTATGAATGGTACAACTTCAAATCTTTCGAAAACGCAGCGCAGAGGCAATCTGCAATGTAGAAACGTGTCCTTATTGTCAATTGTCCTTATTATACATTTTCAGAATCCTATGAAGGGAGTCCAGATTCCAGAGTGTGCATACTCAATTTAAAATGTATTAAAAAAAAGATTTAACTTGTACTATGCAGGGTTGAAGATATTTTTTTCACATTAAACATTTTATATCAAATGCATTGTTTTAAACCTCAACCATCACTTGTATGTTTTTGAGCATTTACAAAGGTTTTCTCAAACTCTGGCAACCCTAACCAAGCTTTTCACAAAGTCGAGCATTATGAGCATTTTCTCAAATTCTGGCAACCCTATTAATTATTTTTTAACATATAGGACACGTCTCTGGCAACCTCAACTATCACTATTATGCTTTTAAGCATGTTTGTGTGTTTTATTAATCTCTGGCAACCCTTACAATCAGATTTGCCTTTTTTTTTTACATTTATGAGTATTAAGATCACATTTGGCGATCCTAATCATCAATTTTGACTGTATATGAGCCTTTTCTCAAACTAGGGCACTGCTGAACACCACTTGTTTTTGAGGATTTACAAAAGGTTTCTCGATCTCTGGCAACCCGAATGATGACCAAGTTTCTCAGACTAATGCCACGGTTACATGATGAAAGCAGCTCCCATGACGTGAACGGGATCACATACGACGGTGCGAAACCAGAAGTTCCAGCCTATGCAGTGAAATTCCATTTTTTGCTCCGACGAAAGTTCAGCTGAATTTAACTTTGACCTGCGCTGCCGGGTCACGTGACGCCACAACTGAGCACTGAGAGTTCAGGGCTTGTGTTTACTCAAAAGCTAGATTTTAAGTGTTTGTTAGAAGGACACCTGCTACCGTTTGAACATACTTTTTTTAAACATGTTACCTGCTGGGTAGTTTACGCTGCCGCACGCCCATTTGGTGTGCTTTCTGTAAATAGACATCAGCACTGCAGGAAATTATTTACAGCCTAGAAAAGGGATTTTAAGACTTTTTTTAGACTTTGTAAGACCTAAAATTTTAGCTGTTCAGTTTTAGACTTTTTAAGACCCCACGGAAACCCTGTCATTATAGCAGTGTTCTGTAAAACAATGTAAAATGAAGCACCTTCAAAAGCCGTTATTAAAGCAAATCAATTTATTTATTGTAAAAGTTTAACATGGCAAACGTGACATGCCCAAACATGTACATCCAGCCCACTGGGGTTCGAGTCTGACCCTGATGCTGCTGTGCTGGTCTCTCTCCCCTGTCTCTCTCCTCAAAACTTTCTATATACTTCTATCTTCACTGTCCTGTCCATAAAAAGAACCTAAAACATAGTAAGAACATGAACATAAAAAAGATAACTAGACATATTAAACATAGATCGCAAACATTGCTTGAAAGCAGTGAATGTTAAGAGTCACGTTTTTAGTAGTGCTCAGTTAAATCATAGATTCGGGAATATTTACCAGGTTCTTGTGTGAGTCGAGGAGGTGTTCTCTCCTGCTCTGGACTACAGCTTCCACTTCTCTGCTGCTGTTTGGGAGGAGCTGATATGGGCGGAGGTGTTGCAGGTTTTGGCTGTACTAAAGTTTCTGTTTTGATTGGGTTTGTGCTGTTGGTTCTGCATACAGGGTCCAGGTCAGCTTTGACTGCTTCCTCCCGGTTTCCGTTCTGCTTCTGATTGTCTCGCTCACGCTGAAGCTTTGCTTCATTTTTTGCTTTTTTAAACAGGACGGAGGTACGCCGCCCGACACCCCCAGTGATGGGCCTGGATGGAGATTCGGTGGACGAGAGACCATTGGTCAGTTTGTTTAGGGGTGGTGAATCCTCTGGTTTGGTGCAGTTGTTTACAGGTGGGCTGTCTGAATTGGTTTCGAGGCTCTCGCTGTTGAGTCTGAGGCGCTTTGGTGGGCATAAGGACGTTCTGGGGTCAGCAGTCATTGGTCGGAGAGTCGGTGGCTCTTGGGGGCCATCTTCTGGTAGAGGGGACAAAGGCAGGGCTGTGAGCTCCAGCGTTGGTGGGGGGGTTGATTTACAATCATCTAGGTGAAAAGCGGGGGGAAATGATAATTAAAAAAACATTATAACTTTCTTTTTTAAACACTTAACAAAAATGTGTAAAAATATTTTTTGTTGTTCCTGGTGAACTCTAAGCCCTGGAAACCTAATTAAACACTTTACACACATCTCGCACTCACGATTTCTGCTTGGCCACTTCCTCCTCATTGCTATTTTCCATCTCTTTATTATTCAATGGAATCTTTACAACATGTGTTATTTTGAAAACAACTCCAACAGTTCCAGCTTTTATTAAAAGTATGCATTTTGTTATGTTGAAATTGTAATTTAAGAGTAAAATAAAATAATATTAATCAAAAAATTATCAATTATTTTAATTAAAATAGCAAACAATTAATTTGATTATTTTAATTTAATATTTAATTAACGCACTTTGAATTACTCTGTGTACGAAATGTGCTATACAAATAAACTTGCCTTGCTTTGCCTAAAGGAAAAATTAAATCTTTAACAGTTTGTTCAAACCATGCACTTCACAGCTAAAGGTGCAGCTCTTACCCTTTTCTCCCTCTGCAGCCATTTTGAAAATGAAAATGAGGCTCTGGAAAAATTGAGGAAAGTGAAGAAAACTCTGGTGTGCACAACAAACTTGGTTGCAGGCAAGTTTTTGTTAAATGTATTACATTAATGGTAAGGTCATATTTACAACGTGCACAAGGAGCAAAAAAATGTAATCTGTCAATGTTCTTCCTTTTCTTCAAATTACTTCCATTTTTTTCCCATTTGCTTTGCTTTAGTTCTCGAAATGTCAACAAAAATGTCATAAGTCATGAAAATAATCATATCGTCACCCATTGTCAATTCCAAACAACATGCTATAGTCATTTTGGAAAAAATGTAAATACATTTAAATACAAATAAAATTGCAATTTTTATAAATGTGCTAAAAACGGTCTGACACCAAAACAGAGAGAGAATTGTAGATCTGCCAATCTTGGGCTCTGCATGAAGGAATGCACGATCTGTTCGTAAATCTGACCGTGAAACCCCGTATGCAAGACGTTTGTATGCACACATTGATACATAAAACCCCTTATGACAATTTTATGCACAACATTTTTGATTTTGAAATCTAGCCTTGTCCTACCTTTGTCTGAGGATGACAGATTATGATCCCCATCCATCTCTTTCTCTTCATCCTCCTCCTCCTCATCATCCTCCTCTTCCTCTTTAAGATCTCCATTAAGCGTGTGAGAGTTTTTCAAGTTCTGCTTAAAGCGCACCCTGTTGATTTCTCGTCGCAGCAGGCGGATGCGCCTCGTCCGTGCACCACTGGAGCGCATGGATGTCACCACGTCTAATTTATCCAGCAGCTCCCTCAACTGGTTTTCCGTCGTCATGTGCAAGCGATTATCAGGATCTAGAAGCGTGTCGACTAGAAACACAACAAATTCAAAACACATGTAAGCGAGAGGGTAAAACACTCAAAACATCACAACCCATAAAAACTAAAACAACATCTTTCCTCAAAAACACTCACCATCTTCAAAAGTGCAGCGGTAGTAGTCATTTTTGTGAGGCGATTCAGGCAGATGCATGCCTGTGTCCAGGTCTAAGCCTGTGCTTTGAGCTTGTCTCTGAGCGTGCCTCAGGACAGCGC
The DNA here is from genome assembly GCA_900490495.1 of Danionella dracula. Lineage (NCBI taxonomy): Eukaryota > Metazoa > Chordata > Actinopteri > Cypriniformes > Danionidae > Danionella > Danionella dracula. The sequence goes on from UELW01000445.1 coordinate 241,165, forward strand.
CCCCGAGGTCCCTCAAGCGTATTGCAGCTTGGTGAAACACAGTGTCTTTAGAATTGTAAAGCAGGCAGTTAGAGATCATGAGATTGAAATCAGCCTCCATGTCTGCGACAGAGCAATATTTGTGAGCCTCCAGTTTGGATTTCATCGAGGAGAAGTCCATGGGTTGTGTGATGAACTCCAGGTAATCTGGGACCTGCGGAGCAGAACAACACAGTAATGGTTTAGAAATTGGACACAAGGACTTAGAAAACAAATATGTCAAAAAGATCTATAAAATAAATGTAACCTTATGGAGGGTGGGTAACCATACATTGTGACTTCGTCGACATATAATATAATACAATATAACAATAACCTGGTTTCCACAATGAATATGTCAATGTGTGCCTTATAAAGGGTTAAACAGTGACATTATAATCAATTTCATGCATTTATTAACATTTTTTCAATCATGTTTTAATCATCTTCAATAATAAACAGACCTCTTTCAAGTTGACAGGCTGTGCAAATATTTTGGCAGGGTCTTTCTCCTGAAGCTGGTCTAACGTGGAACGCAGCAGCACCAGAGCTGGAGTTAACTGATGCTCCGTCATGGCCTGCTGAACCTTCACCTACAAGTGCAAAATGTCTGGTTAAATTGAGACGTTGATTAAAAAGACTCTATAAAATATAACATAAAACAAAAAATTAAATAGATACTAGCTGCGTTTACTATGGTACAGTGAGTCAATCAAAAAAGCAGCTTATTTTAGACATGAGGCCTAATGTAGATAAACAATTCAAATTTAAAATTCATGTTAAATTACACAGGGTTAAAATGTAATTGCAATATATGAATGACTTCAGTAAGGCAGACTTCATTTTAAAATGAGAATATTGCTTTTACAATAAAGAATATCACATTTTTATGTTGTGGGGACAAAAAGAGCAGCCGGAGTATTAAAAGATTTCAGAAAGTCACATGTTGATGGTGTGTTCATATAACTTTGCTTTAAATGAATTCGAAGATTTGACTTGTCAAAATTATCCAGAGTAAAACTGGCAAAAGCACTGTGCGATCAAATACTGCAAATACAGAAACAAGAGACTTGGCAAAATAAATGTTTTTTGATCAACGAGCACAGATTTAAAAGGAAGTATTAAAAATCAGTTGATCCGTCTGATTAATTCCAATCAATTTAAGATAAGAAGTGTCCATGAAACACAGCTGCTACAAGAAAAACCTACACTTTAGTATGTATTTCTATACTGAATTTAAAAAAGGAAAAAATGTTACCAGAATTATTGTGTTTTTTTTAGTTTTTTTTTTAACCTGTTCTCTCTTTAGTTTCTCTCTTTTGCGAATGAGTTCAATGAGAAGTCGTGCTCTTTCCAGATCATGACGAAGCTTCTGCCAGTATTTCAGCTCTTCTCTCACAGCATTCAGCTTTTCATCAGGCTCCGACTATCCAAAAACATGGTATATGACAAAAAAACCCACAGGAAATGAGCAAAAGATTAATAACACAATCATTACATTTTCACTTAAAGCCACTTTAAAACTTCTAAAGAATCCATTTTCATTCTAAAAGCATCAAAAAAGATTTCAAAATGCACATTTTCTGACCTGCTCAGCATTCTTCTGGCTCTGCAAGTGTGAATGCAAACGTCGAATAAGAGGCACTCCATTGCGAGACTGGCGCTTAAGCAACCAGTAACTGTGAAGCCTCTGTATAAACTGATTCTTCTTCTGAATGACAACATCTTTTGAGATTTTTTTTAATCTGTAAAAACACAAAAAGGATTTTGAAGTTTTGCTTCAATTTGTTAACCAGAAACTATGGTTTCATAGTGTTTAACGTAATACCTTTGTGCAGGGATTTCTGTGACGTTGACCAACAGAGTAGACCCTTTTTTGGAAACATCTTCCTTCTTTCCTTTCTTCAGCTGCTGCTTAGTTTCTAGCTTACTGCTTCCTTTTTGCTTCTTTAACTCCGGTGTCTGTGAATACGCACTGCGGCCTCTGTTTGCCCGACACCCCAAAACCCTCCCCCCTGTTTCTTCATCATCTGACCCATCAACAACAGGCGAGTGGGCCTCACAAAATGCAGTCTTTTTCACTGAAAACGTAGTCCCATTCATGGTAGTTTCTCTGACTGGATCTATTTTCATAAACAGTCCTGCTCTCTGAGCACAGGTCACATGGAAGGCTGTGTAACAGTTCGCTTTGTGGCACTGTATAGATGCACCGCAACTTTTCTGCTTGCACAGGTAGCATGTGAGCTTCCACCTCGCGGGTGGAATATTATCCACACCTTCAATTGGTTCAAGGAACACAGTATTTGCAAAACACACTTCTGGGATCCAAATAGCACAAACAACGTGTGCCCATCGTCCATCGCTCGTTTGTTTAAACGCTCCACCCTGATTTGGGCAAAGCACACAGTCCACGGGTCGAGAGGGCGACTGCAAGCAACACCGGCAAAGCCACTGACCCTCAGGGATGTAGGGAACACCATAACACTCCTGGTGCACGGCCAGGTTGCAGATGTCACAGAATAAAATGACGTTACTATTGAGACACTCGTCATCAAGACAGACGCAACAAAAAGCATCTTCGTCAATTTCGCTTTGTGAGGGTGCTTGGCTGCGAGATTCTAAGAACGACTCCTTTTCGAGACGATCTATGAGGAGTTCGAAAGCGTCAGGAGAAATCATCGACTGGCCATCTGACGCTCGTTTTTCGTTCAACAGTTCAAGCCAGGCCACGTCTTCTTCATCCATGTCATACTCCGCATCAGCCTCCAACTCTTCCACAGATTTCTCGATGTATCGATAGTATGATGAAGACCTGGGAGGAGCCTCCACTGGTTCGTAAGACTCCTCTTCTCTGAAGGTGGGCTTGGGTAAAGTGCCATTATGGCTGATTTGAGAGTGGCCATGAGAGCCAGAACAGTTATTCTGAGATGAAGTCAACTGCTTAACATCTTTCTTTTTGCTCTTCTGCGTCAACGAACGGCGGGGAGAGCTGATGACGGCACTCCCCGAAGTCTGCTCGCTGTTTTCTTTGTTGCTATTACACTCAGCTATGTCTTGAGCGGTCATTTCATCTTCGGTGATCACTATTAACGGATCAAAGATGCTGATTCGATGCAGTCTTCCATCCAGGTCCACTTCAACGATCTTCTGAGCCTGGGCATATGTTAGGGTTTCTCTCGATGGGGAAACTTTCAGCTGGTACGGCGAGGGTGAGCGTGGTGGGGATGCAACCGTTGTCAATGTGCCCGTGTCTGCCTCTTCACTTTGGGCCCCGGGCAGGCCTCCTTTCCGTCGTGGTTTTCTCATGGGCACGCGCACCACACAGCCCCCTATCCCTATACCTGTACATGTACAAAACAAAAGAAAACATAATGTGAAAATTACGGTTTTCATAGATACATACTTCATTTCAAAACATGAAACCAGGCATGCACAGTCCTATTAAATGTTTATGCAAAACTAAAAAAAAAATGGATGAGATCTATGTTTATAGACTTGTGCGTAGGTTAATTATGTTGCACTCATCAACTGAAAGGGGTCAGTTGGATTATTTGGTCAATGACAAAAAGTAGTTTTAAATTAACTTAAAATTGTTCATAGTTTTTCCGAAATTAATCCCTATAGTTCAATTAAAAAAACTCAGAAACAAAGAAATGTTAAAAACTTAACTCGTTTACTAAAAGAAAATAGTAGGTAAAATTAGTATAATTACTAACAATATTATTAAAGAAATTTTATTTAATCAACGACATTAGACGTACACGAAACGCACTTAAACCGAAAGATTAACTTCTAGACGGTCGTTAACATGCTGTTTTTATTTTTGCTGTTCATGGGCGGGACTTTAAAGCTCAAGGCCTCCAGCAGTAACGTTAAGTTATTCCTTTCTCAACGCAACAACTAAATAAAAAGCATGCCCACGCCATTGTTGAAAGCAATGGTAATTACAAAAAAGTCTGGCCAAAAATCATAGACGTTTAAACTATATTTAAAGTAATAAGTGGTTAAAGGAGATAAACACAGCGAGCACTAAAGTTTAGCTTCTCCGCACACTTGAAGACCCAATCACAGCCGCTCTCCACTAATATCTAAACCAATCAGCAGCGACGAATGGTGTAAAAGGGATAGGTTGCGCACAGTAAGCACTCAATTCGCGAACGAGACGTCAGCCATATTTACAGTTCAACAAAACTTCAGAATCTATCAAGTTTACACATAACCCCTTCACACCATTATAACAAACGACATCACATTTACAGCTTCGCCTCACATATCGGTTCCCCTGAGAGATCAAAAGACGACTCAATAGACGTTTGGAACGTCGACACGGCTAAACCTGGCGGGCTAGTTAGCCGCTCGAGCCCGGGAGAGCAGCACAGCAGCGGTGCGCGCGTTCCCCATTCTCTCATATACACAGGAGCGTTTACATTAGCTTAATTATAGACACCAAAACGTAAGGATAGAACTTTACCGTGTCTTCCGATCACAAGTTCCCAGGCGAGGCGAATGCTAAGAGCTTGCGGGTTTGGTAAAAAGCCGGTAAAAATTCACGGTTAAAATGGTCTCCTGACTATTACGCATTCATACTTTCCTCATAGAGACGTCTTTTGTGCTTTCATGATTTGGTATTTATATCTCAAAACGCAACCATTGCTCAATATTTCCGCTATTTTAGACGGGAGCGGCGAAGCTAGCTCGCTAGTTCAGCCTCGACTACTACAACCGTCACTTCTCTCGCTGGCTGCAGCGAGCAACTCGCGTAGAAAGCGTTCTGCCGAGATAAACACGCCCCTTCAGAAAAGCAGGCCATCCTGTCTGTTTACAACTCATTTCAAAAACATTTCGTTAATATCTATTTGAGCTAGGCGTTGAAAGTTGCGTGTGTATGAAATGCTTGTTATCGTTCATCCCACACAGTTCATGTTTAGGTGAGAGTACACCATGACCTACCGACTAACGTTAATGTATGCAGGCCAAGTGGCCAATGTGCACTTTACAAGATAACCCAGGCACTAGTACCGTTATTTTCAGTTAGAAATACCGACTAAGAACTTCGGCCATAGGAAACAATATTTATTTTGAAGAGTAGCAATGAAAAACAGCAACCAGGCCATTATGCTAATAAATATATCAAGTTGTTGTTCAAACCAAGCGTAAGATACATAGTTCTCCAGCAACACGAGTTAGCCGATTTAATGATTAGCGGTTCAGAAATGATCTTAGCCGCAATCAAAACAATCTGTTATTTTGCCCGTGACAGTTACAGTATTTCGACAAAAGGTGGCAACAATCAGTCATTTTAAATATTTTAAAAAAAAATTCTGATTTAAGAACAGTCCAAAATACAGCATAAGCTACAATAACACTTACTAATGACATTTTCAGATACATAAAATATGGTTTAATTTAATACTTATATACTTCATAGACTTTTCAATACAAGTTTATGAAATGTAACTACTTTAAAAAGAAGAAGAAAAACCTAAGAGCGTGAGGAGTTGCACAGGTCAGCCAGTCATTTTGCTTCTCGAGTTCTAGCTGTTGTTATTCTATTCCTCTGGCTGGAACAAGTGGGTGACTTTGGAAGTGTATTTTCATTTGTATTTATGGGCCATCAAGCATCATAGCTTTAGATAATAATCTAACCCATTCTAGCCACCGGTGGAAGGGCATCCGCCGCGTAAAACATATGGCAGTGAGTTGGTGGTTCATTCCGCTGTGGAGACCCCGAAAGGGAAGAAAGCCCACAAGAAAATGAATGAATGAATATTAGCCACCGGTGAGAGACAGACATCTCTCAAACCATGAAAAACAACAGATCTAATTGAAAAAAAAAAACGACCGAGAAAAGAAGAAGCACTGTTAGCATCTTCAATATTCAAATAAAAAATATTCAAGTGAAATGCAAAGGTACAGTATGAAGAAAAGTAGTATTTTATTGAACTACACATTTGGCAATAAACAGAGAATGGTCAGTAATGCTAAAAATAAACATCCCAAATTTCTCAGGTTTACCAAATTAATCGTTTTTTTTTTTTACAAGAGTGCTCAAAGAACATGCATTCTTTACTCTATCAGAGAGCTACAGTTCATCTTTTCCCCAGTTATTGTGCATAGAGCTGCAATATTGGGTTTTAATCAATATTCAAGGGAAAAGTTTGGACTGCGAGTTTAACACTTAAAAAACTGCACATTAAAAGTAAATAAAAGTATTCATATGATCAATTATATACTCAATTTTTAAACCAATTTTTAAAGAACTTTGTTATACTTTTCTGTAAATAAAAACACTGATAATTCCTTTAAGGCAGAGACTTAACTGTGTCATTGAAATTCAGAACTCAACATCTATGTCTAAGCCACTCTCTCTAGGACATAGTGAGAGTGTTTCTTCTCTTTGAATCTCTCCTTGGGAAGGGAACAAAACTCCTCACTTCTTTAAATGATAGACCTGTGAACAAACATCCCATTAGTCACGTGACTGAAGCACATCTGTCACGGCAGTCTGAGTAATATACTGCTCACGTTTCCACTCGTCTAAGGGCAGCGTGGCGTTGTCATAGCTGTCATCATAGGAAGTAGCTTCCGGCCAGTCCTCTGGATCTCTCAAGCCATCAAAGTAACTGTGCGCCAGGGCACCATCAGCAGTGAGACGGGCATCAGCATCTAACACCAGCATCTTCTCAAGCAGCTCTTTCGCTGAGGTTCGAAAGCAAAGCAGTGGAGGTGAGGGACGGCTTTGTGTGTATGTCAACAACATCCCAACACCATAGCTTTCATATGTTTCATTCAATGGAAAGCCATGATGTTAGTCTAATGATACAAAGTTCATGTAAAACTTGATTAAGTACAACGTTTTTGGCATAAAGAGTTATTTTGTATGTATTGATTCACTTTTTAAACTGCTACATTTAGACATATATCTTATAGAGTACGTAGGGTCCATCTGTGCGAGGGCTTTATATGTAGATTTCTGGTGCCTGGATTGACTGATACATTAAGGGCAACACTCAGTAATGATTGTATGTGGATACGCATACTGACATTGTTTCAGTGAGAATTTACATTTACAATTAAGTAGGCATTTTACAACATTTAAGGGATATGGGACATTTTCAAGGTTAAGTTGTTCAAAGAATTTGTGAGAGCCTGGTGTAAGGTCCATGGTAAAATAACAATTTAGCAAATTATATTTGCTGTTTAATAACAGAATTTAAGTGAGTCATATTCTAAGATGTAGTGGTATGTAGTGGCAATTCTTCTAGAGGTTTTACTTGAAGCTGAAAATGTTAAAACTTGTTTAATTGGCTCTGCACCCTGTCACTTTCGTTAGAAATAATGACATGTCACTTTGACAGGCAGCCACTATGCAGCCACACCAAGTTAGATGTTTTGCAAGTGAAAAACTTCAATCGCCAAGCAAAAAAATCTGACAATCTGAAAAAAAAAATAAGTAATTCGCTCACCTTTAGTACTTGCTCTGGGAAAGAGGGCTGAGAAATCTTTGCGTGGGTAGTGAGGCAGAGATCTGATGTAGCTCTTTGCCTGTTTAACAGAAAGAAGACACACTGACACGATCAAGGCTAGCTTAGACAGCTGTCTGGAACTAAAGCAGCCATCTCACAGGTTGTTAATAATACAAGCTAAACTTTTCTAAACATTCACAACTAAATGACTTTCACATTCCATTTGGAGTCTCATTAAAATTTTCCAAAGTCAAGGAAGTCAAATCAGACATCAATCTGGCATCAGCAAGATTCAAACATAGTGGCAATTAAATGTGTTATTATTTATGAAATCCTACCTCTGGGCTTTCAAGTTTTTCTATGAACTCTGGACCAGGTGTCCCAGTGACTTTCATGATCTGAGTCAACTGGTCCATGTCTGAATATGAGAAGTTAAAGGCAACACTTACATGCATCCGTAGAATCTATAGCTGAAATACTCTACATGAAAAGGCAATCACGATTTATTAAACACTGTACATTTGAGAACGTTTCCATTATTTCCAGACTATAGAAAGAAAACCAGAATATACAATCGGTTTCACCTGTCAAAGATCTACAATAGTACACATTTTAAAAATAGATATTCACACACAAAAGATGCTAAACTAAATACTATTTTTGGAAGCAGACACTACTAGTAGTTCTTCATCAACTAGTTTTATTTATGTGTAGGAAGACACATTCTCAATGGCTTAACTCACTCCTAGAGTGTGATAACACAATCTTGCCTTCAAAACAATGGTCAGCGCCACTTAACGTAAAACACTCCATCTCAATACAGGCACAACACAAGGGACAAATGTCTAATTCTCTCACTTTTCTTTAGAGAGTACCCCAAAACAGCTGTCAGCCAGAGAATTTATTTTAGTTTTTAATAAAAAGGAGGGGCTTATAGTGCAGAACCAATGGTAATCCAAAATTTGGCAACCTGGAAGTGATGCACTTCCACGAAGGTGATGGTTGGCCATGCCCATTTTTAGCTTGTATCAGTGATCATACATTGCAGATGTTATGTCCATGATTTATACAGTCTGTGGACAACACAAGCACTTTTGTCACATGATACAGAGAGGCAGTGCAGATGTACACATTCTTGCTTTCTTGCATGCTTTCATGAGCTCCAGAATGGATTATTGTAACGCTCTGTTAGCCGGCTGTTCGGCCGCCACGCTACAAAAACTACCGTTAGTCCAGAACGCAGCAGCTAGAGTTCTCAGAAGAACAAAGAAATATGATCACATTACACCAGTTCAGTGCTCTCTTCAGGGGCTTCCTGTACAACATCTCATCGACTATAAGATGCTGCTCCTCGCCTTTAAGGCTCTGAACGGCTCGGCTCCGCTCGACCTGAGCAGTCTCCTCTCACGATATATTCCAGCTCGCTCTCTCCGATCACAAGAAGCTGCTCTCTGATCGTTCTGAAGATGAGTAGATCCACCAGAGGAGGAAGAGCGTTCTCATGTAGAGCCCCGAAGCTCTAGAATAAACTCCCGGATGTTGTCCGGAGCTCAGCTACGCTCACAGAGCTCAGAACTACATTAAGAACATATCTGTTTAATCTAATAATTATCTCTTGGTATTTGTCTAAACAGATCTGGTGTCTGAGCGCTATAAACATACAAACTGTTTGAAAAAACAATGTGGTTCAATGTTCCTCTCTAAGCTCTCCTCATTATTTATCTCTCCTCCTGCACCTGATGCTGATCACCTGTTTGTCGTCTGTGTTACAGTTTTCTAACCGTTTTTTTTTTTTCGTTTGTTAGTTTCTGTTTTGTCCTTGTTTGTGTTGTTTTTTCAGGTTCTCTCCGGCGAACCATTCGTCGATGGATCTTGAGTTTGTATGTTCTTTATGCTGGGGAGGTGATTAGCACCTGCCTCAGTCAGCGAGGCTCCCAGGGGCCTCACGGAGGAACTCCTCTTTACTCTACCTGATCCTCACGAGGACTTTGTGAAGCTGCTTTGAAAGCAATCGCTAAAGAAGGGCTATATAAAAACTTGACTGATTGATTGATTCTGACTTGATTTATATGGCGCCATCTAGCTACTACAATCCAAACAAGCACACTGTTGAAAATGTAGCAGAATGCACATGTGAACGACGCCCCCCACATACACTCCTGCTGTTCAAACTTGCTCACCCTCTTTCTTTTAAACATTTTGTGCTATAAATTCACACTATCCACATTTCAGGCAAATATAATGTGTGTGTGTGTGTGTGCGTGTGTGTGTGTGTGTGTGTGTGTGTGTGTGTGTGTGTGTGTGTGTGTGTGTGTGTGCGTGTGTGCGTGCGTGTGTGTGCGTGCGTGTGTGTGCGTGTGTGTGTGTGCGTGCGTGTGTGTGCGTGAGTGTGTGTTTAGGTTTGAAAGTAGTGCCACCATAATATTGCTCCTACTTGGATGCAGCCTACTCTTTTTTTTTCGGAAACATCGTTGCAAATCGGCACATCGTTGCAAAACGTACATACTTTTCCTTTAAAGAATCTAGAAACCTACATGTAACAAGAAAACATTTGGAAAATATTTAAAGTGTTCGTTAGTAAAGCTATAAATAAATTAGGCAATGCATGAGGTAAAGGATACAGTCTTTTCCTTTGAAGAGTGTTTTTCCATTAAACATCTCACCCATGATGCAACCCACTGACCAGATATCCACTATGTAAGAAAAATGGCTTCAATCACACAGTCAAGAATAAAAAGCATTCTAATTTCTAGTCACAAATAGCAATAAATAATAGGCCTTGCTATTCTCTAGCATAGGGTAATGATGTAGGTACATACGTATGTATTTATGTAAATAATGAAGCAATCAATTTTTTTAAAGCTTTGTTTGTGGGGGTGATAGGAGTGCTCTCATAGAGGGCTGCTCTTTTAAACCACTCAGAGTGTAGTTTGCATGCTCTTAGACGATTCAGAAATAAGCATCTTATAATTGAAATGTTTAGTCTGATCCGCAAGGCTTCTACACCTTTTAAGAATGATAAACATCTTGCCTGTCTGTGTGTAGTGCATCCAGCTGAGAATAACCTCCGGGGCTCGATACCAGCGCGTCACCACGTAACCAGTCATCTCTGCATCTGTATGACGTGCCAGGCCAAAATCCAAAATCTGCCAAAGACAAAGGCTGGGTGTCACCTTCATCTGTCAGAGCTTTCGAAGTTAAGGAACGATGACACAGACCTTCAGCTCACAATCCTGGTTCACAGCCAAGTTTCCAGGTTTGAGGTCCTGTAAAACAATGTTTAAATCATCTGGGGAAAATGTTTTCAACAAAAAATGTATTCACTCCGAGGGCAGACGACTACGAACAGATCTGAGCCTGTAAAGTCAGAGCCTTACCAAACAGGAGATCACTGGAATTAGCTTATATGGCTTGTGTTTGGAAAGATCACTCAAAACCTCTTCCACCAGATTTCTCTCAGCATTCACTTTTAAACTAAAGATGGGCAACAGTTAAATACTGAATTTGCACGCTTTTAAAAACACACTTCAAAGCAGTCATCCTCTTATCACTGTCAGGTATGCTAGAGTTCTGAGCATTCCAGGAGTTATTTTCCCACCTCTTCAGGGATTAACTGGTCCAGAATATCACTTTTTTATCCTTCCAAAAACCTCTGTTCCTCTTCTAGTGCTATTCGAGACTAGAAGGGGTTAAGATTAGAGGATGAGCTCACCAGAGAACGAGATGCTGCACATTGGAGATTATTTCACATACATTTCCTGTTTACCGAGTGAAATAAAACCAATTCTGCTGTAAAATGCTCCTTTAAACAGCAGCGTCTGTGTCTGCTGAGCATGAAAGCATTTTTTTTTACTATCGCATAAACATTCATTGATTCATTCATCTTCATGTCGGCTTTGTTCCCTTTCGGGGTCTCCACAGCGGAATGAACCGCCAACTCTTCTGGCGTATGTTTTATGCGGCAGTATGTTTTACTTCCAGCTGCAACCCATCGCTGGGAAACATCCACACACACACATTCTCACTCAAACACTATGAACAATCGTTTTTACCCAATTCTCTTATTCCGCATGTCTTTGTTCTTGTGGAGGAAACCGGAGCACCCGGAGTAAACCCACACGATCACGAGGAGAACATGAGAACTCCACACAGAGATACCAACTGATCCAGCCGAGGCTCGAACCAGAGACCTTCTTGCTGTGAGATGACCGTGCTACCCACTGCACCACCGTGACACTCTTATCACATAAACAGTCTTATGAAAATATTACATTTCACTGTACGCTTAAAACACAAACAATTGCTTGCCCATCTCAGCAGTCTGGCTTTGTAGAGATTACTCCTCAGTTGGTATATAATGCTCGGACTCTGGGTCATATTTATGACATCACTACAAGGTGTTAACCTCAGTTGAGCTGCGGTTAACTGTGCTAAACACATCTTTTGAGATGTACAGCGTTACACACGCACACAGCATATTTAGTAATGTATTTAATCACATATGTGTCAAACCAAAACAATATGCTGTTATGTGCCAGTTTTAAACAAGAACCGATTCAGATAAAAAGGGAAGTTTTGAGAGCAGAACAGTTATTGGTAAAGACTGGTGAAGAGAATTTCCGAGATGTTTCACTCATTAAAAGGAAGCATTAAAAGGAGAGCAGCTCAGCCTTTAAATAATGTTTAATTAAGGGTGTGGACAAGCGAGTCACAGTCAAAGATTGTAGCTGAGCAGTCATCTAACTTCCCACCTTTTAATCCGTTTTTGAATATCCCAGAGTGGCTCTCATCATGCGTTTACGTTATAGATTATTACATTAAAACGTCAACAAGCAACAAGCAATTCTTACAGACAATCAAAACTGCGTAATCAAATTAACAATGAAAGTAACATTACGTGGCTTGAATTTCTTAATTAAATTTACACCTCAACATTTATCAAGCACTTTTTGACTTAAAGCAACTCTGCAAAAACTGTTTTTCTATACATGTTAAACACTTTTTTTAGAGGTTAAATGCACACCCAAATAAGTGCACTGCATTTGCGAGACACCTGATTAATGAATCTCTACTAAAGTAATCTTGCCATCTGCACGATTGGCTCACGATTCAGGTATTCTACCAAGTGAATCCAGCGAACAGACTTTGGTTTAGATGATGCTCCTTTGGCAGCCCTTCTACTTTGTCTCTCTCAAACAAACCCCAAACATGTTTCAAATGCGGAATAAACATCTCTTAAATGTTATTTACTGCTCTTAGGCTTAAGTGACTGAAATCCACTCTTTGATATAGTGTAACAATCAATGCATTAATTAGCAGATAAGCAGTATGAGAAAGCAATTCAGGGAGAGGAAAGCTCCCGTGGATGAGATTAGCATCTCTGGGTGAAGAGCTGCAGAAACCCCGAGAGATGCCATGTGTCCTCGATTCAGCTCAGTGTGGAAATGATAGTTATGAGCAGATGCTGTTTATTCACTGCCACTCTCACTTACCCTGTGAATGATGCCAGCAGCATGAATGTACTGTGGAGAGAAGAAATACCACAAATCAGTATTATCACATTCCTCACGGTCTTATGTGTAAGTAGTTGATTTCACTAATAGGATTGATCTGAGATGAGGAATTGCTATGTTTTCAAGCATAAATTACAGTGTAAACTGTATGTTTTGAATTCTATCATGTATTAATCATTATAAAAACCCTGATCATTTAAATTCAACATTAATGTAGGCACTTGTATTGATTCGGTGTGATCATCAGAGATCATATGCAACAAAGAAGAAGACAAATAAGACTGCTATAACTTTATTACATTAACTCGTACTTAACTCAACCCGTCAAAGATTTTTTTAAATCATTGCACTGGTTATTATTTCATAACAAATATACAGGTTGTTCCGGCTATATAAGTCATTGATTATTTATATTTTTTTTATTTAGCAAGCTGTTTATTGTAAAAACTTTTTTTAGTATAGCTGGTGGAATAATAAAATCTGATCATTGTCCACGGTTGCATGGATGCACTCTGAGTTTTTATTTATAAAAAAAAAATCACACTCTTAAGAAAATTTAGGGTTAAAGTGAGCAGTTGTGGTCTGGTGGATGAGGAGATCGACTTGTGACCTGAAGGTCACAGGTTCGATCCTCAGATCCACCGAGTTGAAGGTGGAGTGAGTGATGAAACACTTGCTCTCCATCTTCAACAACCACAGCTGTGGAGCCCTCGAGCGCGCTCCAGTTCCCCAACTGCTCCCCGGGGCCCGCAGCCATGGCCCCCACTGCTCCGGGTGAGTGCTCACGGTGTGTTTGTTCACTGCTGTGTGTGTGTGTACCCTGGGATAGGTTACATGCAGAGCACAAATTCCGGCTATGGCTCACTCCAGATCTGGCCAACTGCTTACTTTCATTTTCTCTTTAATTGAAACAAGATCTACTTTTTTAGTAAAAAAAAAAAAAGCTTTTGTGAGTGGCCAAAGTTACTAACCATTATTTGCTTCACTTATGAACAGCAGTCTGAGCAATCACATCAGTTTCTCCAGTTACACGTATCTGTCTGATCATACGTAAAGTGCTGTATAAACAAAGCTGACTTGACTTTGAACTAAGAAGTTGAAGTATTTTCTTAATAAAGATGTAAGTCAGCTTTCCAATAGTAAACTGCACTTTTCAGGTGTAGATAAAGTAATGTTTATACACACACAAAAAAGTGCATGCGAGAAATTATGCGCTAAGCCAAATTCTAAGCACAGCTTTTTTTATAATCATAATTGCTTAAAAAACATTTTGGGAAAATAAATTTTTATAATATAATTTATTCAATAATATAAGTTGTAATTTTTGTATATAAAAAAACGTAAACAATTTTTTTCAATTAAACAATTTAAACATGGTCAGGGTGGAAAACTCTGTCTTGACTGGCTGCATTTACTAACACAAAATCCTTAAGATTTGTGGCATCATTCAATGAGTTTGTGAAATGATTTTCCTTGACCTTTAGTCCACACAGCATCTGATAGACTAGGAACTGGATTCGATCCTCCGTGAGGAGGCCCTTGACTTTAGAGAGATCGGTGTACATATATGGCATCACCAGGTAGCTAAAAAAAAAAAGGGGCATTTCTCAACTGTTATTTCTCAAGGACCTCTATTATATAATATATGTTAAATGATAAAACACTATACACAGACACACGCACTCCTCTTAACCGTCAGTATGTAAGAGAACTGAATTTTGGTTTCCACTTTACACATTTTCAGACAAAAGGACAGCATGCAGATATTTCTTACAGAGGCGTCATTACAAAACGTACAAGTCTTGGAAGTCATCCAGTCGGGAAGCAGGAGAGAAGACATCCAGGAGCCCAATCACCTTGAGTAGAACAGCAAAAGAAAAGGTGGTATTGTCACTGTATAGTTACAACGGATTCAATAGAATATGAGCAATATACTTATGTCAGACAATTACAGTTTATGACACAGCAGTCAATCATAAATGTGTTTCCAAGCAGTCTCCTGTTCGGTGCACACTCCATCTATTGAGCTGAATATGTCATAATAGGAATATGGAACAATACCACACTATTCTGTATTCTGCAAATCTCATTCATGCCAATGTAACCTCATTCTGGTTCAGCTGTTAAAATGCATTGTTAAAAGTAACAATAGCTAACCTCAGGACATGGCGTGCCACTTACATTTTCATGTTTCATATGCTTCAGCAGTCTTAATTCACGATAGGCTCTCTTTGCAAAGATTTCGGATTGAAAAGGTCTGTGCAATTTCTTGATGGCCACCTTTTCTTTGGTTTTGTTGTTGGTGGCTGAGCTGGTGAAGGGAAGAGTTATGGACAAAAGCGGTGCAAGTTTAAATCATGTGCATTTAATACGGGGAACTGATACAGAAACTGAACAAATGAAACGAGAAACTACACAAGCTCGTTTGGAGAATAATGTAAGTCAGAGAGTGTGGTCTTCACAGTCCCCCATATTTATGAGGAATTGCTCATCAAGACTTTTAAAGGTTTGTTGCATTGACCTGCACTTAAGTTGATTAAAAGAACACATCGTATGACTGCTATGAAAGGAGAAAAGGAATCTATGGTTTACAAGAGCATATGCAAACTGAAGTTTTTCAAACTGAAGCCTAAATTATTAGTAAGGTATGATCCAATGCTTAACTCTGTAGAAATGTTAGTCTGACTGAACTTTATTTAGACATTTCAGTAAAAAATGGAAAGGATCATTGTTTTAGGAATCTTAAACATATGACTTGATAAGTAATTGTGTAATTATGTAGATTTCATATTTATCTATGAGATTGCGAAACACCTATTAATATGTAGATTGAAAAAAGGTAATTTTGCAAGATAAATGGGTTAGGATTTTCATATTCATTTCAAATATTGATACCCCCCAGTGTGGAACTTTAGAAAGTTAGAATGAACTTAAAAGTATAGAGAACCAAACTTGATTAGAAGTACAATGTGTTAAAAATCTAAATCTGAAATCCTCTTGAATAGTATAATACGTCCCATACAGCTACGTTGATTATTTGAAGAAATATATTCATTCATTCATCTTCATGTCGGCTTTCTTCCCTTTCGGGGTCTCCACAGCGGAATGAACCGCCAACTCTCTGGCATTTGTTTTACGCAGCAGATGCCCTTCCAGCCGCATGAAGAAATATAATAAAATATAATTGTATTTGCATGTAAAAAAAAATCTAAAATTTCACAAACAACAACAAGTTTTAAGCTATTGTTTAAAGAATGCAGGGAGTAATTTAGAAAAAAGAAAAATACCCATCCCCTATTGTTTAGTTTTTACCAAAACCATATGAACTAATATTTGTTAGGCTGCAAATAGTTCCTATCCGGAATTCACCTGAATTAAACTAATCCCAGTAGGACAAGTGCCTTCAACACATAGGAAAAAATATTGTCGTTTTTTAGGTTGGAGAATTCAAATAATCAGTTATTTCCAAAGTAATGGACATGGTGACGCAACAATATTTTTTTTACAACAATCAATGTTAACTCGGCTTGCCATTAAAGCCTCTACTAGTTGTTCCTGTGGAAACCTGTTGAGAGAAGCAGAGACCTGTCTGTGTGTGTGTGTGTGTGTGTGTGTGTGTGTGTGTGTGTGTGTGTGTGTGCGTGCTAGCGTGTGTGTGTGTGTGTGTCAGGAGCTCACCATACAGTGCCATACGCCCCGGTTCCGATCTGCTTCAAGCAAATGTACTTCCCCGGAACCTCCCAAACCGTACCGTTGATCTCTTCTCGGTTAAAATCCACCCGTGACTCCATTTAGCTACGAAGGAAACCGGCAGAGCAGCCGTTCACCGCGAGCGCGCGCGCACGCACGGAGACTCCTACGCGACGCTTTGCATCCGAGCTCCAGAAGGTCACTGCGTGGGAACGCTGCAGTCTCCAGCCAACATAAAGCTTCCGTTTACGTGCTTCCGAAGCGAACAGCGCTGAACCGAACGAGGCGAAACGAACGCGTTTATTCTGGAGCCGCTGAAACTTTGTGTCAACAGCGCTCTGCGATGACGCGTGCGATGATGACGCAATGCCTCTGCACACGCCCACTCTGACAGGAGTCGTGTGATTGACAGCCCTCTTCTTCTTCTGCTGCTCCCGCAGATCCGTTTTTCACAATTGCTAAGACAGTTTTTTTCAATACATTTAACAAGTTTGCTGAACTCTTAACGCACCGAATCAGTTAAAACACACAATTGGTAAAACATTTAATTTCATTCTCAAAACCCCTCGTTGTAAACAGTAAACAAAACTCATTTTCAAAATACAATAATACAGTTTTTAAAACACTAACACATGTTTTCTTCCAACAGCAACATTTAGTCGATCATAACACATTGAGAAAAAATGTGGCTTTAAAATGATATAGTTTTGGTGTTTGGTGGAGCTCGAGTGTAAAAGAAGTTCAAGCATTTGATATTTGTGTTAACTGAATGTGTTTAGTATCAAAGAAACAAACAAAAAAAGATGTTAATTGTATCACCTACCTAGATGGATGTTGTGCTAATTGTGTTAAGAGTTTAGGAAAGTTGTTAAATGCATTGAAAAAACTGTCTTAGCAATTGTGAAAAACTGTACGCTCAAAGTTCTGATGACTGAGCTTTCTCTTGGCATTATGACAGCTGTCAAAAATGTGAGAAATGTAAATGCAAAAACAGATTTCAACGAAATGATTTTCAACCTTGTTTCTATGTCAAAAATGATATATACAAAGGGTCCGTTTGAAATGATGTACTTGCAAACTAATAAACCAATATCACAATTTTTTTTTATTTAAAGTGTGTGAAAAGCTGTAGTTCTAGTTCAGGTGTGAATCTAAAGCATGAATAGGATCTGGGACCCATTCAAAATCGACTACTTCACGAATCAGTATGTGAAACACAGGAGACGTCTAAAAAGCAGTAGCCTGAAAAGCAATGATGCAATTGATGCTGGTTGGCTATGATATTGACATTATGGACAAAATAACTACTGTTCAGAGAACAGACACTATAAAGCAATTTGATACTCCATGACACAAACTAAAAGATCATGGCAGTAGTCAACCATTTTCTATTTGGCAGTCATTTTTTCCTTCTCTCTATATGTCTAAGCTAAAAATTCCCTTTGGTGTTAGTCATTATTTTTATAGCTTTAAACTTAAAATGGGGGCTGAAAGGGATCTTCTCCATTTTGGTCTCCAGTGGAAACATAAAAAAATATTTCACAGTAGATTTTGAACATAGCGCTTGTACATGACTCACGGTCAAAGCTGATGTGATTTCTTAAATCAGAGTTTCTCAAACGTTTTACTGAGGGCCACCAAATGTTGTCTTTCGGCAACAAAGGGCCAGATCAGTCTGCAACAGAAACGTCAACGAATCCATGTAGAGATTCATTTTATGAATTTAAAACATGTTTAATTATAAAAATAAGGCTATCCTTTAGAAAAGACTTAAAAGGGCATGACAACTATCTCATTGATTATCTCTCGTCCTTTTGTTTAACCATGTAAGCATTTTACACTCCAATTATAGTCCAATCAACACTTTATTGTATTTTATTATTATATAGTAATGACAATATTAAAAAGAATTTCAAAAATATGTCATGTAGTTTTGATAACCTTTTCTTAAAGGTTCAACAAACCTACATGCTTTTTGACAATTCTACTTCAATATTATCCTGCACAGTCTTACTTATTTTACTGTTTAAAAAGTGACAAGATCTAGAAATGAGATGCCCTACAACATCAATGACCGGCAACAACATGCAATTTCTGTTTCGATTTGGTTACTTACATGGCTTCTACAGAAAAGGAGTATAATTCCTATGAAAAGATGTAATTAAGCACCTCGCGGACAGTGGCTATGTTTAAACTGTTTTTAGAGTAGGCAGGGTATATGATTATTATGCCAAAAAGAGAGCATAAATCATTATATGTTGGTATTATAAATATTTGTCAAACATAAAAGACATGTTATAATCCACCACAAACTGAATTAAATTACTTACAACGTCCATTAAGAGGAACACGCTTATATGTGATAGTTTTAAATCCACCGAGGTATCAAATATGTATTCAAAAGCGAATCCCCGAGGGACAGACAGAAACATGGAGCATCATACTACAGAAGATAAGGGAGCAATCACCCCGAGGGTAATGGAAACAGACACGTACACTTGGTATATCAGGACAGCCATACACCGGTGTGATAGATAGTACAGTAAAGGTTATAGTGAGCCATCACAATATTAAATGTAGTGGAGAAACTGGGAGCTGTATCTCTTGGATATTCCCCCTGGGCCATGTTCATTTCTCTACCAGATTTATGAGCTCCGAACCACTCAATTATTGAAAGGCTATAACTGTGTGAGAGAAAAAGACTTTCTTACAGACTCCAAGCTGGTTTATAAATGAAAGCTGTTTAATTCAAGCAGGAGCCAGCCACTAGATGGCACTGTCAGACAGGCATGATGTGAGCTGCATCAGATGGATACAGAAACTCTAAAACCATAGCCACAAACGTATTAAATCATAGCCAGCACATTTTGTTTTCAGAACAGTTGAAAATGATCCTTTGAGATTTTTGTTCATATTTCAGTCTGATTAATAGTTATTATTGCATTAAATGTACCTTGAAGGTGACATACTGAGGCGACTATGGAGAGCCTAAAGGTATCCTGAAATGAGTTTGTGAAGATTTAGACGTGTGAGATGATTTTTTGCTGTGCGTAAAAAAAAAAAAAAAAACATGTCACGATTGCTTCACAAGAGAGCTGTACAGTTCTAGCTTGCTTACTAAAGTTTCCACTGTTTTGTAAAATGAAAATAGTACACTATTTGAAAGAATCTCAAAATGCTGCTGAATCTACGTACATTTCTGTAACGATGTTTTTTTTTAAACCAAATCTTTAAACAGTATTATCCCATATTTTAGTCATATAGCAGTTACACTTTCTTTTCGTTGTTTGCCGAAGCAGTTCTACTTTGGTTACACTTCCGGGTCAGTCACCGTGTTTGTTCCTCACTGAGATGCATCAGCGGCTCATCAGATTGGTTAGTGGACGGTGTAATGGCCAACTGGTGTGGCTATGACTTTCGAGCCCTTTTGAGCGCCCAGAAAAAGAAAATAAGATTGCATGAACATTATAAACAACAAATAAAGATGCATACACCAATCTGAATATTACTTGAGGCATGCTTTGATGAGGAAACAATGCTTAAACATGCTAGAAAAGTCGAATTTAACAGATGTAACTGAGCTTTGTTATTATACACTCATCAAAATCTTAAATCCTTCCAATAAAACATTGAATGTGTTATAATTCCAGACACTTTCCATTGTTGTTTTCCATTGTTATAAATAAACTGGTGTGATGTCATTTCACAGGAAATATACCATTTACTGTTTTTATAATTACAATCAACTATTGTTTTTTTTATATATGATTATTCAATATTGACAGCAGGCAAGATTTTTACATTTCAAACAGTTACTCCTATTATATAAAATTTACATTCTGTAACTATTTTAAAAATTGTTCTGTATGCATAGTTTAGCTAAGAAGTGCATGTTTTGGGACACAATCTTTGACTTTTCTTTAGAAACTGTGGCAGGGATAGGGTCTCTAAGAACCAAAAATAAAAATGATAATTTAGTTGCTAATGGTCTAAGACCTCCTTATACTGTACCTTTAACAAAGCATAAACAGATATAAACACTTTTACTTTATCCTGATGCTAGACTTATCCGCATGCTTAAATGCATTACTCTGTTGCTATGTGACTGGTTATGCAGCTATTTGTATTCACAATAAAAGTTTACCGATAATGTGTTCATCTAGCTCTTTCCTTATGATAGCATTTTTAAATACATGACACATTTTAATAGTCACTATAAAATAGTGTAAAAGTTAGGAACAAAACTTTGCAGACGTTGCCTCTAAATGGAACGAGCGTTTCCCATGTCACAGAGCTGGCTGACATGCTCTTGCAAAAATGGTGAATAAAAAATTGCACTTTTGTAGTCATGACTTCCTGTGTTGCAGCGCAGAGATAATTGGCTCATTAGCAGACGACTGTGTTGTGGTGGGCTCTTCCTTCCTGAACCAACAGTTGTGGGGGGGCTTGGCGTTTTTATCGTCTTTGAGTAATCACACTGGATCTAAATGTCACTCGTGTCGCTCTAATATGTATTCAAGACACAGGGGGCTTTATTTATTAAAAGTCTGGGTGATGGTGTACACAGCGGCTAAAGCACACATTAAATCCTGGATTGACACTTCTGCAAATCATTTCAAATGAATGCATACGCTTTCCTGGAAAGCCTTAATAATGCACTTTAAAGCATTTAGACGTCTTGATAAATCATGCTGCAATGCTGGAAGTTCTGAATATATGAAAATATGACAAGAGCTTTGATATCAGCTAGTTTTCCTTCAGGGCCCTGGAAGTACAAGACCTGGCTAATGTTCTCTTTTGTTTTTTTTGCTGGTTCGTAACGAATGAAGTTCAAACGGACGAAAGAGTTTTCTCTCGTTCTAAAAGCCTTTTCTGTTTTATAGCCGTGATCAGAAGACAGTTTTATGTCTTGCTAGTTAAGAACCCAAGAAAAATGTAATGGACTGAAACAAGAATAAACTGTTCACGGCATTTCAGGTTTTTCTTGGTAAAATTGGATCAGAACTTTTCGTCTAACAACCTCATTTACTCAACTTTCTTTTAGTGTTTGTAGAATCGGAGAAGTGTGTCAGGTTTGTCTTCTCAAGCCATGCATAATTTAAAGAGATTTCGCTTTAGAGCCAATTTAGACGTTTTGACATCATAAAAGCGAGGACATTGCAGACGACGGACTGCTTGACTGCGGGGAACTGGAGCCACATGGAGAAGTTTGAACAAACAAACGAAACATTCATTATTTTCACTTGTTAAAATCCCTCTTGTAATCAGAGCAACTGCGTGTTCTGCTTCTTGAAAACCACTCCGCTCGACTGACATTTCTCTTCCCCTTCACAGTTCCTGCTTATTTGGATGTGAAGAGACACAGAATTATTTCAAGAGAAAAGCTTCTTGGGGTTTTGATAGTTTGGGTTATTGTTGGCTTGAAAAAGAACGAATATCATTGGTGTACTAAAAAACTCATTTCAATGCGCCCTGCCTTTCATCCCAGGAGATGACTCTGTGACCCTAACCAGCGTTAATAAGAGGGTAAATAAAAAGTGGGATGGAATTTCTGAATATTTACGATAGCTTAATTGGATTGGCAGTACGGATTAAATGATTGCAAACGCCTGGAATACATGCAGAAAGTAATTAGTCAAATAGCTTTAATTACAGTAGATTAAGTGATCACCAAAATCTGGGTTCATGCTTGAATGATTTAGTGCTGTTAATTAATTATTCGATTTGATTAAACGATTGTTTTTTTAGTTTGTAACCAAACGTAGAGTGAACTGATCTAAGAACTAAACTTTGAACTTAAAATATATTTATTTATTTAAAAATCAGAAAAAGGTTGTTGTTGAATTTATTATTGGGAAAATGAGTTATGAAATGTACTGAAACACGACTCTCTGTCTTTGACTCTCACCTCAGAAGTGATGTTCCACCATCTTACAGTTTGGAACACAAGACGCCAGTTGATGACAATTAATCATGAACTTTAAGATAATTTAGCCGATTCACACTTTGAGAGAGTTTTTTGAGGTTTTGATTTGAAGGTTTGTTCACATACAACGAAATGATCAATCCATAAATTTTGTGATAGTTTAATTAAAAAGTGAATGACAAAAACCCATTAAAAAGGTTGTACACTGATATGCATAGAGTTAAAAAAAAGTATTTGTAAAATACAAAACAAACGTAAAATTGAGAGACCAAAAAAAAAAAAATACACAAACAGAGTTAGTTTACTGTGTATGTATTAAGTACCTACTATATACATAGTAAACTCTTGGTCTGGCTCTAAACAGAGTTGACTTTGAGTCTCTCAATTTTACATTCATTAAAAGATTGAGTAAAGCTCTTACTTTTAAATAAACAGTACTTTTATAAGTTGGGGTTTTATTCGTTGAAATATAAATATCAACACAAGGTACAAAATATTGATGTCAAACTCGTGACTGAAAGCCTCAGAGTTATTATAACTCAAATGAAATGTTATTTTATCTCCATTCAGAATATATTAAAAAAGTACATTTTGTTATCTGGATTTTACTGTTTAGTACTCCAGGTCAGATGCACTATGAACCAGACTAATTGGAATTAAATCTGTCGAAAGAGCAAAAGAAAACGTGTTCTATTAGATTCGTCACATAAATCTATTGAAAGAGCAAATATTTACACACTTTATTATGTTCCAGCCATGGATATCACATAACCAATAAGTTACAACAATTCCCTCTCAGGTTTTTGCTACAAGCACAAGTAAAACTTAGTCCATTGTATATCTTCTTTATTCCACTCAGGAACATCTGAAATGCCACAAGGAAGACATTCATCTGTTTTCATGAGCCCTGGTTGCCATGTGAGCATCCAGGCAGTGATTAGAAACAAATTAAAGATGTGATTTCACAAGTTCCACCTGCTTTAGCGAGGGATTAATCACTGGCCTCAATCAATGATGCTATCTGGGACTGGCGCTAAAGAGACTCGAGCATGATTAATGGTGATGACCTTCTTCACGACCCAGACTCCTCTCCTCAAATCTCTCCCATTTAGATGTGACCTTAGGAGAGGAAGTTTTGCAGGGAGCCTTCAGCATGCTAATGTAAGCAACGGCCCACAGGAGACCGAGCGACTGCATGTTACGGCTCACTAACCGCTCACTGCTCACTGCTGCCGGAGCTCAGCGGGTTCCTCTTAAAGACCGAGAGACTCCTTGGAAAGGATGTTTCAAACATGAAAATGAGTTACTGGGTTCTCTGGGATAAAATCAACAAAATGAAGCTTCTATGAAACAATATTTACTCTAATATTGCCCCTTACTGCTGGTCCATCATCCATTCTCAGAAAGACCTTTTTAAAATAGAGATGTTTCCTTAAAATACAGAAATGTCATCGTTAATGATTTTTAATAGCACATACTTCTAAAAATACAATTGTATTAATAGACTCTTGGTAGAGCCGCAGTTAAAAACGTACATTGTCTGAGTGTATATGTAGTTTTCTTTAAAGGTACTCCCTTAATTTTATGTCACTTTAATAGTCTGTTATAAATGTGGTTGGTAGAGTTAAGCGTTATGTAATGTACTGTGTGTATTGTTTCTGTACAGTTTCCCTCTAAAGGACGCGCGTGACTGGATCGAAAAAATTCCTCAAGTTCCTGAAACTTTTAATAGCCAACAACAGATCTGGGATCAGTGCGCAGAGCTTCAAGAACAAGGTGAAATGACAAGAGGCTATTTCTTTTCAAATTATATATATACATTTCTGATATCTTAATCAATGTTGTTATATTTGGTTACATTTAGCTATAAAATATATATTAAATATAAAACGTCAAAGGTCAGCATTACCCAAACCCAATTTTTTTTAATGAGGCACAAATGCAGGTACACTTTAGTGGTTTTTAGTCTCATTTTGAGATTTTTGGTGACTAAATTATAATTTTGTGCCATGTTAATGAACTCTGAAAAAACTTGATTTAATTGTGTCACTTTGGGGGATTTTAAAAAGTATATGTTTTTTAATAACTTTAAATGTAAATATGACAAAAAGGAATTTAACGGTTACGAGAGCATGCACATAAATGTTATGCAGGGTAAAAATAACTGTGTGGAATCCTGCCATAAAATAACATTTATTATTTTATAATAAATTAATTGGGCCCATTGATATCTTTGTTTTCTGATTATTTTTCCCACTAAACATGTTTATTGAGCTTCAGAAAGCCTACGAAAGGATCTTTAAATATCCAGATAATTTGTATAAAGCCAAAACAACTTTATACAAATCTCTTTCTTTTGTTTAAAGCTCCAAGGAATGATCAAAAGACCATAATTAAACATTGTCATATTATATTAAGTAAAATCTAGCTTCCTGACCCACAGACAGATTATTTTTGTATTTGATTCAGAGCTTGTGAAAGACAAAACCTTCAGGCATCGTTTGAGCATATAAAGGCTATGAAAACTCATTTGAGGCTACGTAAAAACATTTGGCTTCCTTTTATGTCGAGAGATTGAATTAAAAGGTGAATGAAATAACAGGAGCATGAATCCATGGTTTAATGCTGAATTAAAACCTTTCTAGATGCTATATTCTTTCTTGACACAGATTTCTGACAGAACTTGAGATGTGCAATTTATTCTTATCTGCTCTCCTTCTACATCTCCAGTAGCTCTTATTTAGCATGCGCTCACATCCACTGCAACACACCTGTGGCTGCAAGAGGCTGCGGTTAGGGCTGAGGACAGCGACAATGAAACATCTCTGGTCTTGTGAAGCTTTCATCAATACTAAAGAGATCGAATTTGGGTGGCAGATAGATAAAATGCTTTCTTTCTCTACACCTACAAACACACATGCAGTCACTCTTCCTTTCAGTTTTACCAACACAGACAGAGAGAGACACTCACACAGGCATTTTTAACGAAGCTCCTCGTGCCGGGGGTCCTGCGATGTGACCCCTCAGTGTAGATTCGGGCAAAGTAAGCAGCATCATTACGATCCATTATATTAAAGCCAGTCCTTTAGCACCCCATCGCTGGGGGTCCTCTCTCTCCCTCTTTCTCTCCCTCTCATTATCTCATTGTCATGAACCCTTAATGAGACACTATTGTGCTGCAAAGGCTGCTTCGCTGGTCATTTATGTATCTCACTTATGTATGCAAGGGTTTATTTGCTCATTAATTTAAATGCATTGTGAAATTAAACACCGTAGATATATTGGGTACTCCCCTGTTTGCGTATAGCACTTGTACTCTATTGTTTTGATTCTCAGGGAGAGAATATAAACAGTTTTAATGCAGAGAGCTTTACAAACCAGAACTGAAAAATGCAGAGTTCTGAAATTAGTTCATTCATTCATTCATTCATCTTCATGTCGGCTTTATTCCCTTTCGGGGTCTCCACAGTGGAATGAACCACCAACTCTCTGGCATATGTTTTACGCAGCGGATGCCCTTCCAGCCGCAACCCATCGCTGGGAAATCTGAAATTAGTTGTAGCTCAAAATTACAAGATTTGTTTTGCAACTGTTTCGAGAACTGAACTTCACAGAAGTGGGCTATAAAAAGGATTTGAGGTAATGTTGTTCCATTCATCCAATTGTTTTGTTCATACTGTAAAAACAAAAGGAGTTGACGTCACTTATAGGGTTTAGATTTCTGCCAGCTGAAACGAGTCTGAGTAACCCGCAGTTTCTGATAAAGAACCATTCACTAAAGGAGAGTCAAAATATGCCAAAAGACAAGAGTTGGTAGATTGGAAATGATGAAAACAAAAATCAGTGGCTCTCACTCGAGTAGCCTTGCCCTTAATTATGCAAAACTTTAAATGTTAAAATGTGAAATGAATTAATAATAGAAAAATCACTTCCTCAAAGTTATGTTAAGGTCAATTCAACCGTTAGACATTGGAAACCCTAATTGAGCCTGGGCTGTTAACGTGTGTTTGTAACTGTAAAATTGGCTATTTTTACATTGCAGTCAATAGGAACCTTCTCACTTCTGGAGTCAGCCTCAAGTATCCCTCACTTACAAAATCTCTCACTTCCAATTACGCTCTGAGAGAGAAAGCCAGATGTTTCCCCTCAGTGCAACCTTAATTTTTAAATAGATTTTTTTCATCAACTGCTTTGTAATCTTTAAAAATTATTAGGAAAAGACTTGCTTTTTTAAAGGTTGAATGGTTCATGAGCAATTTATAGAGGAAATCCCTCTCTGGTGACTTATAAAAACACAATGGACCATTTAATGAAAATTACCTTTTTCTTAATACTTGTAAATTTGGCTTAGCTCATCTAATGTCATCAAACAGAATGAAAAACATATACTTACATTTTCAACTTTGACACAATTAAAAACTGAATTAAATATAGGGTTAATACAAAAGAAAGACAAGATCAAGACGTTATTTCAGGATGTTAGTCTTGTCTTGTTTTACCTTTAAATAAGAGAGTAGTTAATCCCCTCAAAAATACTTTAACATGCTTCAATTTAATCATTTATTGTGTATTTGCCCTTTTTAAATATTATGTATCTATAATACAATAAATTACTTTCTATTAGGGGACGGAAACAAGAATGTGTAACTTGAAAGATCCAATGAAATAATATAAAAGTGAAAGCAGACAGTGTTCTAAGATCAAGCTGTTCACTCATTGGCCACCATTTAACCAAAATGAACTCGTGCATTTTATTAATTTCTAAGCTAATGTGCCCAGCTCTTAGCCAGGCACAAGGCTGATAGTGGTCAATTTTAATTGTGATTGATTAGTAGTGAAGATATCATGAGGATAAGAGGTGATCAATGGTTGCCCCTCAAAGATAACCCCCCCTATATTTTAGCACAGGAAGAGCACAGTGGACCCTCTTCTCAAGCAAGGATTTTTCTGATATGATACAAATAGAACACAGGTTGCCTGGCTAATAGCTGCACACACTTGTTTGGATGTAAATAAAATGTATATGTCCAATTTGGTTAACAGGTGGCCAATCAGGTGTCTGTGTTTCTGGATGAGTGCATGTGTGCACTGTGCGTCACTATGTATTAAAGTCAGTTTAAAAAGAAAAATAATTGTGTTCCTCATGCCTGTCATCCTGCAGCCGGCTCTGGAGCGGATGGCGACATTGATGCCCCATGTCTGACAGCGAAGCCCAGGAGGCCAGCTGCACCTGTGTGTCAGAATGTGTGCCTGTGTGTTAGAGAGAGACAGGCATGTTTAGGATGGAAAGAGACCCTTCCTGTCTCACGTCCCAGTCATCAGGCCATTGACTTCTTGCCACAGATCTGACCTGGCAGATGCTACATGTGACCTACAAGCAGGTTCATAGCTCACGGTGCAATGGGACATTTATCGTTTTCAATGCTATTTTAAAACATAATTCAATGTATAAAAAACACCTTAATCTAACCATAAACTCCAAATAAATATTGTAATTATACAATAACTGTGAGAAGCAGGGACTTCAAAACTGTGATGTGGCAGGTCTGGAGGTGTTCCATTTACTAAGTGAAAATCAGCTGCTTGCTGTGTGTCAGTCGTTTGCGGTGCAAATGAGTCCGTGTGAATAAACAAGACACGAGAAAAAAATACAAAAGAAAAAAAAGTATTCAGAGAATTACAATAATGTGGGTCTTACACATTACTCTTGAGTTACTGGCATCTGCTCCAGTGCGTCTAATTTGACACATTATGTTATGAAAGAAAAAGCAGTCTCTTAAAAGCAAACCCTAATACACACAGTATTACAGAGCCAGAAAGACTGAGAATAAAAGCTTTACCATGCATCAATTCACCACTAGAAGTCACATTTCTGAATAAATAGGGAACGTTTGCATGACCAATGGGAGGTGCCAAAAGAAGGTGATTTTCATCGGCCAATGACTGGTTTTATGCTCAGGTACATCACAAATCATAACCCTGTGGTGATAAAAAGGAACTTCCTTGACGGGAGGTAGGCTGGAATTATATACATTTTAAAAATAGAATGCTGCAAGTACAAAAGTCAAGTTTTAGATATTTTTGCAACCTCTAGTGGACAAGTATTTTATATTCTGTTTTTGTGTTGAGTAGTGTGCGTGTTTTTCCCCATCAGATGATTTCACTTGCCGTTCCTGCCACATCTCTCCTGCATCAGGAAACTTGACCTGCATATCAATCTGTGCACTATCCATGCTTTTATGGGTGCGGAATGAGAATTATTGTGTCCCAAACATAGTACATAAAAAGTATCTGCGCACAATCCACTGTGCTCGGGCAGAAGGAATTTTCTCTTAGACCCAAACAAGTGAGCTCTCCCTGTAATACGACTTATTTTTAAAAATAAGAAGCACATAAATAAATAATAGCAATATAAAGTGTTATATCTATTATTCGAAAAAATGGGAAAGAAAAAGTAAAGTTCTTGCACACGTTGTGCATAATGACTTCCTTTGTGAGGCAGGAAACTTGTATTGAGCTTTTTTTGGGATAGAAATATGGCGCAGGGGGAAAGATGGTTGTCTTGTAACAGCTTTCAAAAAGCAACTGAAAACTATTCTCTTCAGAGAACACCTACGATAAAAAAAAAAACTACTACCTTCTTTTTCCCTCCTCTGTCTTTATCTTCTTCCCCTACTGCTTTGGTTTATTGATCAGTTGATACAATTTCTATTATAAGAAGCTGAGATAGACTTTGACAGTGTAACAAATTGCATATTGTGTCTCTCTAATGTAAGTCGCTTTGGACAAAAGCATCTGCCAAATGCATAAATGTAAAAGTAAATGTAAATGATCACTGCCAGGTTCTTTCTGTCATTGTAGCCCTGGGCAAACCACGCCACCCACATTGCCCTGAATGAAAGCGTGTGGAGTGTGTTTGGTGGATGTGAGTGACTGGTGGAGTGTGTTTGGTGGATGTGTGTGACTGGTGGAGTGTATTTGGTGGATGTGTGTGACTGGTAGGGTGTGTTTGGTGGATGAGAGTGACTGGTAGGGTGTGTTTGGTGGATGAGTGTGACTGGTGGGGCGTGTTTGGTGGATGAGAGTGACTGGTGGAGTGTGTTTGGTGGATGTGTGTGACTGGTGGAGTGTATTTGGTGGATGTGTGTGACTGGTGGGGTGTGTTTGGTGGATGAGAGTGACTGGTGGAGTGTGTTTGGTGGATGTGTGTGACTGGTGGAGTGTGTTTGGTGGATGTGTGTGACTGGTGGAGTGTGTTTGGTGGATGAGAGTGACTGGTGGGGTGTGTTTGGTGGATGTGTGTGACTGGTGGGGTGTGTTTGGTGGATGTGTGTGACTGGTGGAGTGTGTTTGGTGGATGTGTGTGACTGGTGGAGTGTGTTTGGTGGATGAGTGTGACTGGTGGAGTGTGTTTGGTGGATGAGAGTGACTGGTGGAGTGTGTTTGGTGGATGAGAGTGACTGGTGGGGTGTGTTTGGTGGATGTGTGTGACTGGTGGAGTGTGTTTGGTGGATGAGTGTGACTGGTGGGGGGTGTTTGGTGGATGTGTGTGACTGGTGGAGTGTGTTTGGTGGATGAGAGTGACTGGTGGAGTGTGTT
This sequence comes from Danionella dracula, assembly GCA_900490495.1. Classification (NCBI taxonomy): domain Eukaryota; kingdom Metazoa; phylum Chordata; class Actinopteri; order Cypriniformes; family Danionidae; genus Danionella; species Danionella dracula. Next base: position 271,377 of record UELW01000445.1, read on the forward strand.
TGGTGGATGTGTGTGACTGGTAGAGGGTGTTTGGTGGATGTGAGTGACTGGTGGATTGTGTTTGGTGGATGAGAGTGACTGGTGGGGCCGTGTTTGGTGGATGTGAGTGACTGGTGGAGTGTGTTTGGTGGATGAGAGTGACTGGTGGAGTGTGTTTGGTGGATGTGAGTGACTGGTGGAGTGTGTTTGGTGGATGAGAGTGACTGGTGGAGTGTGTTTGGTGGATGTGTGTGACTGGTGGAGTGTGTTTGGTGGATGAGAGTGACTGGTGGAGTGTGTTTGGTGGATGTGTGTGACTGGTGGAGTGTGTTTGGTGGATGAGAGTGACTGGTGGAGTGTGTTTGGTGGATGTGTGTGACTGGTAGAGGGTGTTTGGTGGATGTGAGTGACTGGTGGAGTGTGTTTGGTGGATGTGTGTGACTGGTAGAGGGTGTTTGGTGGATGTGAGTGACTGGTGGAGTGTGTTTGGTGGATGTGTGTGACTGGTGGAGGGTGTTTGGTGGATGTGTGTGACTGGTGGAGTGTGTTTGGTGGATGTGTGTGACTGGTGGGGGGTGTTTGGTGGATGTGAGTGACTGGTGGAGTGTGTTTGGTGGATGTGTGTGACTGGTGGGGGGTGTTTGGTGGTGGTCAGGAGGTCGTAGGTGCAGAATGGCAGCCACGTTCTGTCAGACTCCTCCAGGGCAGCTGAGGGCTATCAAGGTAGCTTATCACCACCAAAGTATTAATGTGGAATGATTGAATAATGCTCTAAACAGTGTAAAGTATCTTTGAGCTCTGGAAAAGCGCTATATAAATCGAACGCGATATTGTATCAATTGTTTTGCTATAGCTTGCACAACACACCCATTCTTTATTTCCTGCTGATCTGTGCTGCACACCCCATGAATTACAAACACTCTTTTTATTATGTGAAATTGACAGCATTCTAGTCACAGCCTCTTTATTACTTTTTCTGCTATTAAAGCTCTGCATCATTAAGCTGGATAATGCCATTTTTAAAAAGGCTGACAGTCCCAGGGTTTTATGAGAGGCAGTGGAGACTGTGCCGGAATAGTGATGAAACCATATGGGGAGAAGCCGTGTAAATGACTTCTTAGTGGCGCAGCGGTTCGTGAAGGACACTTTGACAAGCGGCTGGCAGGAAACTAATGATCTACACACATTCCAGCAGCATAAACACAAGCATTGGACAAAAAACAGAGTGGTAATTAGAAAACACAACATCGGAAACAGAAGCAGAGCGATAGTCAAGGTTTATGTCGCATCAGATCTTATTTCCCTGCGCAGTGGAGTTTGAAGACATCTCCAGGACCCTTGAGACCCATTGCATGTGTGGGACTTCTGTGTGTCTTGCTTGCACATGAACATGATAAATTTGAAGATTGTTCACGTTCCTTCGGGAGAAGCATTGGGTTCTTGCTCCTAGTATAGTCCCTGGTGTATTTACTCAGCGTGACAAAAGTGAAGTCATCTCTTGTTCACATCAGATGCAGAGAATGCATCTCTTGGTGAGCAGCTGAAGAAACAATTGACCTGAAAATAAAAATTGTTCACCCTTATCTAGTTTTGTTCATCCTTGGAAAACAACTGAATCTTCCTTTTAAAGGCAACATCAGAGCACTGTTTGTCAGATGTTCAGCTAGTACTTATGAAAGTCTGTATAATTAAAAAATCTACATTTGTCAACAACACTGTAAAACAACATAATTTTTATCCTGTTAAAAACAGCTTCATTCAACACGACTCATTCTGGAGTCTGGCCCTTTAAACGACTCTGAGCGGATTGCACCTCTCACAAACATCTAGGAGCTTTCTTCTGTGTCCTCAGCAAGTTATTGAAGGAATATGACAGATGTTTTTGAAATATTGTCACTTAGCAATGTTTCTGAATAATTCAAAAGAGTCATGGACAAGATCCCTAGGTTTGTGACACAGCAATCATTAGAGGACAAATCCTAAATACTAATAATCCAGAATTCTATTTATTCTATATAGACTTTTAAACGAAACCACAATTTTTACCTGGCTTCTGTAAAAAATCTTTGGACATTTTAAGCAAAATAAACGCATTTTCTACTCCTAAAAAGCACCAAAGTCCAAAAGATTGATTAATTGGGATTAACTTATACTCTTAAATTCTTTGACATGGATTTATGCAAGAGCCTTAGTTTGTCTGAATAAGTAATGCTAACAAACAAAATTCTTAACTATGGCAAGCTCTCAGCAATTCATTGGCAAAATACACAATAAAGATGCTTTTTCATAGAATTATGTCTGAAGTGTAAATTGTACATTTTTGAGTTTTGAACTGACTTCATTGTAAAAATTGGGAATACTTCACGTATTACCAGCAAACTCACGAGCAAGAGTTAACTGGGGACAGTTCTGGTAAACATACATAAAGCACAGTTTTGAGTTGTTTGAGAGGAACTTTATCTTTGCTGTAACATCAGCAAGATCGAGACTTTAGGGATATTGTTGTTTTAAATACAGAGTTTTCAAAGACGCTGACATGCATCTGTTCATAAAATCTTTTCTGTTGAATAATAATAAAAAAAGCTGCCGCCAATAAATTTCGATGAATGAGTTGAAATCTGTAACCTCACCTGAAGGGAGGAACCAATGACAGAGCTGTGGTTATAACTACGCAGCCTAATTCACAGACTTCTATATTTGATAGAGAAACATCAGTGGCTGGAAAGCACATACTCTCACCTGCAAAATGAAAGCTCACTGTGTCTGTGCTTTGGTGTCTTTGACCCAAACCAGAAGACAGATTTGATAGCGAAGGCCTGTAATTAGCGTTCTTCCCTTTGTTTGTGTCTCATTCCTCTGAATAATTAGCCAGCGTGTTTATTTTCCTTGCTAATTAGTGTATGCTAATGATGCAAGGGTCGCAATGTGTGATCTTGGCCAAGCATGTGAATCACCTGCCAGTGGTGCTACAGAGAAAATGGCTCTTCAGATGAAGCTCTAGTGACTCCAGACCACGAATATAGAGTTCTTGTGCCAAAATTCAGATCATTTTACCCCCCCTTGTGCTTTTAATGCAGTTGTATAAAACGTGTTTTCATGTTTATGTTGGATAATTATGCCAGGGATATTAGATTCCTAGTGTTTGCAGACTTAATGTACCGTCCAAATCACAGTTTGATGTAAAGTAGCATCTAATTTATAGTTTGCTGTTACAAAGTAAGAACATTGTGCAGACCCAAGCTCACGGAAATCAATGCATGCTGCTAAAAAATACGCCTTACGCCTGAACTAAAGTATTATTCATCAGATATTGTTGCTAATCTCATAGAGAGTTTCTTGAGAAAAAGTGTTTTTGAATCAGCTGTGCAGTATTTCATAACAAATAAAAAATGTTTTGTAATTCAGCTCAGCTTACCCAAAACTCAGATAAATCACATTTCAGTAATATAATATTTTGTTTTTAACAACCAGAAGCTTTTCTCACTGAAGGTTACTGAATTTATGTTTCTTTTTTTCAAGACGTTATAGTATATTTAATATTTTTATGCATTCCCTCCCAGTTGTTAATATTTAGGCTTGTCAGTTTCTAAGAACCAATTTCAAATTGATAGCATAAACTTTTTTTTCAAGTTTAACCATTAAAAACTCAACCTTACAATGATTTTCTGTAAATTTTCTGTAAAGTTTTATAAACTTGATACATTTTCCTGTAACAATTTAATTTCATTGAAGAATAAAAAACAAGAAGTATTGAATGATAAAAGGTGAATTTTAATGCAACATAACACTAATCAATTTCCTACACCAATTCGTTTGTATTACTAAAAATATTGAATATTGAAAATGAAAGAACTTGACATTGTAATTAAAAATAATGACAAAGACACTCTAATGAGAACTGGGAGTTTCAGTCTGCCTAATTGGCTGAAAAATAATGCAAGCAAACATTTACGAGTTATGCATTAATGAGTTTTTTCGGAGGGTGAAATGTCACAATGACATGATGTTATTTGGTAGATGAACTGTTTAATTTGAACTATTACTTTTCTGCTGCGTCAGTGATGTCGTGCGAGGTCTTAATGAGACTCTGTGAGTTATAACGCATGCAGAAAAAATAGGTTTTTACTCAGCCCTGTAGGATACTGATAAATACATTTCACTAGCAATAATGACTTGATTTGATTATTCATGCTTGCAAACATGTCAAACAGCTTTTCACTTGCAACCATCAGTTGCTAAAAAACATTCACACAACACATTAATAGACATGATATAGTTATTAATTATTTTGAAATCAACTGGAGTTTTTTCCCCACTCTTTTAGATCAATATATTCCTTTTTGTGTGAAAAAGACATGGCACGACGGGTAAAAATCCATGAGCAAATCAGGCTACCAAGCTTCATTTTAAATAATTTTTCAAGATCTCATTTCAAAGCAAAGCCAGAGACGGTGTACTATTTTGGACAATAAAAATGAAACATTCTGCAAAATGAACCTGCATTGAATGAACGTGTCATTATCCATAATCGATATAATTCCATCAGGGGAATACACTCCTCAAAAGCTCTTTTCAGATCAGCTGAATAAATTACAAGTTAAACTCTAACTAATGAATACGAATTGAGTTTCATACATTTCTACACACACAGATTAGTTTTTTTGTTTCAGACAGTATTACAATAAATCAATATTTCTTTATACATTTTGGTTTGATTCTCACATAAAAAAAATATATATATTTTTGTTACAGAAGCCACATTTTCTCATTTTATTTAAAAGTATTGTAAGTTGAGTTTTTGATCTATCCAAATTATTTTGATTGTCCTGGAGCCAGATAATTGATCTAACAAAATGAAAATGTATTATGTTTGAGTAATTTTGCTCATGACTGGATTAAAATTAATCCAGCTCTTCTAATTGGGTTAACATGAAATAAAATAATTTATATATCTATTGGTTTCATGAATTGTATTGTTTTTATTTTGATTATTCATTACAGTCAAAAATACATGACAAAAAAGGCAAAAATGAATTCATTTTATATATTAGATTACATATTTATGTATTATTAGGGCACAGACACAAAACTGTGTATTACTTGATAATCCTAGCATTTTAAACACTAATATTAAACTCAGATTACTGTACGCATAAAATTACAGGGCTTACAGCAAATGGTCAGAAAGGGAGAAAAGGATGGTCAAGAATAAAATGCCAACTTTGTACTTTTTAACACTGTCTGAAGAAACGTATTGATTACATCAGACACTGTCCATAGCTCTACGTGATCAATAATCTAACGTTGAGAGTTGTTCTGAACTTATCTCTAGCGAGGCGTAACACAATCTCTCTGTCATTCTCTATGGGATGTACAGTTTGAAACTTCATGCTGTCTGTAGAATCAGATTTTTTTCCGCTGCAGCTTTAACAGTGTTTCGAGGTAAACCTTTATTTAAGAGATCTCTTAAAGTGAGAGTTCCGAATAATGATTAGCTAGGATTAAGCGTTTTCTGCTAAATGAATTTGGCCCCGTTTATGGTTTGGCAAAATATTTAAAAGCTAACATGAAAATAGACTTAACAGAGACTCAATTGGTGATGCTCTCTCGTGATCTAAAGAGGCTCTCTTTCTCTTGCACATGCTATTTGTGTGTAACCTGAGCTCAAAAACCTGTGCTCAAAAAATATTCAGACTCAAAACCCTTGCGTTAAAAATGGTTTCTCCTAAATGCTACTCCCACCCATAAGTTATTCTTCAGCCAGCCTGTTTGATCTTTTTTCTGATGAGAAACTTCAAGGCTATCTATGTATCTGTGGGAGCGCAGAGTCCAGAGAAGTTCTCCAACACTAGACTCAATAAATCACTTCGAAACAGCCTTGCTTTGGACATGTGGAGATTGTCATGCAGGAAGACTTTAGGGGAAAAAAACTCTGAAACCCTGAATTCCTTTACAGGAAATTGTTACAATTTCAAGTAACCCGAGAAAAGTCGTATTGATTCAATAACTGGACTATATTGGTTAGTCTTAACTTCTTTAAATAAAAATGAACATGCTCTAAAGCATGTTTAGTCCCTAGCCGGGTTCGGATGGGTCTCGGAATGTCTCTGTCAGTCAAAACTGGACACAATGAATGTACCTGACCAGTTACAAACGAGAGTGTAAAACAATCACACAGTAGTGAGTCAGTAACCGGCGATGTTGCACTGCGAGGTTAAGAAAAGAAGTTGATCATTGGCGGGAGCTGATGCTAGTAATAAAGTGAGACAAACGTTTAGTTTTTGTTCAGAGGAGAAATACTGCTTGTGATTGGTCCAAATTCTAGTTAGGAAATCATCGAAAACCTAAAAACCAACACATGTGAATAAAACAGCGAGAAAACACTGATTCTGAATGCTTTTGTGAACACAAAACAGTAAGTTAGAAAAAAAACTGAGTGGAGTGCAAACTGACTCCTGAAAAAGTTATCAATCCTTTTTAGTTATTATTGTGAGGCAGTATTTGCAATGATTTGACATGCACTCTCCTCATCTGTCTGTTTCAGAGAGTAAATGATTCGTCTGCTGGCTGCTTTCTCTGCGTAACTGAGCCGAACTAAATGCATTTCCATGAGAGAGCACTTCCAACTTTTCTGCTCCTCAGGGGGGACGAGTAAAGAGAGCGATGAAGGCATGCACAGGGAACAATTTTACTCAAAATAAAAATTCTATAATTTTCCCATCTTCAGATCATTTCAAACTTGTTTTTCTCTGAGGAAACAACAACATTTCAAATCTGTGTGCTGCCCCTCTTTTAAAGGTATGTTTTAAAATGAAATCCCTGGCGAAGGTCCATGACAAAAAGAACTAGCAAAACACACTCTTTAAATAACTTGTTTAAAAATTAATCGTAAGCAAGGAAAACACTTGTAATGGTTTTCATGTATATTTATATGTACCAGGTGAATCTCTCCGCATGAAGCAGAAGCTAATGTCAGAGGGTTATTTCTCTTCCGTTCTACAAATCACCAGCAAAAAATATTCAGTTTAAATGCATAAAATATTCTTAACAAAAAGTAAACTTTTCACGATAAATGTAAAAAAATAGTCCTGGTGCCCATAAACCCTTATAATTTTTATGTGATCAACCTTAACTCTGTTAGTTGTTTCATTCCTTCATTCATCTTCGTGTCGGCTTTATTCTCTTTCGGGGTCTCCACAGCGGAATGAACCGCCAACTCTCTGGAATATGTTTTATGCGGCGGATGCCCTTCCAGCTGCAACCCATCGCTGGGAAACATTCACACACACTCATTCTCACTCAAACACTACGAACAATCGTTCTTACTCAATTCTCTTATTCCGCATGTCTTTGTTCTTGTGGGGGAAACCGGAGCACCCGGAGTAAACCCACGCGATCACGAGGAGAACATGAGAACTCCACACAGAGATACCAACTGACCCAGCCCAGGCTCGAACCAGAGACCTTCTTGCTGTGAGACAACGGTGCTACCCACTGCGCAACCGTGACGTTTGTTAGTTGTTTCAATCCCAGAGTAATTTTTGAGCAGTTTCAGTCTGCACAAGTAGTTTGTTAAGCTCATAGCATTACCATTAATGCTTGTCTGCTCACAGAGCTACAGGCGAATCAGAACGGAGGTCTCAGGAACACTAGTCTGAGCCACTACACTTCACACAAGCACTTGGAAACTCTCCCGCTGCAGTAGTTGTGCAGAGTCATTAGCATAAATCTTTGCTGAAAGTATAAGAAAGAAGATCAAATTGTTTCTCTTTAATTGTGACCCACCATGTTCAGTTTGAAGGTAGATTTTTCACTGCACAAAAGAGAAAATTAGGGAATCAAGCACCAAGCAGCTGAATGTAAATCTAATGGGATGTTTGTGAAAGAATAGAAGCCTCTGTGCATTTTACATATTAACAAAGACGTGTGTGGCCTCTCTTTAAGCTGCAACAGTAGTCTGGATTTTAAAAGTCTGTTTCTTCTTTATACTTTGTTTAGAATTCACACCATACCCTGCTGTTTCATTCATTATTATAGACCCATGTTCGTTTCACACCAGACTGATTGGCAATTGAGCGAAGAGCTTGTTACACTTGTACTCTATTAGGACCTTTTTTACTGTCTTTTTGGTCCATTTCTCTCTTATCAAATTATTTCATTCAATATTCAAATTCAGTGAACTGTGCCTAAATCCCAAAGAGATCCTGCAACTCATACTAAACACTCAACACAGTCTCCAAATTAGTCTATTTATGACAAACAAAAATTAAGAGGCGATGACTGGTTAAATAATAATCTGCAGACTAAAAGAGAAAGTCAGTATGGGGGATGTTGTTAAGTAGGTCAGTTCCCAGTCAGCAAAAGAAATATAATTTGTCTGGTACTTCTGGCATTTACCTGGCACCGATGCAGAATCAGGGCTTGGCCTAGTCTAGTACCTTAAATAATATTGGTACATGGATCAAGCAAAGGCACTTGAGAAGATCAAGTCCAAATTGCTTGTTAAAAAATCCGGAGGTTGCTGGTATGATTCCCAGTGTTTAAAGTGGTGTACCAGCAAAAACCACATGTTTGATACTCGAGCAAAGCGCCAGTTTCCATCTGCTCCTTGGAAACTGTAGCTGTGGCGTAGTTTGGGCTAACTGCAGAGCACAGGGGTACAGGGGAAAGGTCATTCTATAGCTGGTCAAGACATCACTTTTTAAAACTAATAAACGATTTTAATGTCAGATTTGTTTTATTAAAAATCAAGGAACCACTTAGAGCACCCTACAAGAAGTGGCCCACTGGCCACAAATCTGTGAGCTAAAAGTATGTTTTTGTTTCTTTTTAATTATTCTACAAAGTACTTTGAATTTTCCATGCTTTGAAATGTATAAAATAAATAAAATGCCATGTTCTACTGAAAGAGTCGGTGAAAGAGCAATATATTTGCTATGGCCTCATTTGGTATTTTTTAAACCATCAAATCATTTTGAACAGTATGTCTGATAATTTTTTTAAAACTAAGAACAAGAAGTATATCCACAATCTGATAAATACTACAAGTCTTCTGTCCAAATAAATTGTTTCACAGAAAAATGCTTTTTTTGAGTGACATTTTAAATGATTTGCATTCATTTTGACATCTCAGCCCTTGAGAAACTCTTACAATCTGCATGTAAAGTGTTATGGTTTGTGGAAGTGGAGGCAGACTCAAATACAAGTTCTCTTGTTTAAAGGAAAGCCCTGTCAAGAAACAGGTAAACAAGCTGAAACGTGAATCTCAAAGTAGAAAATAAGCAGTAAAAGGTCAAAAGCAATAGATTGATTCACTGTTACCAAGGTTTGTGTCAGAGATGACCAATAAAAATAAAACTTCCCCACTCTTGCCATAAATCCTGAACTGGCGGAATGTTTGTATGGCATCACAGTCTTGGCTAACGAGAGATGTAATTATTTAATACTCAACTGCAGCCATGTGCTTCATTTACACACTTTTCAAAACATTGAATAATTGACTTCGTAAATTTTTCAGAGCTGTCATGGTGATGAATACTTGAACATAAAATATTTATCCAAAAATCACTTTTACATACTTGACGCTGACGGCTAGAGAATCTGTTTCTGGGATTGATGGGACTTAGAAAAGTGGTGTAGATGGATTATAAAAGAGGACTGACAACTAAACCTTGAGGAACCCCACTGAGCAGCTGACTCTACCATTTTCTAAGTTTTGACAGTCAATAAGTAGACACACACAGGACACATTGGGAAACTGTATATTATTTCTAGAAACTATATAATTCAAGAAGCAACAAGGTAAAAATAAACTTTGCTATACCGTCCTCCATTTGATCAAACACACAGAAACATATAGTATATATAGTGACACATGGAGGGTTCTAGCAAATGCAGCTCTAATAATTTACCTGACTTTGCTTTAGCAATTTGGTGAGGCTTAGATCCTCAAATGGCTCATCACAGGTACTGATGTGAGAATGGAATGGTTTCAGGCTGTCACTTCCCATGTTCCTGGAAGCAGCTCCCCGTGGCCTTCATTATACAGGAAGCTCAGCGCTCACATCGCCCCTCTCGCTCTCTCTCTCTTTCCTCTCTCTTTCCTCTCCAGCCTCTCATCAGTTCAAACACCATCTCACCTTCTGCTCCAATTACTCTGGCCACTTTCTGCACTCACACTCGCCTCTGAATTGCAGCAAGATAAAGCCTACAATCTGTCCATAGTCTTCCTACATGTGTCTGAGGTACTGTATCGACATTGACTTTTTTCCTTGAGCTTTCGGCATCTTTTCATCTCAATCTCTTGCATTCTATTGACATTTTGTCTAACCACCTTAAAACCAGAAAACCATATGAAATTATTTTGACAATATGATCAAACTAACATGTAATTACAGTTTTTCTCAGTCGCTTTAGTACAATTCTCTGATCAGAATGAAATTCTCAAAACTATTTGTTCAATCTTCACATCATGATGTCACTTGTGCACATCATATAAGCAGTTTCTCACTTCTTTGAACAAGTTGCAATTGCTTTGGTACATCCATGCAAATGATTATGTACAATTCTCTGCTCTTTGCTACATTATCAATTGTTTATGTCATGTTGATCAAAATGTATTATATAGTTCATTGTGCAATAGTCTTACTCCTCAAAACACCAAGTCATTAGTTCATCGTATAAGTCATTAACTGCAAAATGGTTGACCAAGTTGTCATAATGTGACAAACATATTTCTATACATCTCCATTATATGTTTTTTTTTCTAAATATGTCCTGAATTGGTAAATTGCTCTCAGGTGACTTGACTTCCTCTAACAAAGGTGCATCTCATTGACAATCAATGGGCAAGTATATACTGTATATGGCTGAAGCACAACACAATGTTCTATGTCTGACAATGGAAGGAGAAAGAATTGGACGGGGTCAACAGCCAGAGAGAAGAAGAAGAGGAAGAGGAGTGAGGCTGCGTGGTGGAGGAGTTAGGAGGCAAAACCGAGGAAGAGGCCGAAGACATGTACGTGTTCCTGATGAGATAAGAGCCACACTTGTAGACCATGTTGTCAACCATGGGCTCACAATGGCTGAGGTTATATTGACAACATGACTAAGTAATTTGACTGTCTTGTTCGTAGACAATGACACAAGGACTTGACATTCTGATGGCACTGACATGTTTAATGACATAAAGACTTAGTTTTGAGAGATGAACTGAAGATTTTGAGCAAGTTACAGGCTTTTGCACGAAATCCATAGTGTTTTGCTGTTTGTACAAATTGTTTTGAGAAATGCACACACATATTTGCAAACTTCAATTCTGATCTGAGAATTGTACTAAAGCGACTGAGAAAAACTGTAAAAAAATAAATAAAAATTTAAACTTGCTTCAGGTCTCCAAAAAGTTATGATGAGTGTATTTTTCATTATTTACATTATGTATGGGATAGGCTTCCATGTTCAGCATGGGTTAAAGAAATGAACATCCTGAGTCTTCTACTGTGAAACTGTGCTATAGTTTGTTTTCCTTCTGGAATACACAAGGTTATCTCTGAAACTGATGTCATCTAAGCTTTAAAACCTTAATATACCTTTAAGAATTGTTTCCAGGAGAAGCAAGCTATTCTGCCACTAGGACACATTGTCTGAATTTTCAAACAAGAATACCAATTTTGCTCTAGTCTGACCTTTTAACACTAATATTATATTACTACTATTTTTATAGTTAGACTTTATTTGTTGGGTTTAATCTTATTTAAAAAAACATCTATTAGATAATTTAATGATTTGAACCCTTTTTCTCCCCTATTTCTTTACTAAAATTTGCTCTATGTGTTAGTAAAATACAATCAGTTGTGGTGAATGGAAAAAGAAAAAGAAACAAAAGCGCTTTTAGCATATTGTATTCAAATATGACTAATTTACATTTACATTTATGCATTTGGCAGACGCTTTTGTCCAAAGCGACTTACATTAGTGGAGAGACAATATGCAATTTGTTACACCGTCAAAGTCTATCTCAGCTTCTCACAATAGAATTGTATCAACTGATCAATAAACCAAAGCAGTGAGGAAGTAGAGGAAGAAGATAAAGACAGAGGAGGGAAAAAGAAGGTAGTAGTTTTTTTTTTATAGTAGGTGTTCTCTGAAGAGAAGAGTTGTCAGTTGCTTTCTGAAAGCTGTTAGTGTTGTTGCTTTCCTGACTGGATCAGGGAGTTTGTTCCACCATCCAGGGACAGTGAGAGAGAAGGTTCTGCTGAGAGATCTTCTGCCCTTGTGGGAAGGAACCACGAGTCGCTGTTCCTTCTCTGAGCGCAGGCTTCTGGAGGACATGTAGGAGCGTATGAGATCATGGAGGTAAACAGGGGCTGATCTGGAGATAGTTTTGTACGCCAGCGTTAGCGATGCATGCATGGGCGTTATCAATGAATTGATCAATATGTTTTTATATAGCACTTTGTTAGCGGTTGCTTTCAGGGCAGCGTCACACAGTCTCAGTGTGGATCAGGTAGCTTTAGTTGGCACCTGGAGATGGCAGGGTGGATTGCATTCATTGGCAGATGTTTCAGGGATGCTACCACCACCATCATAATAATGTCAATCATTAAACTAAAGGGGGTTGAATTTCATTCAATGTTTTTTTTAAGTCTGACTTTGATGACACAGATATCTTGAAAAAAGAATCAGAACATTCATGCTTTAACAGTTTCTGCGATCGGTCAACGAGGCCTTCAAAAGTGTCAGAAATCCACTCCAAATATTAAAGAGAGCCAGCCAGAGTAATTTACTATGAAATATCAAGGTTCTGCTTGGGTTGCTCCATCTGCTAATGTGATTCATTTTCTTTATCTTGCCTGCTGCGAGGATCAGAAACATTAGCAGAACATCCAAATCTATCAGTCTTTAATAAATACATTATTGGCAACTTTCATCCGCATTCCGAATGATGTAGTTTTCAGAATGCCTTTTTTTGTATGAACAATGACATTAGCAATACCCAAATGCTGTTCAGTGTTAATTTTGTAACAAATATTCTGCCAAGTGAAGAAAGATGAAGAAAAAAAAGTATTGTTTGTAATTCTGAATTTCAGATCAGAATCAGAAGCCAATTTTTGTCTAGTTGTCCTTACCAAGCATTTGTCCATTATTTAGTGAAATGATGACCTGATTGTGCTGTATAGAATCCCATTCATACCACTACAAGCCAACAAATAAAAAAATGACTAAAATACTGATTCATAATAAAAAAAGACTTGATTACATTGGAATAGAAAGAACATACAATAATATGGATAATTCACAATACTTTGATTCAAGTAGCATGGCTGAATGTAGGCCTTCACCCGCCCTGCAGCCAGTTCAGTATTTTCTTTAAGGATTGACTGTCAAACAGATTATCATATCATGATTTGAGCCCACAGCCATTGTCAAACTGATATCTGAAATCATCCATGAATTTAAAAATGTATATTTCAGATACTCTGACACACTGACATGAGCAGCTTGGGGAAAGATGACTCACTATATCCCAGAGGTGTTAGTTATGTATATTTTCCTTTAAGTCAATGTTGCATGTTATTAATATGATTGTGGATCGTCATGCCATTGTGATATATTGTAGTTAACCATTTCCTGCACACAACATCCAGAAATCATGAGAAGGGGGAGATGGCAAAAGATGCTGTAAAAGTATGCCAAGATAAAAAAAAAATCTAAAGTGTTTTTTAGAGCTTTCAGATCTCTCAGTATAAAGAAGCTGGTAAAATTATGGTAAAATACATTTACCAGATTTTCACGAGTTCACTCGGCTCATAATTGCCTAGTATCGCAAGCGTGGTTGGCGAGAAATGGAGAAGCGTACTAAGCGAAATGTCCAAGTGTTAGTCTGGGACCGTTGAGTAACCTGGTCCTGGAGAATCCCCCCCTTATTTTTCCAAATATTAATGCAGTTTAAAGGAGGAGTAGAGCGTCTTATGCAAGTGAGAAGTGAAACATGGTGAGTGGCGAAGGGGTGGAAGGAGGGATAGCTTGCATGATGTAGATGTCATCTCTTTGGTCGTGTCTTATATACTGAAGCTGATCAGGGGAGGTGGAACCATATGATTAGTCAATCATCAGCCAAGCTCCTCCCAAACTTATGTTAATCAGATGATTAACGTCATTTCACGAGTTCGCTCTGCTCATAATTGCGCACGCATGATTGGTGAGAAATGGAGAAGGTACTAGGCGAATTGTTCAAGGGTTATTTACAGGCTAACAGAGTAAGGTGTTTTTGGGTAACCTGGCAACTAGCACTGCCTAAAATTGCCTTCGATAGAATGGTGAAGGTTTGTCGATGGCTTTGGGCACCCTGGTAACCCTCACCTTGCCTGGATCACTTGATCAAAAGGGAGAGAAGATTATATCGGAAACAAGCCAGAGGGGTTGAGCTAGAGTGGAAGTAGAAACCAGGGGAGAGTCAGGTTTAGAATGCTGTGCAGTGTAGGGAATTATGTTCGTCTCCTCAGCAAAGCACACTTACAGCATGGGAACCTGGAGCTGCACATTCCTAACTTATCCTTCAGGACCAGATGCAGGAAATAAAATACTCGGTTCAGTCTGACTCCAAGGCCTAAATGGTGACCGACGCCACAAGGGTTAGGCTGGGAACTATCAGTCAAGAGCTTCAAAAGAGACTGTTGGACACCTGATGCTCTCCAGGACTCACGCCGCGCACAGGAATTCACGGACCCTGTGACTGAACCCTCGCGATTTGCGGATATTCAACACAAAACTGCTTTCTTAACATACAGAGGAAAAGGGACAAATCTGTTTACGTGTACACGCCCATATACTGGATTAATAGTCATAGCAAGTCTTAATCTGCTTTGTGTACACGGAAGACCTGTATCATTTAGCCAGTTAGTTTAAAACGAATGAATGTGCGGATGAATGAATTTTTCCGTAACTGACCCCTAGTGTTTGATCTCGTTAGAACGCTTATCACATTCCCGAAAGGATTTACTTGTGTAGAAAGTTATCCTGTACTCTCCCGATTAGATATGACTTTGTCTATTAATGGATGCAAATTAAGAGCTAACTTCTCTCCCAGCCAAAATCCTGCGCTCTGAATTGTGACGTCACCACAGCTCCGATTCCAGGGGTGCTCTCATTGGCTAAGCTGTAAGAAGGACCCGCCTCCAGAGACACCAGAGAATACCAGCGCGCGTCCTCTCTGTTCGAGTAGTTAGTCTTTTCCAACAGCCTTCTTTTCCGGTCTTGCAGGCCCCTCTTCTTTTCAGTCTTCTGACCCAAAGTCTTCTCTCTCCCCCGGCTCTTAGCCAGTTTTCTCTCAGTACCCTTTCCAGAACTCTCTTATCTTTTGGCGCCGTTTCAACAAAGGAAAACCCGGCTCTCATCAACCCAGAGTCGTGATCTTAAATATAAGACTGTCGAACCAACGTTTTCATAACCAACACTGTCCAACTCTATAATATATATAATATACAAAAAAATAATTTTTAATGTGGCTTAAAGGACATTGGCTAGATAAACATAAATTATAAAGTTTATGTTAAATTGACTGTAGACTTGTATAGCCAGGCCTTCAGGAAAGAGAGTCCGGGGCTTTTTACAGTTTTTTTTGTCAAGACCCAACCAAGACGCTGTTTGTCTGATATGATAAACAACCTATCCCATGTCATTTTGCTTAATGACATGTTTCAGGGAGCAAAAAATGTTACAACAGCAATTGACCGACATGCAACAAGTTAGTCAAATAAAAAGTCACAAAAAAGATAAACATTTTGAGACCAGAACAACAATGGCACATGAGTTCAAGTCCCCAACTGTACCAAAATCATTGTAAATCATTGGGAACCATAAATCCGGATGAGTTTACCCAATCAAACCATGACTTCATGATTCTTGAGGTTTTTCTAACTTTCTGTACCAAAAGCATCAGACATTTAGCTAAGTTAAGACTAACTTGGCTGAGACTTGATTGAGTTCTGGTACATGAGTGGCTCTGTTTGGCCTTTGTTTGGAATTTAATCAGGTAGAATAATATGTTGTGGAGCTAGGGTCAGGTAAACTTGAGTAATCCAGAGCGTGGTAAACTTTGCTTTGTGGGTCTGCACAGTAATGCACAGCTGAGTCCATCAGTCACATTTAAGAGCTGTCACTGAATAGTAAGCAACAATTGTGTTTCAAATCTGCTTTATTGATGAGATATTTCTGAGGTGACTCTTGCGAGACTCCTTAGAATTTAGTTCTAAACTCACTTTAGAATTCTCTGGCGGGAGAGTGGCGCCAACCTTTCTGCACCTGAACTCTCAGCTCACAATGTATACCTAGTGGACAGGAGACAGACTGTTGTTCCCAATTAGAATGTAGAGAATTATTAATTGACAAGAGACCAGTACGCAGGTTTGACCAGGATGCCATAAATGTAAAACTGTGAAAGATACAAAAATCTCCATACAAAGCTTTGAATATAATTTCAGTCAGATGACAAGAGTAAACAACTTCTCGTGTTCACTCACCCTGTTTGGCATTTAATAAAGGAACCATCATACAACTGAACCGAATGAATCATCTATTGTCTACTCAAAATGTTCTTTTCAGACCCAAACAGGTTTGCAATGTGTCAGATACAAACACAAACAAAAACAATGTTGACACCCATTAACTCACCTCCATCTTCACACTTCTGCGTATGGTTGAAGGAGACTGTGGGATCTGCTGGCATCGCCTCGGGTTGTTCTGCAGATGGTGAGGAAGAAGACGTTGAAGCTGCCACAAAAGCCAAAGCTCAGTCCTGACAGAGGTGCCAGATGTGGCCAGCTGGGCGCAGGCCTGTTGAGAGAGTGAATGAGGACATCAGCCACATCGGTTTGCAATATCAGAGTCGCTAAAGTACTCCCCACTCAATGTTTTTCTCTACGTGTGAAGTGATTGAGCAGATTTGAACAGTTCTTACAGGTGCCGAGGAGCTGCAGAAACATACTTTACATCCTCCAGATTCAGGAAACCTTCATCATAACCTGGCCAAGCAGCAGCGTGACAGAGAGAGAGAGAGAGACATATCTGTTGAAGAGATTCTTCTCCTTTTGCTTCTTCATACTGGACTCGATTGATGTCACGCTACCAGATGGGACTACACGATGGGAAAAATGAATTATTGGATTGAGTTTAGTGTATAATAAAACTTCACTTTAAATAAACTTTGTGGAGAATTGAAAGTAATTAGCAAAATGTGAAGGTATTTTTTTCTTTTCTTTTACTTTGATTAATAGCAAGCCAAATTCTCAAAATAATAGATAAAACAACACAATGTAAAATCTACCATGTAAAATTAACTCTGTTCTGAAACCTTTTGAGGGGTAGGTGCTCAAATTTAAAAAATGAGCCCATGAAATACTTTGTGCAACTCGTATAAACGATATTGTTTTAGAGGCCTATTCATTGTTCAGATTTTAATTATAAGTGTAAGTATACATTTTAAGTTATAAGTTTAAATTAATTTAAGACATAGAATATCTTTCAATATTTATATAGTGCTTGGTAGTGCAAAGTACTGTGAAACCCATAAACTATTTTAGGTGTGTAACTGAACTAACTTTTTTAGGAAAAATGGTTAAATGCTTTTAGAGCCCTTTTAAGATAATGATAAGATGTGAATATAAAACAATCCCACGTGTTTAATATTTTAGCCTGATCCTGTGATCCTTTTTGCCAAATTATTGGTACTGGTTTAAGCAGACATTGCGGGCAAGACTTACCTTTATATCCGTTCAGCAGTTCTTTTGAGTGAGAGTGGTATTGGCTGTACTGTGTTTAGACTGAGTGCAGGAACTACATTTCCCAGAAAGCTCAGCTGCTACAGGGACACACTAACAAAAACTAAAACACATAGAAATCAACCGCAAATAGAATGATCCAGCTTCAGTATTGTAAAATCTGGGAAAAAACATTTTATTATGGATTTGGCATCAAATACTATAAATTATTAAATTAGTATTAGTTTAAATAATGTTTCTCAAGGGCACTTTGGACATCAAGGAGCAAAGGGGCAGGTGGTTGAGCACCCCCTTCAGCATGTGACTGGAGTATAATTGGTCCTGATCTAAATAACACTGCCTGGACAAAAACAAACAAACAAACACAACGTTGCCCACTCTAATATTTTATTGGAGCTCCTTTAGCTTTGATTACAGCCTGCATTTGCTGTGGCATTGCTGCTGACTTGCATTGATGAGATGGAAGAGTCTGACTGCTGTGCAAAGCTTTCTCCAGCACATCTCAGCTCTGTGGGGTTAAGATCTGGACTCCGTAGTTTCTGCAAACCCTAAGATGTTTTCTCTGCTCTACACGCATGTGATGATCTGACCCATCTTTTTCCATAATTCTGTTGTGAAATACGAATAAAATTTTTAAAATATAGTTAATTGAATTTTTTCCTTTCAGAATTTTATACTCAAATTTTCATGCCAAATTTCACTCTAGTGGGTCAAGTAATTTCCACCTTCATGAATATAATATAATATTTAGCTGCAAACCTACCATATACACATGCCACTTTTTAAATGACACCAACAAGACGCCAATTTTTTCGATTCTGATCCTCACATAGATGTGATATGATCTCCATTTTACATATTTGCTGGGTTGTTCTTCTTTCTTTACTGATCAAGAAAACATTTACAACATTACTGTCATTTAATTTCACCTACCTTCATTAGCAGTGTTCTGTTGCATATTTTGAACAGGAAAAAACTAAAACTACACATTAAATTTGCATAATATGCTCTGTTTTGAGTAAAAACAGTCACTCTGTAACTCTCTGAAAAGAGTCTCTCTTTCACTCTCCCTAAAAACACGAACAGCAGATCAAAGATAAAAGGAAAGCTCAACGCATAACCTTTATAAATCCCAACCAACCAAAATATCAAACTCTTACGAGTCCCTTGTTCAAAGCACATTGTGTTATTTTAATACTTGGGCAAATTTCCCCATCCAGTCTTATACAAACAAGCAGAGAACTATGGAGCCTGCTCACTTGCTCGTGTTGTTCAATGGCATGATGTACGTCTCAGCGTGAGAACATTTAATAGCTGGCGCTGCAATTATCTTTAAGACATGCGTTAAAATAAACTGAGGAACATGGGAGAAAACAACACTTTAGAGTTGTTTTTAAACTGCTGTAGCCACAGCAAAAAATGTATGAATATTTTGATACTACTTTGATAATATTACCGTCAGAATCTAAGCTTTACCCCTTAAAAATTATGTTTATCTGTTAATGTTTTTTGGTAACGGTTTTGAGTTGTCTTGTTTTTAATGTCTATTCTTAATTCAGGATTTCTGAACTCTGCTGTATTGTCATGATTTTTTAAACATTACGTTTGATATTCGTCCTTATTGAGAATCTACGTTGTGTGGTGCTGCTGCTCATAATTGCTGTCTTCTGGGTTGTTTTGTTTGTTATCCTCCTCCATCGCTCATACCGGCAGTAAAAAACTAAAGGGAATTTCAGTTGTTGTTGTGCGTAAATAAATGTGTTGATACTCATGTCCTGGATATCTATGTGCGTTCTTGACATTTTTTCATTTTGTGTTTTTGAATGGCGTCACACATGAGCCACCCTCACAGGATCCCCTTGCAAAGCTATGAGCTGTCCATTTAAGGCCCTAAATTTGGAGTCGTCTCAAGTTAGAATGACCTATTTCAATGCAGAAATGAAAATATCTACAGTTGCTTTATTTAGCAACTTTTTGTCTTTTGAGACAACTGTTTGAGGGTTATAATATTTCCTTTGTTTAAATGGGTTTCTACATTTCTGATTTGCCAGCATTCTGCCTTTTTGGCAAAGCTCTCATTTTATCTTCGAATGCCTCTTCAGAAATCTGAGGTTCAAGACACAGAAATAAAGTACACTGTTTTACTCTTTCTATCATATCCAACTCTTAAAATGTTCATTTTTTTGCGCTGATTATTGGGAAGATTTCATCCTGTAATGTGTTTGCTGTAATGTGGAATGTGACTTCTCCTCAGAACTAAATTGCAGCTCTACTGCCGTAGCAGGATGTTTTGTTTGCATTTGTTTGATATTGTAGACTTTAGCTTCTTACAGGGAGCAAAGGAAAGGTGGAGAGCACTAATAGCAAAGCGTGGGAGAGAGTACAACACTGCTGTTGCAGTGAAAATTAAAACAAAACCGGAGATTTAACTTGAGGTCATTCTCTAATCAACACACTTTCACAACATGGCCGCTCGGGTACATTTGAGATGCACATTAAGAGACACACTGTACTTGTTGTGAGCTACAGAGAAAAGGGACATTGTTGCCCTGAAGGTTCAAGGGTCAGCTGTTTAGCATGGCACATGTTTCTCCTGCTGATTCAGTCCACAGTCACCATCTGTAGTACCATCAGTCCATCTGAGCGCAAATATGCTTTAAGAATGTTTCCAGGAGGCTACGTCCAGAGTATAGGCCGAGCATGTGACATTCAAGCCATAGCTTAATATTTCATTTACATTGAAATAATAGCAAACACTAGGCGCTAAAAGTTCTTTAAAAGTGCTTTTTTTGGTGAAAGTACATTGCTCTAAATTAGCATTTTCAACCATTCAGCTAGACATTTAGTTTGCAATCAAATGATTTATGTGTGCTTCTGACAAAGAACAATTTGGAACAGCTTGTCTTTCTCAAATAACCACCCCTTAAATTCATCTAAATATTCTGCTGAATTTGTTCTTTATGTACAAATGTTTTATCAATGCCTAATTTGCGTTTGAAGGGCATTTATAACCTCCTGATGGGCTTTAGTTTTCTAAGCTTTAAAATAAAATGTATTTTTGCTTGTTGGTGGCTTTATGTTTGAAGGCTTTGAAAACCTCATAATGGACTTTTTTCTGTTAGCTGCTTTAATGGCGCATCCAAGTACATATGGATGCCATCTGGGTTCTACTTTTTTATAATTAAAACTCAAGCAAATTGATTCATCTTCTTCAGTTTGAGGACACAAATGTCTCAGGCTAAACACAACCAAAGGCACTGTTGAATTCACTCCCTTTGTGTTAATTAAAACAGAACATCTATATATTTGTCCTGGTGACACATGAATACTGAAAGTCAGTATATTTGTGGGATTGATTTATGTAGACCTATCATCACACACTAATTGTGTTGCAGTTTGAGTTTAAGCGTGAAAGTGCTCCATGTACCTTGTTATTTACCAAGTTTTTTCCTAATTATTGCAATTTGTCAGTTCACGATCCACAATCCATTCTGCACATGCACATGTCTATTCTTATTATTTTTTTCTCCAAATAAGTACATAATTTAAAGTTAACGGTCAGGGTTTTAAGTGTTCAGAGCAGGATGAAAATAAAATAGACTGACATGATGTTATCATTTATAAAAAATGTTACTGGTTTTATTGTAGAAGTTTTAGCAACTTGTTTTAAATAGCATTTAAATTTTTTTAAATTAATTATCACCCAATATTTGACTCTAACTATCTACAAATACTTAATTAGGATTGCCCAATTAAGACAAATAAATTGTACGTTGACATATTTCCAAGAAAATATTTCAAGATATGTGTAAAATAGTCCCCTCCCCCACCGGTTGCAATCACAGACCCCTACAGTTTTAAACCTCTGCGGTGTTCTGCGCTGTGAAGGAAATCAGTTCTGTTACATAAAACTTACTTAAACGTATCTTCAGCAACTGAAGCTCATCCTTGTACTTCAGTATCCAATCCCATCCAACTGGATCCAACTACATCACAAAAGAACCTGCCTGCATGCACGAAAAAAGAAAAGTATGACCGTTTCATTAGAAACACAGGGGCAGTTTGATGTACACAAAATGTTTATGCATAATAAAGGTAATTTTTTGTTGCTAATGTTATATCTTGTCTTATGTAGAGTTTGAGGTTTCATTAGATGTCAGTGGCATAGCAGGATGATCATATCAATTCATGCTTTTCAAGAAAATAATATAGCTTCGTACAGCCATGGAAACGCTCTGTATTTTAGAACTCTTAAGTCCTCGTTACTTTTACAATGATTCATCATTTTCATATTTCTTAATTACATTTAATGTAAAAAAAAAAGACTTTTGTCACAGAACCCCCAGTGAGTCTCATTACATGAACAGCACTGGCTCTACAATTGACTCTACACACAGCAAATTCCAGTTTATTAACTTTCAGAAGAGGTTTAAGAAGGAAATTAAATGTAGATTTGGTTAGGGCACACATTAATCTACTGCTTGGCTTTGAGAAACAGAAAATTTGTGGAAAACGATAGAAAGGCATGAGAAAAGAGCAAGCCATCTGGACACGGCCTGCCTCTGGGGACAGGGGGCACCATATTGGGTCTGGCTCTCTCTTCAAGGCACATTTCACAACATTTGCCAAGAGACGCGAATAACAGCAGCACTGCGACTGAGACTACTGCTTAGAATTCATCCAAGCTGTTGGGTTGCTTCTCAGAACATCTCTCAATGTTGATGCTGTTAATTTAAGCGGCGCTTCAGTCCTGTGGGTGTTGATTAAGGTCTGACAAGAACAGATTCACAAGATCAAATCGAATCTAAATCAATTCTTTTTAAGTGCTCCATACAATGCTTTGGCAGTGAAGAACATTTATGGCGATGCAGAGGAACCAATCAACCTGACGATAAACATTTGGAATGTTGAAGATCCCTGAGAAAATCTTTGCCCAAAGACTAAAAGCATTAAGCAAAAGAGCCTGCAGTGAGAAGTGCTGTTCTGCCAAAGTACATAGTGATGTAGATGCAGTACAAGTCTCAGGTTCCAAAGGTCCCAGAAACCCAAGACAAGAGCCAACAGAAAGGTTCCTCCTCAGACAAATTGGATACATTTTTTATATTTTTGCTATTTGTTTTATGTTTTAAGCAACGTATGTTTATTACGAATTTAGGGTAAAAGTCAAGAATCGAAGCAAGAATAAGTGTCAAGTAAGAAAGTCTTGAGGTCATAAAGCAGGCAAACATGTTTGCATCAGATATTGAGAATTTTATTGTAGGAGAGTGAAGTTTTTTAAGTTGAATGAATCTAGTTTAACAAATATTTGAAATGTTGGCTTAAAATGTCATATTGCTATTAAAATAATAGAAAGTTAGCTAACATTTCAAGAGAAATGAGAAAAGCACATTTTTATATTTATTTAGGTAGCACTACACACAAGTGACAAAAATCGTTATTACTTAATGATTTACTGATACTTTAATGATGAGTTAGCATATTTAATAATCATAAATGCAATAAACAAGTACATGAGTCATACGAATCAATATATCAACATACATATACTTTATTGCCAATTATAAATAAAATAGACTGGGCAATAACTTATCTAACTGCAGATAAATTCACTGATCACTTTACAGACGAAACCCTTCACTGAGCGCATCCTACCAGCTGCCCCCTCGATCCCATCCCCTCTCATCTTTTACAAACCATCTCACCTACCATCACACCTGCCCTCACTCACACCATCAACTCCTCCATCACTACCGGCATTTTCCCCAACACCTTCAAGGTGGCCAGAGTCACCCCGCTTCTCAAGAAACCCACACTCAACTCATCACTGGTGGAAAATTACAGACCTATCTTTATGTTGCCCTACACTGCCAAACTCATTGAGCGGATCGTCTTCAATACACTCTCTTGCTTCCTGACTGGTCAACCACCAGATCCTTCTCTCCACTTTCTCGGCGATGGACATCAGTGGCCCTGCACTCGACTGGTCCTTTCTCACTGGTAGATCTTTCAGTGTCGGGTGGAGGGGTGAGGTCTCAAACACTCATAGACTACTCAGCGGGGTTCCCCAGGGTTCAGTCCTTGGCCCCCTTCTCTTCTCCATCTACACCACCTCCCTGGGCCCTATCATCCTCAGACACGGATTCTCCTACCACTGCTACGCTGACGACACTCAACTCTATCTGTCGTTCCCCCCTGATGACCTGTCAGTAACTACCCGCATAACTGACTGCCTGAACAACATCTCTACTTGGATGAAGAACCCTCACTTAGAGCTCAATATGATCAAGACAGAACTTCTTGTAATTCCGGCCAATCCCTCTGTGCATCACGACCTCACTATTCTGCTGAGTAATTTTGGATGAACAGTTGTCCTTCAAAGACCACATCACAAAGACACCTCAAGAGTGTAGATTTGCTCTGCACAACATTCGAAAGATCAGGCCCTTCTTAACTGAGCATGAAACTCAACTCCTGGTTCAGGCTCTGGTCCTCTACTACTGCAACGCTCTCCTAGTAGGACTTCCAACAAACGTGTACAACCCTCTGCAGATGATCCAGAACTCCACAGCCTGTCTTATCTTCAAGGAACCGAAGTGAGCTCATGTTACTCCTCTCATGATCACTCTTCACTGGCTCTCCATCGCAGCTCCTGTTAAGTTCAAAACCAATTTAACAAACGGCTTACAAAACCATTTCCAGATCAGCCCCTGTTTATCTCCACTAGGTCATACACCTACATTCCCCCCAGACGCCTGTCCTTTGAGAAGGAACAGTGCCTTGTGGTTCTGTCTCACAAAGGCAGAAGATCTCTCAGCAGAACCTTCTCTCTCACTGTCCCTGGATGGTGGAACAAACTCCTGATCCAGTCAGGAAAGCATCAAATAGTTTTCAAAAAGCAACTGAAAACTCCTTCTTCAGGGAACACTTACTATGAACAAAAAAATCTTTTTCTACTATTTTCCCTTTATTTCCTTCCTACTATGGTTGATTGATCAGCTGATACAACTTCTACTACGAAAAATCTGAGACTTTGACTGTGTAACAAATTGGATATTGTCTCCTCTGTAAGTCGCTTTGGACAAAACTGTGTCAAAAAAATGATATGCACATAACAAATACGAAATACATAGAAATCAAATATTATATAGGTTGTTAACTATTTTAATTTGTGGTCTGTTTTTATGTCAGATCTATTTTGATCGGCGGAGTTGGATTCACTCTATGGCAGGTTTAAGGTGAATAATCTCAAAAAACATATGCGGTTAGCTTATAATAACTATTAATTAATGGCTATGCTGAACCAAATAAAATGTGAACTGAAAACAACTGCTCAGAACTGAAATAGCTGAATGCAAGCAATTTGTTTCCACAGCTGTGTTAAAATCCTGAATTGTATATTATTTAATGATTATTTTTAATATATACATAATAATAATATATATATAATGAGCTAATTGTACTAGATTTTTTGGGGGTTGGTAATTATTTTTTATTTTTTTTAATGGAGAGCCTTTTATCAGTCTCTGCCTGGATAACTGCAAGCAAATGATTCTCTGCATTTTCAAAGCATATGTACTCAGAAGATGTGTCTAAAAAAAACAAAACCAAACAACAAACAAAACAAATACTCTCAGGTCAGACACAGGCAGCCTCTGTGTCGATAAACTACTAGTAGAAAAGTCTCGTACCATGAGATGCCATTTTAACATTTCAACACTCATTGTTCTGCCTGACTATAAAGTCAGCTGACAAATCTGTTTTCTCCAGACATTTTTACTTATTTCTCCTTAAATGCAATTGAATTGGAAATAATTGAAAAGCAAAGTCAAAAGCAATTCTGCTTACGCATCAGCATCTGTTTGTCATCCAAAGTCTATTTAGTTGCATTCACAACGACCTGTTTCAAAATGCTCCGTGACATTTTGTGGCTCTTGCAGCATGCTCTCGTGGAGTTGTGAACAAAAAAACGCAGCACACAGCAGATGAAGGGGAAAGAAACGTACAAACTCATGAACATTTGCACAAGACAAATCAATGTGCATCTAAAAAAGCATTCACATTTCTCTCCAGTGATAAAGGCAGGTCTATTTGAAGCTAATTAAATGCAGGTCAGCTCTGTTTTCTGAGTGCTGCATGCAGATGATTTGTTTCAGAGCACTGAGATGGAAATTGTGTCTTTATCTCGTCATTGCAGTGAGCTGGAAAGAGCTCTGTTCATTCAACCGTGTGTTAAACTTTGAGGATAGTGGACTCAAGGAATCCCAAGCCCTTGGGGGAGGTACCTGTTAGCTTGTCAAAAAGAAAACGCATGTTTGTAAATGTGAGTGAGAGACGAGTGAGCAGCTCACAAGCTTGAACATTTTTGTAGTTTTTTTTTTCTTTTATTTAACTCACAACACAGAAATGTGATAAATATGTTGGAAAAATTTTTATTCCAATTCTTCCAATTCATTTTCTCATTTGATAACCCTCTAAATTATGAAACCCCATTTTCACTTTTCAAAACACTGTTCTGTTTATTTCTTAACTATATGTAAGTAAATAATATTTATAATAACGATATATTTCAAATACTTTAGGAAAGGACTACGATTCCCACGCATCTGTAAAGTACAATAGTTTTATCTGATCCATTAAACAAATGGAGGAAATGAGCTGGAAACGATTGTGCATAGATAAACAGCGGCGGTGTAGGAAGATGAAGGAGCAGCTGCTCAGTGGTGGAGCTTGGAAACGCTGTTGCCATGGAGGAGCTGTTTCTAACCCACTGCTACATTCATGAGTCATGTTCGTCTCTTGTATGTGTTCAAGGAGTTGAAAGGGGTTAAATCATGAGGGATTGGGGTCTTCTATCTTAAAATAGGAGTTTGGTGCTGTATGGAAATATAGTGTTACTTCAGAGGGAACCTTTTTTTCAGGTTTTCTTGCAAGTAACTTTCTCAGGCCTTTGACATACAGGGTTAGTTAAACAAAGAAAAAGCAATAGTGAATACATTTTTTTGTACTTTTCTAAATGTAAAGATGAATAGTATAACAGCCACCTTTCAATTAGGAATGTTGGGCAGCCCCAGACATTTTGGGCATGTATGTATATATATGTATATATATGTATATATATGTATATATATATATATATATATATATATATATATATATATATATATATATATATATATATATATATATATCACAGAAAACAGGGCGTTGGAATACCACCACACCACAAAGAGCTTTTATTTTGTATATTTCTAACTTTAGTTCTAGTTCTGCATTCCTGGATTATTAACAAAATAACTCGTGTCACCCTTCATGCGTCCTTGTCCTGAGCTCTTTTGTCTGACATACTGTTAAATAGTTCAATGTGGCTTTTAGCAGATTTCATTAAATTCCAATTAGAATTTTGATAACTTCATAAAAATACCAAATCTAGTTCTAAAAACTACATATAAAGATGTTAAAGTAATACTAAAACAACACAATTCCAGCCAACCAAAATTTTACAATTTCACTCACAGAAAAACTGTCTTGTTAACCTGACTTCTCATATTGTTTTAGTAAACAAAGTAAAAATGAAGCTACTAAGTCATTACTTTAAGGTTCAGAAATGAGCTAATATTGACAGACTAAAATGTATTTGTAAATGGAGGCAAGGCATTCCTCTGCACAAGATCATATATTCACTCAAATATGAGTGATGTGGGAAATATGGGAGACGTGATGGTTACCATCCAGTACGAGAATACTGCCCAAGAGTGAACAGGTCACATAAGCAGCCAATAAGTCAATAGATTTTTATGCAGGGCGTCATGGTGGCGCAGTGGGTAGCACGGTCGTC
Organism: Danionella dracula; assembly: GCA_900490495.1. Taxonomy (NCBI): domain Eukaryota; kingdom Metazoa; phylum Chordata; class Actinopteri; order Cypriniformes; family Danionidae; genus Danionella; species Danionella dracula. The sequence goes on from UELW01000445.1 coordinate 298,968, forward strand.
TCACAGCAAGAAGGTCTCTGGTTCGAGGCTCGGCTGGGTCAGTTGGTATCTCTGTGTGGAGTTCTCATGTTCTCCTCGTGATCGCGTGGGTTTTCACCGGGTGCTCCGGTTTCCCCCACAAGAACAAAAAACATGCGGAATAAGTAATATAACTAACATGAGTGTGTGTGGAAGGGCATCCGCTGCATAAAACATATGCTGTGGAGACCCCGAAAGGGAAGAAGATCAAGGGAAACTAGGTGCAGTGGGGAGTGACTAGTAAGGCCAGCAGGGGGTGCTCATCTTGAGCTCTGTGTGGGTATGGCAGTGACGGGGACACCATCCTTCAGATGAGAAGTTAAACTAAGGTCCTGACTGTGTCATCATTACCAATTCCACAACATTATGTTGAAAAGAGAAGGAGTGTAACATCTGCGTTCCTGGCCAAATTTATCCACTAAGTATTAGCTCTGCATTCTAATTGGTTAAATCATTCTTATTGGCAACAAATCCGTTTCTTCACAATACTGAAATTTCATTGGTTCTCTGCTCTGCCACTCATTCCTATCGCTAACATGAATTACTGGCACCTGTAAGAGAATAAGTCCCTATATAAACTTCAAACACAGACTTTAGGTCTTTTCCTCGCTGAATGTTGTAGCTCAACAAGTTGTAGCTCAACAATCTCTGACCAAATTGTGTAATAACTTCTTGTTCTCTGTTCAAGTTTTATTTGACCTGTTTGACAATTATCCTTTTGTTCTTTGAGTGTATCTTTGGAATAGGAGACCACACCAATGCTTCAATGGATTGTCTTTTTGGATTTTTGTTGTAGACACCAGTTTGGAACAGAATACACGGTCATCTGTCTGCAAAAATAAACGAGTGAAATGGATTTATGGCCGGAACTCCTGACTTACGCCTTACTCTTCTTCTTCCATTGTGGTAGCACTCAAACACAAACCAGTGTCTGCCAATTATGCATCTGCATATTTAACACTCTTACTCATTTACTAACCAGGATCAGACCTGCTTCACTTCAGTGGAAACCCGGTCATGGGTTGCTGGAGGTAATGTCTGGGGCAGATAAAGCTAACTTACACTGAATTATCAGATTTAGGTCAGAATATTCAAGGCTGCCTTCAAAGACAATACAACATGTACCTTATTCTGACACCACATTGCATTAAAAACATCCTAGACTGTTTACCTCTACTCAATCCAGTTAAAGGATTTTAAGCAACTTTTCTACAGAACCTTCAGGTAATGTCAAAGCTGGAGACATTTGAAGGGAGTGTTATCGCCCCCTTGGGTACCATGTTTTGTCGAGTCTGGCTTCACACAGCCGTTGGTCCCGACAGGTGCATCATCAACCCCCAAATCACTGAACCTTTCCATCTTTATGAATGTCCTCAAACACAAGGCCTTTTCACTCGGCTCACATAATTAAGATGAGATCTATCTCTGTAGCAACACCACTTTCCAAATGAGTTTCTGACATTTTCCTGACATTTAGCTTCCTCGAGTGGCACAAACTCAAAATCCCCGCGCAGCACAACACAGCTGTGCCAATTCCCCATGCTGCGCCAGTGCAGTGGAGACAGGGCAGCTTGATAGACATTCACACACTCAATTATACCATATTGATCTCCGAGGCTAAGAGGTTTAAACAACACACACACTAGACCCCCACGGCTAATAGTCAGTGTCACTGTCAGCAAACATGACGATCCGTTCACAAATACGAGTCGAGTCCACGCGATTCAAAAGTAACAGCTTGCTTCAAACGAGGGCTTGGCTGTAATTACAGACAATTGTTGTAGTAGTCATGCAAATACATCTCTTTTTGGCCAAATTGCTGGTTTCTTTAGCTACAGTAACGGCTAATCTGGGCCCACCTGTACTTGTCTGAGGTAACTGGAGAGGTGGGACTGAAATTATGGTCGATGGAGGAATTTTCCGTCCACCAGTGAGCCACAGCTGCTGCTGTTTTCTTTCTTCATCTTTGCTTGCTAGAGGTTTTCAGTACTTTTTCCTTCATTTTATCCTATGATGGCTTAGAGAGCCCAAATGTGCTGGAGCTACAAACTATAATAAAACCTAACCACAATGGAAGCCTCAGATTCATCAAGCAGATAATAATTACAAGTTCATGTTGGACAAATGTCTGTTCACACTCAAAACACAGAGAGATGCACAGAGTAATCATGATTTTGGGTCTTTTGTCAGGCTTCGTGGCCTGTGCAGTCTGCAGCTGGTTTCAGTTCATGGGAATTTTATTCATTCATTCATCTTCATGTCGGCTTTCTTCTCTTTCGGGGTCTCCACAGCGGAATGAACCGCCAACTCTTCTGGCATATGTTTTATGTGGCGGATGCCCTTCCAGCCGCAACCCATCGCTGGGAAACATCCACACACAGATTCACTCTATGAACAATCGTTCTTACTCAATTCTCTTATTCCGCATGTCTTTGTTCTTGTGGAGGAATCCGGAGCACCCGGAGTAAACCCACGCGATCACGAGGAGAACATGAGAACTCCACACAGAGATACCAACTGACCCAGCCCAGGCTCGAACCAGAGACCTTCTTGCTGTGAGACGACCGTGCTACCCACTGCACCACCGTGACGCATTTCACGGGAATTTAATAGAAGAAAATAAAGACCTTTTGCAGCATGTGTGATTGTGGCTAGACGAAAGAGTTTTTATTTTTGATAGCTTAAGTTGCATAAGTGAATGTGATATGTTTGGCGTCACAAAAATTTTACTATTTTCATTTGAAACACAACTTACATGATCTTGAGTAGTAACTAAAGTAAAAACAGATCTATTGGAGTGAGAAATTATTTGGATTTGGAGTTGGAAAAGATCAAGATTTTCTAAAACTAAAGTAAAGGTACTGCAAAAAAATTTTGTACATAAATAAATTTTTTTTTTAATTTTTGTAGTTTTATAAAGGTTTATTAGACTCATTTCAATATAAACACATTAAAAATGTTGAGTTAAGTATTATTTTCCAAACTGAGTACATATTCTATGAGTTTGATTAAACTATTAATATCTAATGTAGAGTCTATGACATCTCTTTAAAGTTTGCGATTACACTTAGAAAAGGAGTCAATATATATATATATATATATATATATATATATATATATATATATATATATATATATATATATATATATATATATATATATATATATATATATATATATATATGTGTGTGTGTGTGTGTGTGTGTGTGTGTGGGTGTGCGTGTGTGTGTGTGTGTGTAAAAAAATCACATTTTATAAGTTATAACCACTTTTATTCTTCATGATGGCATAATAATGACCTGTACACTAAACATGTCTCGATGTCGAGTTTGTTTCCTGTTGTTCAGCAGATATCTATATAGATAACTGTCTCCCTTTCATTATTTTGGGATCGAAGGCCAAGACATTGTAATAAATAATACCACAGTACTTACACTATACCTTAGAATAAACAGTTTATTCTATTATAATATTATAAAATTTTTAATTCAGTTAAACAAAGGATAAATCTTGGAAGCAGTAATAACAATGATTTCTGAAGTGACTCAGATTTTACCCATTTAAACGTTAACCATAGATGCCACATTTTTATATCATAAATCTCAAGCCTCAAAAGCATCATTACCTGCTACCTGGAACATTGTCATGTTTTTGTGCCCTCAATGCATTATCTAGGCAAGGTTATTTTTATTATCTCAGTTATGTTTCCACAGAAAAATAAATCATGTGAGCCAGGCCCTGCAGCTAAAATACATTTCAGAATAAACACAACCTAGCATTTATCAGGTGATGATGACCCTCCAAAACCAGAATGTACTAGTACATAAAATATAACTTATTTCATCCTTTAGCAGAAGTGGCAGTGGCTCTTTCTGCAGTGTGTTACGTGTGCACTTGATGAACTGCATGCATGCATGCGTGTGTGTGCGCGTGTGCGCGTGTGTGTGTCCTGTAATCAGCTGACCGATCTGCTGTGTAAAAAAAATACACCGATAATTTACACAGCATGCTAGAAGGATTGAAGCAACTTAGATTTTTTTTTCTGGCAAAGCCTGCTTTTATTCCTGTCTTATTTATGCCTCTATGATTTTAATCACATGTCTTGTTCTATATTCGCTTTCATTGAAGCCAGTTTTGCAGAGCATTTCCAGACTTTGATCCCAGCGAAGCTTATGTTGCTCCCTTTGGAATAACAATGAAGAGGAATTTACGAATTAAAGATTTGATGTCAGGGGTGTTATTTGAGAGCTTTGAAAATCTATTCAAACTCAAAGGCTGCTCTATGTCTCTAAAAAGTCCCCTTCTCAAATCAATGAGTAAAAGCCAAAAATGTTCTCTATTCTACTTTTGATGAAAAATGTTCTCATCTGACTTTATGTGAACATATGATGCAGGACTGACATGAATACATAATAAACAGGGAAAAGAGTGTTAAAGACTCACGCTGAGAATACAATCCAATTTGGCATTCTGGCACAAAGATGGCTCTATGCGCTAGTGTAGAAAAATAATATAAAACAAAGTGTGAGTATTCAGAAAATCCACTGCGATAAATGTCCTCAGGATTCTCAAACCTTTTATTGCAACAAAGGAAAGCATGCCAAAAGCAGGCTGGCAGATTTGCAATGGCGAATTTATTCAGGAATTGAGCACTAAGCACTTTTTGCAGACTCATTTCGATTCCATTGCTATAATTAAAGATGCCAAATTAATCCAAAGGGAGCTGCGTTTGTACACCTTACCAGAACATAATCTCTTTCTGTAATTTAGGAGCAACAGCCAGACTAAGAAAGGGATTTGTAAGTGTTTAAACCACAAGAAAGGTTTGCATACTTTCCAGACTGCATCACATATTTGCAGAAAATGTCTCTATTGTGACTAAATTTGGGTTGAGAAAGATTTACTGAAACACTATGATCAATGTATCAGACAATAAACAATCACTTCAAACTTACAGATTATTGTGGATTAGTTTGAGGTGAACTTGAAGCGCTTTAATGTTTGCCTACATGGGAATTTCAACAAAAATGTCAACTCTACCAACAAAGATTTAATAACACCTTCGAAATATGATACATTTTCCTCAAATACATTCATGCTAACTGCAGAGAAATTTATATATTTTACCTTTTCAGAGTGTATTTGTTACACAAGTCTTCTTCTCCTTTCGGCTGTTCCCAGTTTAGGGGTCGCCACAGCAAATCATCTGTTTCCACCTAACTCTGGCCTCAGTATCCTCTACTCTTGCACCAATTACCTTCATGTCCTCCTTCAGCAGACCCATATAACTCATCTTTGGCCTTCCTCTCGCCCTCTTGCCTGGCAGCTCCATCTCCAACATCCTTCTACCAATATAACTACTATCCCTTCTCTGCACATGTCCAAACCATCTCAATCTGGCTTCTCTGACTTTGTCTCCAAAACAACCAACCTGAGCTGTTCCTCTGATGTGCTCGTTCCTAATCTTGTCCATCCTTGTCACTCCTAAACTGAACCTCAACATCCTCATCTCTGCTACTTCCATCTCTGCCTCGTGTCTCTTCCTCACTGCTACAGTCTCTAACCCATACATCATAGCTGCTCTCACTACTGTTCTGTACACCTTTCCTTTGATTCTTGCTGACACTCTTCTGTCACACAACACCCCTGACACTTTTCTCCACCCACTCCAACCTGCCTGCACTCGCCTCTTCACCTCTTTTCCACACTCCCCGTCGCACTGGACTGTTGACCCCAAATACCTAAACTCCTCCACCTTCTTGACCTCAGCCCCCTGTAACCTCACTGTTCTACTTCCCTCCCTCTCGTTCAAACACATGTATTCTGTCTTACTACGACTGACTTTCATTCCTCTTCTTTCTAGAGCAGACCTCCAACTTTCCAGGTGTCCCTCCACCTGCTCTCTACTCTCACTACAGATTACAATGTCATCTGCAAACATCATTGTCCATGGAGATTCCTGTCTGACCTCATCTGTCAACCTGTCCATCACCATAGCAAACAAGAAGGGACTCAAAGCCAAATCCTTGATGTAGCCCCACCTCCACCTTGAACTCCTCCATCTGACCTGCAGCACATCTCACTATTGTCATACTCCTCTCATACATATCCTGAACAACTCTGACGTACTTCTCTGCCACTCCTGACATCCTCATACAGGACCATAGCTCCTCTCTCGGCACCCTGTCATACGCTTTCTCTAAGTCCACAAAGACGCAGTGCAGCTCCTTCTGACCATCTCTGTACTTCTCCATTAGCATTCTCAGAGCAAAAATTGCATCAGTAGTGCTCTTCCTGGGCATGAAGCCATACTGCTGCTCACAAATATCCACTTCCCTCCTTAGCCTAGCTTCCACTACTCTTTCCCAGAGTTTCATTGTGTGGCTCATCAACTTTATACCTTTGTAGTTGTTACAACTCTCCACATCACCCTTGTTCTTAAAGATTGGCACTAGGACACTTCTCCTCCATTCCTCAGGCATCTTCTCACACTCTAGAATCCTGTTGAATAACCTAGATAGGAACTCCACTGCTGTCTCTCCTAGACATTTCCACACCTCCACAGGGATGTCATCTAGACCAACAGCCTTTCCACTCTTCATTCTCCTCAGAGCCTTCCTCACCTCATCCTTTCTAATCTTTTCAACTTCCTGCTCTACAATGTTCACCTCTTCCCCCCTTCTTTCCCTCTCATTCTCCTCATTCATCAACTCCTCAAAATACTCCTTCCATCTTCTCTGCACACTCTCCTCACTCGTTAGAACCCTTCCATCTCTATCTTTAATCACCCTTATCTGTTGCACATCCTTCCCATCTCTGTCTCTCTGTCTCACTAATCTGTACAATTCCTTCTCACCTTCCCTCGTGTCTAACCTGGCATACAACTCATCATATGCCTTCTGTTTGGCCTTTGCCATCTCCCTCTTCACCCTGCGCTGTGATTCCTTGTAGTCCTGTCTACTTTCTTCAGTCCTTTCGATGTCCCACTTCTTTTTAGCTAGCCTCTTCCTCTGGATGATGTCCTGTACTTCCTCATTCCACCACCATGTTTCCTTATCTTCTTTCCTTCTTCCTGCTGACACACCTAGCACCTTCCTACCTGTCTCCCTGATCACTTCTGCTGTAGTTTCCCAGTGCTCTGGAAGCTCTTCCTGGCCACCCAAAGCCTGTTTCAGCTTCTGTCTGAATTCCTCACAACCGTCTTCCTTTTTCAACTTCCACCACTTGGTCTTCTTTTCCATCTTTCCTCCCCTCTTCTTCCTGACCACCAGAAACATCCTACACATCACCATCCGATGCTGTCTGGCTACACTCTCTCCTACCACTACTTTGCTGTCAGTGATCTCTCAGATTGGCTCGTCTACTTAGGATGTAGTCCACCTGCATACTCCTACCACCACTCTTGTAGGTAACTCTATGTTCCTCTCTATTCTGGAAATAAGTGTTAACTACAGCCAATTCCATCCTCTTGGCAAAGTCCACCACCATCTGTCCTTCTGGGTTCCTTTCCTTAACACCAAACCTGCCCATCACTTCCTCATCACCTCTGTTAGTGCTCCCACCACTACTCTCTCCCCTCTGGGAATACTCTCCATCACCTCATCTAACTCACTCCAGAATCTCTCCTTTTCTTCCAGCCTACAGCCTACTTGTGGAGCATAACCACTCACTACATTCAACATCACCCCTTCAATCTCTAACTTCAAACTGATCACCCTGTCAGACACTCTTTTCACCTCTAAAACATTCCTCACAAACTCCTCCTTCAGGATCACTCCTACCCCATTTCTCTTCCTATCCTCACCATAGTAAAACAGTTTGTATCCCGGTCCAATACTACGCGCTTTGCTACCCTTCCACCTGGTCTCCTGCACACACAGAATATCTACCTTCCTTCTCTCCATCATGTCCGCCAGCTCTCTACCTTTCCCGGTCATTGTACCAACGTTGAGAGTCCCTATTCTCAGACCTATACTCTTGCCTTTCCTCTTCTCTCTCTGCCTACGAATCCTTCTCCCTCGTCTCCTTCTTTGACCAACAGTAGTCCAATTTCCACCGGCACCCTGTAGGTCAACAGCACCGGTGGCGGTCGTTGTTAACCCGGGCCTCGACCGATCCGGTATGGAAATTGAATTGATGACTTGCATTTTTGGTTTTGGCATGTTTTACGCCGGATGCCCTTCCTGACGCAACCCTCTCTATTTATCCGGGCTTGGGACCGGCACAGAAGTCACTGGCTAGAAACCCCTGTGGCTAGATTAGTATTTGTTACACAAGTAAATGATTTAATTTTTTTTTATACAATTTTAATGATAAAGTTCAAATTCATGTATGTGAACTTCTAATCCGAAAACTGTCTTGAAAGTTCCTACGAAATTAATTGTGCAAAGAAAGTTTTTTGTGTTGATGTCCATATATAGCTGGTCTTTAAGAATGTGTTGAAACCTGGTACTGGTGATGTGTTCCTAAAGCAAGTAGCTTTAAATGTGGCACTTGAAACATGTCAGATTTTTTTCATTAAAATCGCTATAATCAATAAAACTTCCTAATCTTTAATGCTGTTTTACGAAATTTCTCCGTTCTATCCTCCGTTCTATCCCCAGGGCCCGCAGCCATGGCTCCCACTGCTCCCCGGGGCACGCAGCCATGGCTCCTACTGCTCCCTGGGACCCGCAGCCATGGCTCCTACTGCTCCCCGGGGCCCGCAGCCATGGCTCCTACTGCTCCCCGGGGCCCGCAGCCATGGTTCCCACTGCTCCCCGGGGCCGCAGCCATGGCTCCCACTGCTCCCCGGGGCCTTCAGCCCTGGCTCCCACTGCTCCCCGGGGCCTTCAGCCCTGGCTCCCACTGCTCCCCGGGGCCGCAGCCATGGCTCCCACTGCTCCGGGTGAGTGCTCACGGTGGGTTTGGGTTTCTCCTTATCTGATCACTTTCTCTTTCAATGTACAAGGCAGTAGTTTGTTGTTAATGGTGCAGACCTGTTTGTGGCTGGGTTTCTGGGTTACACCAACGTCTTTTTCTAACTTTAAAAGGTTTTGAAATGTTTTCTACAGAAATAGATATTTCTTAAACATTTTTAATGTTTTTTTAACATAAACTGCATTTCAAAGCTCTGATCTCTGATTGTTGTCGAAGAAAATTGCAGTTTAGCAAGCCCAAAATCTTTTAACTGTTTAATAAATATGTTGTTTCTTTTTATGGGTTTATTAAAATAAACATACTAAAAACAATTAGGAACAAAAAAAAATTCTAGAAAGTGATTTAAGCGCAACAGATTTGTAACGGCACATATTCAGAGCTGATCAAACTGTTGCCTTTCAGACACCGCCCTCATTATTCATACCAGTTCATTTACGTTATTAATGTATTTTGCCAGTTTTGGATTTCCTTCATCACCTAAAGACTCCGAAACACAATGTGACACTGGCTCTGCAATTAATGACAGAAAATCTGCATATTTCTATAGACGGATTTTCATATGTCATTTAGAATGGAATAATTTACACAAAAATTCATGAAGGTGTCAGAAAGGACTTCCTACAAATGAGGAAGCGTCCTAAGGGCACGCTGTGAGCAGACGTCAGGTCTGGTTCTCTGCGACGGTTCTGCTGCATTTATGAGTGTCTCTATGAGAGTGTGTTTTCCGAGCGAGTGCTCTGACTTGGGAGCAGATTTCTGTATTCTAGCAGCTCACGGGCCAATGGATTCCTGCTGGGTCACTTGTTTCTAAGGGCTCTCCTCATTGTTCATCCAAATAAACAACCCTATCAGCAGAGACAAGGCAGGCGCTGAGGCATCCTCGATAAAGGCCTTCTTTAACTGCGGATTCTTTCAGCTGTCTCAACTGTGAGGAAATAAAACACACTATCCAAAGTAGATCTGCTCCAGAAGAAATGTTAGCATGCATTTCTGGTGTATAAAGTTTTAGATCATTTGTTTATTTTCTGCCAATGTAATCTTAAAACAGATTAGCATCTAACAGTACTTTAGAGCTATTCTCTCGAGCTGCTATCCATGCTCTTTTATTTTTGTTATGTTTTTATTTTTTGTGCACTTTTACATGTATTAATGCATGCATTCTGTCTGAGAGAACATTTTTTACTTAACTGTTAATGTACTCACACAAAGAAATTTGAAAGGTACCGTTTTCCTTGCAACCAATCAATCAGTCAATCAGTAAGTCAACCAATCAATCAATAAAGCAATCAATCAATCAATCTATCTATCTATCTATCTATCTATCTATCTATCTATCTATCTATCTATCTATCTATCTATCTATCTATCTATCTATCTATCTATCTATCTATCTATCTATCTATCTATCTATCTATCTATCTATCTATCAATCAATCAATAAATCAACCAACCAACCAATCAATCAACCAACCAATCAATCAACCAATCAATCAATCAACCAACCAACCAATCAATCAATCAATCAATAAAAAATTTAATAAAAACGTACATAGTGTTTTTTGTGAAGTTGGCAGCCAACTTCAGATGGCCTAATGTAGATTAACGTAGTTTAAATACAAATTAAAATTGGCTAATTATGGTGTAAGAATTAAACTATAAATGTATGAATCTTTGAGTTTCTTTTTAAATTGACAAATATAATTGTCTGGGGACCAGGTTAACATGTGTTAGCATGTGTTGCAGTCATGAAGATGTTTTGAAACGGAAAGATGGCGCAGTGGTGGAGTTGGTCGGTCTGTAACTGGAAGGTTGGTGGTTCGATCCCCGCTAGGGCCATTCTGCCGTTGTGGCCCTGGGCAAGCCACTTCACCCACATTGCCCTGTATGGATGTGTGTAACTGGTGGAGTGTGTTTGGTGGATGTGTGTGACTGGTGGGGGTGTGTTTGGTGGATGAGAGTGACTGGTGGAGTGTGTTTGGTGGATGTGTGTGACTGGTGGAGTGTGTTTGGTGGATGAGAGTGACTGGTGGAGTGTGTTTGGTGGATGTGTGTGACTGGTGGAGTGTGTTTGGTGGATGAGAGTGACTGGTGGAGTGTGTTTGGTGGATGAGAGTGACTGGTGGAGTGTGTTTGGTGAATGTGTGTGACTGGTGGAGTGTGTTTGGTGGATGAGAGTGACTGGTGGAGTGTGTTTGGTGGATGTGTGTGACTGGTGGAGTGTGTTTGGTGGATGAGAGTGACTGGTGGAGTGTGTTTGGTGGATGTGAGTGACTGGTGGAGTGTGACTGGTGGGGTGTGTTTGGTGGATGTGAGTGACTGGTGGAGTGTAACTGGTGGGGTGTGTTTGGTGGATGAGAGTGACTGGTGGGGTGTGTTTGGTGGATGAGAGTGACTGGTGGAGTGTGTTTGATGGATGTGAGTGACTGGTGGGGTGTGTTTGGTGGATGAGAGTGACTGGTGGGGTGTGTTTGGTGGATGTGTGTGACTGGTGGGGTGTGTTTGGTGGATGAGAGTGACTGGTGGAGTGTGTTTGATGGATGTGTTTGATGGAAGTGAGTGACTGGTGGAGTGTGTTTGGTGGATGAGAGTGACTGGTGGAGTGTGTTTGGTGGATGAGAGTGACTGGTGGAGTGTGTTTGGTGGATGTGAGTGACTGGTGGAGTGTGACTGGTGGGGTGTGTTTGGTGGATGAGAGTGACTGGTGGAGTGTGTTTGGTGGATGAGAGTGACTGGTGGAGTGTGTTTGGTGGATGTGAGTGACTGGTGGAGTGTGACTGTTGGAGTGTGTTTGATGGAAGTGAGTGACTGGTGGAGTGTGTTTGGTGGATGAGAGTGACTGGTGGAGTGTGTTTGATGGAAGTGAGTGACTGGTGGAGTGTGTTTGGTGGATGAGAGTGACTGGTGGGGTGTGTTTGGTGGATGAGAGTGACTGGTGGAGTGTGTTTGGTGGATGTGAGTGACTGGTGGAGTGTGACTGGTGGGGTGTGTTTGGTGGATGAGAGTGATTGGTGGAGTGTGTTTGGTGGATGAGAGTGACTGGTGGAGTGTGTTTGGTGGATGTGAGTGACTGGTGGAGTGTGTTTGGTGGATGAGAGTGACTGGTGGAGTGTGTTTGGTGGATGTGTGTGACTGGTGGAGTGTGTTTGATAGATGTGAGTGACTGGTGGAGTGTGTTTGGTGGATGAGAGTGACTGGTGGAGTGTGTTTGGTGGATGAGAGTGACTGGTGGAGTGTGTTTGGTGGATGTGAGTGACTTGTGGAGTGTGTTTGATGGATGTGTTTGATGGAAGTGAGTGACTGGTGGAGTGTGTTTGGTGGATGAGAGTGACTGGTGGAGTGTGTTTGGTGGATGAGAGTGACTGGTGGAGTGTGTTTGATGGATGTGAGTGACTGGTGGAGTGTGACTGGTGGGGTGTGTTTTGGTGGATGAGAGTGACTGGTGGAGTGTGTTTGGTGGATGTGAGTGACTGGTGGAGTGTGGTTGGGTGATGTGAGTGACTGGTGGAGTGTGACTGTTGGAGTGTGTTTGATGGAAGTGAGTGACTGGTGGAGTGTGTTTGGTGGATGAGAGTGACTGGTGGATTGTGTTTGGTGGATGAGAGTGACTGGTGGAGTGTGTTTGGTGGATGTGAGTGACTGGTGGAGTGTGACTGTTGGAGTGTGTTTGATGGAAGTGAGTGACTGGTGGAGTGTGTTTGGTGGATGAGAGTGACTGGTGGATTGTGTTTGGTGGATGAGAGTGACTGGTGGAGTGTGTTTGATGGATGTGAGTGACTAGTGGAGTGTGACTGGTGGGGTGTGTTTGGTGGATGAGAGTGATTGGTGGAGTGTGTTTGGTGGATGAGAGTGACTGGTGGAGTGTGTTTGGGTGGATGTGAGTGACTGGTGGAGTGTGTTTGGTGGATGAGAGTGACTGGTGGAGTGTGTTTGGTGGATGTGTGTGACTGGTGGACTGTGTTTGATAGATGTGAGTGACTGGTGGAGTGTGTTTGGTGGATGAGAGTGACTGGTGGAGTGTGTTTGGTGGATGAGAGTGACTGGTGGAGTGTGTTTGGTGGATGTGAGTGACTGGTGGGGTGTGTTTGGTGGATGAGAGGGACTGGTGGAGTGTGTTTGGTGGATGAGAGTGACTGGTGGAGTGTGTTTGGTGGATGAGAGTGATTGGTGGAGTGTGTTTGGTGGATGAGAGTGACTGGTGGAGTGTGTTTGGTGGATGTGAGTGACTGGTGGAGTGTGTTTGGTGGATGAGAGTGACTGGTGGAGTGTGTTTGGTGGATGTGTGTGACTGGTGGACTGTGTTTGATAGATGTGAGTGACTGGTGGAGTGTGTTTGGTGGATGAGAGTGACTGGTGGGGTGTGTTTGGTGGATGAGAGGGACTGGTGGAGTGTGTTTGGTGGATGAGAGTGACTGGTGGAGTCTGTTTGGTGGATGTGTGTGACTGGTGGAGTGTGTTTGATAGATGTGAGTGACTGGTGGAGTGTGTTTGGTGGATGAGAGTGACTGGTGGAGTGTGTTTGGTGGATGAGAGTGACTGGTGGAGTGTGTTTGGTGGATGTGAGTGACTGGTGGGGTGTGTTTGGTGGATGAGAGTGACTGGTGGAGTGTGTTTGGTGGATGAGAGTGACTGGTGGAGTGTGTTTGGTGGATGTGTGTGACTGGTGGAGTGTGTTTGATAGATGTGAGTGACTGGTGGAGTGTGTTTGGTGGATGTGTGTGACTGGTGGGGTGTGTTTGGTGGATGAGAGTGACTGGTGGGGTGTAATTGGTGGATGAGAGTGACTGGTGGAGGGTGTTTGATGGATGAGTGTGACTGGTGGAGGGTGTTTGGTGGATGTGTGGGACTGGTGGGGTGTGTTTGGTGGATGAGAGGGACTGGTGGAGTGTGTTTGGTGGATGAGTGGGACTGGTGGAGGGTGTTTGGTGGATGTGTGTGACTGGTGGAGTGTGTTTGGTGGATGTGAGTGACTGGTGGGGTGTGTTTGGTGGATGTGTGAGACTGGTGGAGTGTGTTTGGTGGATGTGAGTGACTGGTGGGGTGTGTTTGGTGGATGTGTGAGACTGGTGGAGTGTGTTTGGTGGATGAGAGTGACTGGTGGGGTGTGTTTGGTGGATGTGAGTGACTGGTTGAGTGTGACTGGTGGAGTGTGTTTGGTGGATGTGTGTGACTGGTGGGGGGTGTTTGGTGGATGTGAGTGACTGGTTGAGTGTGTTTGGTGGATGTGTGTGACTGGTGGGGGGGTGTTTGGTGGATGTGAGTGACTGGTGGAGTGTGTTTGGTGGATGTGTGTGACTGGTGGGGTGTGTTTGGTGGATGAGAGTGACTGGTGGGGTGTAATTGGTGGATGAGAGTGACTGGTGGAGGGTGTTTGATGGATGAGTGTGACTGGTGGAGGGTGTTTGGTGGATGTGTGGGACTGGTGGGGTGTGTTTGGTGGATGAGAGGGACTGGTGGAGTGTGTTTGGTGGATGAGTGGGACTGGTGGAGGGTGTTTGGTGGATGTGTGTAACTGGTGGAGTGTGTTTGGTGGATGTGAGTGACTGGTGGGGTGTGTTTGGTGGATGTGTGAGACTGGTGGAGTGTGTTTGGTGGATGTGAGTGACTGGTGGGGTGTGTTTGGTGGATGTGTGTGACTGGTGGAGTGTGTTTGGTGGATGTGTGAGACTGGTGGGGTGTGTTTGGTGGATGAGAGTGACTGGTGGGGTGTGTTTGGTGGATGAGAGGGACTGGTGGAGTGTGTTTGGTGGATGAGTGGGACTGGTGGAGGGTGTTTGGTGGATGTGTGTGACTGGTGGAGTGTGTTTGGTGGATGTGTGTGACTGGTGGAGTGTGTTTGGTGGATGTGTGAGACTGGTGGAGTGTGTTTGGTGGATGAGAGTGACTGGTGGGGTGTGTTTGGTGGATGTGAGTGACTGGTGGGGGGGTGTTTGGTGGATGTGAGTGACTGGTGGAGTGTGTTTGGTGGATGTGAGTGACTGGTGGGGGTGTGTTTGGTGGATGTGAGTGACTGGTGGGGTGTGTTTGGTGGATGTGAGTGACTGGTGGAGGGTGTTTGGTGGTGGTCAGGAGGTCGTAGGCTCAGAATGGCAGTCACGTCCTGTCAGACTGCCCCAGGGCAGCTGAGGGCTACCATGCTAGCTTATCACCAGCAGAGAGTGAACGTGGAGTGAATGAATAATGCTCTGATAATTGTAAAGCGTCTTTGAGTGTCTTGAAAAGCGCTATATAAATTGAAGGCATTATTATTTTTATTATTATAAAAAGCTTAGTTTAGCATTTGGGCAATTTATTCACCTTTTTATGAAGAAAAAAATCCTTTATTGACGCAGCAATGTTAAAAAAAATGTTTAATCAAAAAAAAGTCTAAGCAATGAAACGAACTTTGCTTACTCCTCTGGCATCAGTGTCTTGTTTTCCTCTGAGATGGGACGAGTAACAGAGAACAGAAAGCTCTAAGTAGAAGATGTCTGTGGTTCTTAGGCTTGAGGCAGAATTTACATTCATACAAGTGGACCAATGGGGGAATGTATTTATTTTTTTGTTTTTTTTCCAAAAAGTGTGTTCTTGTGAAAACAACAAATGATTGCAATACAATCTATTTGTGTTTGCATCCTTCAAGTTGGTTAAACAAATACTTACTAAGAAGTGTGTTACTTTCACTAAGCTTTTTGAGTAATAATATAATGTAATCACAATTGTCTAGTGTAATGTTCACTCATATGAATGGAATATTACAATACTTGGAGGTAACTGATTTTTTAGTGGAGTTCAATCAACCAGAGCTTTGATTTTGAATGCCAAATTAAATGCATACCTCTTATTTTGTAAATATAAGAATCTAACTTGTGCTTGCAATTGTGTCGTTAGGTCTCAAAGTGGACAAAATGTGTGATTATTTGTCTGCGTGCTTCACTTGTTCGCACAGAATCATACGACATCTCAGAGAACCATTGTAATTAAGTGTAATCATCTCTTAATCTGGCTATAAACCCCAATTATGCTTGTATTTTATAGAATTAATGATAGATGCTTCAGGCTGGAGAGTTAGCGAAGAGCTCTGGAATATCAAAGCTAGGTATTAAACTCTTATTGTCTGCATCCAAAAATTCTCTGGTCACTTAAAACAAGTACCAGGTCAGAATTTTCTGATTAGATTATTTATTTCTTTATCCATGGGGATTCTCTAAACTTCTATACTGTCCTCACACCTCAGTTTAGTCAATACTCAGTTTGCGGTGCGTTCCGAAAATACATCACTAATTGTTCTTAACTAACTAACTTGGTTGTCTTATTAAAGGCACTATATAGAATCTATATAGTATCTGAAAACAAGATATATAGAATCTGAAACAAGAGCAATCCTTGTACTTCCCAAGAAGTGGTACAAGGGCACGAACGTGACTGTGCATATGAGAGAGAGAGAGAGAGAGAGAGAGAGAGAGAGAGAGAGAGACAGAGAGGAGAGAGAGAGAGAGGAGAGATGAGGAGAGAGAGAGAGAGAGAGATAGGAGAGATAGACTAGAAGAGAAAGACAGAGGAGAGATAGAGACATAAGAGAGATCTCATAGAGATAGGATAGAGAATAGAGAGCAGAGAAGATAGGATAGATAGCTTCATCATCTCTATCTCTCTCCCTCTCTTTCTGACTCTCTCCCCCTCTTCCTCTCTCTCTCCTCTCTTCTATCTTTCTCCTCTCCCCTCTCTCTCTCTCTCTCTCTCTCTCTCTCTCGCTCTTCCCGCTATAGAAAAGCCATATTCGATCGCGCTCCATAGATTCTCGGGGATCTCTCTCGTACGCTCTCGTCGGCCCAGCGCTCTCCTCGCGTCTCCTCGAGATATAGAGGAGCCATATATGGATAGATAGCAATGCCACACCTCTCTGCCCTAGCTCGAGCCCCCTCGCGTCCCGCTCTCTCTTCCTCTCTCGCTCTCGCTCTCTATCTCTCCTCTCTTCTCTCTCTCTCTCTCCAGATCTATGATCATCGCGCTCGACGCGATATCTCGCTCTAGAGCGATAGCGATAGCTACCGAGAGTACAGAGATAGCTCCCTCTCGTCCTCGCTACTCTTCACTCTCTCTCTCTCTCTCCCTCGAGCGCTCTCTCAACCCGCTTCTCGCCTCGCATCTCTCTCTTCCTCTCTCTCTCTTCTCTCTCTATCGTCTCTCTCTCTCTCTCTCTCTCTCTCCCCTCTTCCCCTCTATCCTCTCCATCTTTCTCCTTTCTCGCCGCTTTCCCTCTCTCTCTCCTCCTCCTCTCTCCTCTCTCCTCTCCTCTCTCTTCTTCTTCTCTCTCTCTCCTCTCCTGCTCTCGCTCTCCTCTCTGTCTCTTATCTCTCGCATCTCTCTCTCTCCTCTCATCTTCTCCTCTCTCGACTCTAGCGCTGAGAGAGAGGACCTAGAGGAGAGAGGGAGGAGATAGACAGAAGGAGATATAGAGAGAGAAGGATATAGAGCGAGAGCCGAGAGAGAGAAAGACAAAGAGTAGGCCGAGCTAGACCGCGAGGCTAGATAAGAGTATTAGAGATTAGATGAATCTCAATATAGACAGGATTAGAGCATAGTAGAGAACAGAGATGATGATAGAGAGAGAGAGACCTAAGCGTGACACCAGCGCTATCTACCTAGCTTCGAGACGCTTCGCCAGATCCATCTATATCTCTCTAGACTCGCTCTTCTCTCTCTCTCTCTCCCTCCCTTCTCCCTTCTCTCTCTCTCTCTCATCTCCTCATCTTTCTCTCTCGTCTACCTCCCGCTCACTTCCCCTCTCTCTCTCCCGGCCTCTTCTCTCTCGCTCTCTTCTCCCTCGTCCCCTCTCTTCTTCTCCTCTCGCTCTAGTCTCTCTTCTCTCTCTCTCCCTCTCTCGCTCCTCTCTCTCTCTCTATTTTCTCTCTCTCTCTCCTTCTCCTTTCTCCATCTCTCCTCTTTTTCTTAGGAGAGAAGCTAGCTACAGCCAAACCAACAAAACATCTTACTAATCCTAGCACTTCCACGATAAAAGTCTCTGCTACTCACCAGCCCTCGTGCTTCGTCGTCCTCATCACTCTTTTGATCGACTCTCACTCGTTTCACTACCTGATCCACCCACCTGATTACTCATGTCATCTCAAGTCATCTCCTGTTTCCTCCAGTCCTGTTCCAGCAGCTACATCATCATCATCATCGTCATCATCATCCTCATCATCTCTACATCCAACACTCACTCCGAAAAAACCTGCACCACAAAATCAGATACGCCTCCACAAGTCCTTTTTAAGGGACCTTCTTGTTTTGTAGGTGTTGTGTTTTAAATAAAATACCAAAAGTCCTCACTAACTCATTCTATGATCCCTGACACAAGGACAGACAACAGATTTGTTTTATTCACATATAAAACGTAGGAGCAATGCAACAATCTCCATGACTCCTCAACAGCTCTACTGTGATGTCGCTGTTCACCAATCTATGACATTACTAAACAGAAAGCAATTCTCTTGTCCAAAAACCGGAAACAAGTGGTTCATGATTTTATGTTCTCATCATTACTGTCCAGATTTGAACTGGTGAAGAATTCCACAGCTTGATTTTTATATGGGGCCTTCAAACGGGACCACATTACATGCATTTTATGGTCACTCCACTGGTTGCTATTGAGATACAGAATTGGTTTTAAAAGAATTGTAATCACCTATAACTCTTTAAATGGTCTTGCTCCCAAGTACCTCATTAAACGCTGAGTGACACCACATCAAGAGTGAAATGTAGAGGACGCTTTGCGCTGTCTGTCTTCCATTGCATACAGTATTCAAATGATTTCAACACTCAGGCTATCATTTATTCATTTGATGGCAATTTCAAATTCATCTTTTATTTTTGACCTTTTTTACCTTTTTACCTTTTTTCGTTTACCTTTTATACGGTGCTTTATATTGGTCAACATGAGCTGTTTAATAATGGCATAAAACATGAAATGCAATTACAATTCTTTCCTAGAATATAGAGCTGAAGTTACGTCAAAAACAACAAACAAAAATCCTCGGATCCCAGTGACACAGAAACAAGTCCTTCAAGAAGACTCCCCAAGAGAAGTGTGAGTATACGAGGGAGTATGTTTCTAAACAGAACCTTGGTTTTGGACCTTTGACCTCTTGTGCATGAATGTACTGAATTGCAAAATCAGATAATACCTTTCACACAAACATTAAAAGTGAAACAGACATTACCGTTACAATGACTGTTGGGTTTCCTTTCCACGTATTGAATTAAGTCATGCAAACATGGCAGATGATGATTTTACACATGGCTACAGCTGAGAGAAACTGAGAATACTGGAGCTAGATACCCAACCCTGAAGATTGTTCTGCACTTGTGATTTGATGTTACAGCTCTATTGATCCCATAACCACAAGCACAGCTCATGATGAACAAATTTGGACATAAATGTCGACTCGGAACCACAGGAATAAAATCCGATGTCCAAGAACAATAAAGATTGTGGACGTTCGAGTCATTGCTGAGGTTGATGCTATTGATAAATAATAAATCAGAGGTACAGTGCAGACAGGAGCCTCGAGGTCTTAAAGGGGCATGTCATATGAAACGCTGAAGAATAACGCTGTCAGAACCATAACCATCAGGCCTTTAACAACAGCACTTCAGGGATGAAGCGCTAGACAGCAGCGCATGCGAGGAGGCAGAGGTGTGGGATTTTTGCCTGAAGCGAGGTGTGAGGTTTTACTTAAAGTCAGGACCACTGGTGTTTGTTCTCACTTCAAGATCTTTCTGACATGAACTTGGAATAAACAGCTAGTAAAGTATGAGTACTCTGAAGGATCGAGAATTCTGAAATCTCATTGCGCGAGTCACATTATTTACTGGAGCAAAAGAACTACTTTTTAAATTACTTAAATATATTATATTTAAATTTTTTTTTTAAAGAGTCCAGATCCTACTGGAATGCCTAAAACAAGAGTAAAACCCACAAAAGCACGACTCGTTTAAAGAGGATGGCTGTTTGTGATGGTGGGGAACAATTTTGGAGTAAAATGAATCTAGATCCCGTTAACCTGCCGATTGTTAAACCTTAGGATCCAGTCATGATTACAAACAGAGGGAGTCAGGTACAAAAATAAAACCTGCAGAGCATCCGGGCAGAAGTGACAGAAGAGAGAAAATTGCTGTGACTGCCTGTATATTTGGTAAAAAGAGAGAGAGAGAGAGAGAGAGGAGGGAGAGAGAGTCCTTCATAACGAATGAATGCTGAATCTCCTTGAGTTTTCGCAGTAATTGGAAGCGAGCGATGTCGTGCTCTGCATATTCGCCAGAAGCATAACAGACTTTATTAGGAACCATAAAAACACCATTAAAATTCACAACTCAGGGAGCCAGGCCGAGCCCCAGAGACTGATGAATTACTACTGTTCCATGAAAGTGACCATATTCTTGCACTCTTTCATCTTCTGGGACTCTCCGCTAGACTTTAACGGTTTGCTCCATCATACGTACTGATCTTTTCTACTGGCCACGAGGAAAATAATTAGAGATTAGATCTGTGTACTCTGTAAAAAGCAAGCTGCTTCCTTACTAGAGGAAACATGAGCAGAACACACACAAAAGCTCCTCACAGCGAGTAAACAGGGTCAACTAGAAATAGCATTTGAACTCAAATCAAGAATTATGTACTGAATGATTTATACACAGTAAAATTCTAATTAAAATATGTCACTATTGAGGTTTTAGCTACAAGTTCAGCAAAAAATATTTTATGAAAAAAAAAATATATAGAAATATAGTTTAAAAAGCTGTTATTAATTTGGGAAAATGAATGGCCAGCAAAATGTAAATATGTTTTAGAGAATGAACTATTGTGAAGGAACGGTTACATCTTAATGCGCTCTCTTCTGCATGGAAGTGCTGATTGCAGAACTTTTGTTTACTCAAAAACTAAAATATTTGTTGACCATTTGAGGGATTTTAGTTTAGTTTCTTATAAAGTCTGGTTCATTTCCCAATTTACACAAGAAATTACATTTCTAAATTATATATGTATATTAAAGTCAGTCAACAAACAAGGATAGAGAGAATCCGAATCAAAACAAAAAGACAGAGTAAGCGTTTACGGAATGATTTTAATGAGGGAAATAACTACAACCCAATGATGCAGAGTGAAGCACAAAGATCATTTCAAAATATAAAACTATTCATTTATGTGTACAGCTATAGAAACAATATATTTACTGTTTTTATGTCAAAATATGCAAATTTTTTAATAATATACAAATATAATGCAAGTACTTTTATCAAGAGGACTCGCTGTCATTGTGTTGTGTGAGTGGTTGGGTTTGATTGTTTGAAATCAAAAGAGAGTTGCCCTTGCTTTTAATGTTTGATTAACATTAAACTCCACACGTCTTTTTAAAGTTTTTACCAAAAATGTTCAAAATAATGGTCACACTTAATTGTAAGGGTCTTTAGGGAGGCATTACTCAGTTTACCCATTGGTGAAACATAAAAAAAACCTAAATGTACGTGTTTATAATTAAGCATTGTTAAGCATGAGCACACACTTCCCTAAAAAATAAAATGACCAAACAGTACTTAAAAATAAATCGGATTCATCTGTTTTAACAACCGTACTTCATTAGGTTTTTTTTTTGAGTCAAGTAGAGTCAGATTTGTAAAGTTAAATTTAGGACATTTATTTACATGCAAAAAAGAATCATCATAGTGTTTTAGTCATGTTTAAATATATTGTTAGTTTGTGATGTAACAGATGCTTGATTAAGATCAAGTTCATCGTTATACAATACAATATTTAGTTGTATCTAATGGGTAATTCATGCCCTTTAATATGTTAAATGAATCCCTTACTTCAAACCCAAATTAATTTATGCTTAACAAATGCATGAAAATTGAGTCTTAAAACAAAGCGCTACTAAGTCAAGTATTTCATGAGGATATGATGGTTCATTATAAAAAAAACATAGAAAAGTAAATTTTGTCTTAAAATAATAACATTTCACATGATGTATTTTACGTTACGCAACCTTTGTGAGAAGGGAGATAAAAGAGTTCCAGACATTTTTCCCCAAACTAATTCAATTCCAAGCAAAATTAGAGTATTTGAACTTCCACAAAGAGACGCCCCCAAAGCATTGTGCACACTTACACGAACACGTCCTTTATTTCCTATCTAGCTCAACACTCCATGAGTGACAAAATAAAGTACTGATAGAAATGAGATATCCAATAGAGACAGACATTTAAAGCAGAAAGCGAGAGAGACGCCCCAGAGAGGAAGGAGGAGGTGACATCCACAGATTGTTTGCTAATCTTTAAATCACCCACGAGAAGAGTCGACCCCATCCCTGTCGGAGCTCAATCCTTAAGCTTGAGCCACACGAGGTTTCTTTGTCCTCTGCAAATTCAAAGCAATCCTTCAGATGTTTGCAGTCTCTTTAAAGGTTCATACTTGTCCTCGGCCTTCATGAGCTGTAACTCGAGATGCAGATGATTGAGAAACCGATCTAATGTTCCTTTGAAAACACAACGGTCTTTTCTGTCAGAAAGCCAACATGTTTCCAGATCTAAACTTAAACAGTTCAATTAAGTCTGGATTGGAGTCAGAAATGTGAAATATCCTCTGCTGTGAGATGATGGGGAACCGTTAAGACTCGATGACAGCTGAGACGCTTGAGTGGCTCCAACATGGCACCCGGGATCCATTTCCTGTTTGAGGATGATGGGAACAGGGGCAGCTGATATATCTTTAGCTCCGAGATGATGGGATGGACACAAAATGTGTTTGAGTGGGGGCTGATGGATGATTCCTGTTTGGCGTCGCTCCTGTGAATGTCAGCAAACCTCTGCACACAAACACACATTGGCGGAGACATTAGGGAAATGCATTTCACAGCTGATCAAAGGCACGAAAGAAAAAACCGAGACGTGCATTACCGGTTGCTTTCTCGTCTTTCATGTTTGTTGATCTTGTGCCTCTTTTGTTTGCGTTTACTTAGTGAATGATGATTTTGATTCTGAGGAGAGATGGCTTTGAAAGGCACATGCTTTTGAGCGTTGTAAATGGCAGCGAGTGAAAGCCTGGCTAAAACGTTTGCTTGTTTCTTGAGGGCCTTTTAATAAGTCTTGAGGTCGTAAGTTCTTCTTAAAAGGAAATTTATGCCCCCCCTCATCTGTCTGAGGGTTAATACTCAATTAAAGAATTAAAATTGAATATGCAAATAGGCGCTAATCAGCATTGTTTCCTCAAGCACCGATATTTTAAATACAATTATGCATTGCAGTTCTTCTCTCAGTTGAAAGGAAAATTCATGATTAATTCTTCGAGTGCTTTGTTGCTGAAACAGCATTGCAATTATTTTAGCTTTCAAAAGTGAATCAAGGGTGCTTGTTTAGGTTGTGACGCATCATTTTAGACCAAGCTGTTCTTTTAAACAAATCCTATTTTTAAAATCTCAAAATTTTAATCACCAGCAAATATAACACAAATATTGATATATGATAAAATAAATAAAATGTATACAAAGTTCGTATTTTTGATAGATGTGAAAAACATTTTTGATCGGCTACCTCAGCAATTTGACCTGTTACAAGAAAATAAGAAGCTTCAGTATGTGTCACTTACAGTAAATATTATTAGAGATTGGGATAATTTAGTCTGGTTTGCAGAACATGATGGTGATGTAAAATAAGGGGAAGGGTTACTGGAGCAGGATCTGGAATACCCCCAAAAATATTTTTGTTTATTGTGGAAAAGGGGGTGTGGTTGCTTCTGTTAATTAGTCAACAAATAACATACTGTACTAGTCATCGATTCTAGCCATGCTTGATCTGTCTATTTATATGATATGCTCTTCCTGAACTTCGTCAATAAAACATAATTAGACTTGAAAATAACAGAATGACTTCAAAACGTATAAAATCTGAGATACCTCCACGTTTTTGTTCTTATACAGTAAATGCACACTTCTGCATATTCATTTATAGTAGACTCTCTCAGTTAAGAGCATTGACAACATGCTGGTTTTCTCTCCAGAGGCCTTCAGCAGCCAACAAAGACAGGAATTAATGATGTGCATCTCACGCTTTACATTTTTGCAGGTACATGCAGTCAGAATCTAGTCTTCAGTAGTTTTTGTCTTCATCTCCTGAAAAATTCCCATATTAATAAAGACAATAGCATGGAATTCCTTTAGCAATAGCATGAAGGAGAAATTACTGTACTGTGCATTGAGAATAACAAAAGTTACTGTTATAACAAAAGTACAAGAGAAATTCTCAAACTGATGACAACACACTAGTCAACAAGAGGGGACCTGTTTTTGAGTTTTTCATTTAAGTCTTTAACTTTTGACTGTAGAAAAAGAAAAAATAAGTCAGGACACACTCTTTTTAATGCCATGTTTGAGGGAAATAATTTCTAGGATTTCAGCCATGAAGTGAAGCAGATATTTTAGATTAGCCATGATTTTTTTTACATAGCAATTAAGTGCATGGTGTGTCTGCCGTGAGCTTGAAGTTTAGCGTGATCATTCTATAAAGCCAACCGTGCTGTCTAATATATTGTATATGGCATATATTCTGTAATATATGTATTAATGTGATGTAGTGATAATCCACTACAAAAAACCCACAGAAACTGAGATCCGAGAATCAAAATCTCATCTGTATTACCTGAAAATGTTCAATTCAGTATCTGTAGTCGGTAAAGTAAAACTAATGAATGAATGTAAACTTCAGCTCTTCTGTGAGAAATGTCTGATGTTTATGTCCCTCTTTTGACGCCTGCAGTAGCGACAGCGTCCTCTGGAGGCTGGAGGTCACACGGTGCATGCTGCAAACCTCAATAACACGTGCATCTAATTTCAGGAGCATGTTGCAGATTTCAAACACCAGCATTCCATTTAGAAACTTTTAAGATGGTGATTTTCAATAAAACGACTTCCCTTATGACTTGTTTTCTAATAAAGTGCTTCTTTAAAAAGGTTTATTCACAGCAACTCAAATATAGCTTTATTGGTTAGAAGCATAGCTACCCAAAACATACTCAACCTTTAATATAGAAAATACACATGATAAATGACAATGAAACAATTAAATATGTTCTCACTTTGAGTCACGTAAAAAAAGAAAATGTATGTATATATACATATATCTATTTTCTATCTATAAGTTTGATCACGTTGCTGTCAGCTTTTTTTTAAATGGTTAAACAACATATATAATAAACAACTAAATAATATTTTTGTAAATATAGAGCTTGATTTGAAAAATATTTCAACCTCTAAAAAAGGCAACAAACAAAGATCAACAGGCGCCACATTTGCAAACATCTTTTTAAAAATACAGATTTACCGTGTTTTACAGGAAGAAAGTGATACACATACAAGTTCATTTCATTTCACTGTTCAATACAATACAACAAAATTTTATTTTCTGTCAATTGAATCCATTACATTCTGTCTAACTGTCTTACCGCAGAATTTTATTAACACCTTTTCCTTACCTGTGTCACATAAAAGCCTTTGAAAAATCTCTGAATCAGTCCAGATAACTCCAATGTCATGCCACAATGCATTTGGGTTCTGACAATGCTTAATTCTGTATAACACTACTTGATAAAATAGCTGTTTTGGCTTTCCTGATTCAAGCGGGCTGATTAGTTCGTGATTTCACCGCTTCGCACGAGGTCAAAGCAGGGCCGGAGCCTCTCAAACTAAAATCCTTTTTGAAGACTAAGGGCAATAATTAAAGATTTGTCTAACGCAAAATACTTGCTACTTATTCATTTGAAAGAATTGTGTTTCGCAAGCCATGTACTGTTCACTTCCCAGGAATCCCTCGGAGCATACAAAAGACAAACAACAGCTGGCACATAACTATATCTGGTTAAATAGAACCGTATCTCTTTTTTTGCAACCAGTGTGCCATCTGCAATCACAGAAGCACAAAGGATTTTGGGTTTCAGCTCACGTCCCTTAACATCATCTTCTCCCTTCATCTCGTGTGCCCCAGCTGCCCTCTAATCCCGCTTTAGCCCTTTTGCTGATCAGGTGCAGCGTTCTTAACATGACTTCATCAGCGCCAGCGGGCTACAATCAGCTGGATAAATGATAGCGTTTCCACTCCATTTCAGCTCTGGCTTATTGTACCTGCTACCAGTCTCTCTGCTGTCGCTTCCAAAACAAAATGTTGCCATCGTGTACTCAGCAATCACTTCCAATCCATTTTCTGCTTTGATTCTGTTGATCTCAAATCAATTATAAACTCCGAAATCGGGTTTGATGGTACTTTTTCGACAAGTAATTTTGAGCATCCATCTAGATCTGCCGCTCTAAATTATATGACGTTGTAAAAGATCAAACCCTTCATATACCTGCTCGAATCTTCAGTCAACAGATCAGTGATTCTAGGGCAGGTCGTCATTAGAAATGATTGAAACCCTTCTGAGCCAATAGAAAGCTGTCCGGAGGTGGAGTAGGCTTTGACTAAAATTATTTTTAATGATCTCTTGTAGCATCTTCTTTTACAAACAAACAAACAAACAAACAAACAAACAAACAAACAAACATAAAGTTGAGTAAAAAAACGTTACCTGTTAGCTGTCTTTCACCCAAGTTCACTATAAACTTCTAAGCTAGTAGAGAACAAGATTTAGAGTTTTATGAATTATTACTTTGAGTGGTACACTGTGATAACACTCGGTGTTAGGTCAAGGTTTGGCTCCAGGGGACGATTGCTTATTAGATTTAGAGACAATGATGGCCTTCTATGAAAAAGCTAACCGAGATAATCTTACCGAAGCATCTCCTTCTGGCAATCTGAATTCATTTAGGATGGCTCCTTGGGCAGAGGCTGACAAAAGAGAAGAAAAGAGTGGTTAGAAATTTCATTCACCGTTGTTTTTAAGCTCTATTTATCTCCTGAATAAAGAAATAAATGATCAAAAAATGCTTCTCAAAAATTATCATAGTCATCATCCATAACTGGATGAATTTGTTTGAATTTATAATTTGGTATGATTTAGGATAAAAAACAAAAACAAAACTCAAACCCACACCATTTTTTTTAAAAACATAAAATAAAGAACAAAAACAACTTTATTAAAGAATCAGAGATTAGCTAGTAATTGATGACAAGTGAAGGCAATTTTTACTAATTCAATTATACAGCATTATAAGCTCTTTATTGGCGTCTTCATTTGTGACTTGTTGTCATTAAAAAATCTTAGATATTTTCAGATATTAATCCATCATCTATTAATCAAGGCTATTCAACAAAAATAAAACAACAATTAATTACAGGTTACAAGTGCTTGTTTTACAAATCAATAAGAGCCACTAATATGTGTAATTATTGCAAAATCTTTACCAGCTTATCAAGTAAACTGTTACCGAAACAAATGACATACTGCAACAAACATTACATGCTTTATCATTCTACATGTGCCACCTCCATCCTTTAAAAATGGACTTATGTCCTTTTGAGCAGAAAAAAATTGACTTATGTCCCCCCCCCCCCCACACACACACACACACACAATCAAGATCAAGATCACTATGTGACTGAAGAGTGGACCTGACACTATTTGGGTTTTCAGCTTATGACTTGTATAGATGCACAACACAATTTCACTATTTTCTTACTGATAATTTTTTATTTTTTAAGTTTTACAGATCATTGCAAACTATGATGATTTATGTACATGCAATAAATGTTCACGACCAAATGAGATTTCAGATAGTGAACTGAGAAAAACAACACTGTTCTTCTAAAATAAATGTTCATTCTTTCAGTTTCATATGATAAAATTATTGCTGGTCTTCTTCAGTCTGGTGAATCTCTGCTGTACAACATTTTAGCATTCTCAAATTTAAATAGTTAATATTATTTCCATAAAAAGTTAGTCTACCTAATACATTCATGTGCTAACGCCTTCTCTAACTCTTTCTTTAACATCAGCTTCCCTCGCTAACAGACTCCCGGTGCTATCTGACGTATATTCTCAATGGCCTTTAAATCAGCAAGCTTGTACACTTCAAAGGCCTCTTTTAAATTCCTCCCTCTTAAACAAAGTGTTAGAAACTTCCAACTTTCTCGTTCGATGTTTAAAAACCCTCTTAACCCCCGAAGTCTCTGAGTCTTTCGTTGGCACGCTCTCATTGGCATGCGCAAGGCGCTCTGAGCTACCCGCTGGCGCTCGTGCTGATTGGCTCATCAAGGCTTCATTCACAATGGTTCTGACGGAGCCTCTGATTCCATGTTTTTTTTCTGGGCCCCGCTGCCCGTATGCCTCTGCTCCCTGGAAGCCTGGCACTCTCTGTGAAAGCCTTCATGCGGTGCATCAGATCTGATCTGCTGCACCTCTCCTCAAACATGTCATCTAAATGCTAAGCACTCATGCAGCATTGTTAGATCAAAACAGAAAAACAAACAAGAGAACACTGCGCCAGGCTGCAAGCTTTTGATTTGATTTTCTTTTTTCAATTTCTCTTCTTCAAGATCCCTGACACGCTCTTCTTTGTCCTGGAGATGTGAGGAGAATTCTGAGCCTTAGATCACGTATAAGTTCTGAGTGATCCAATATCTGATTTTTGCACAGCTTTGGAAACTGGGACAAACTTTGGGAATTTAGATTGATTGTTTGTTTCGACATGATCGACAGAAGGTTAATTGCTTTGGGGATGATTTTTTTCTCAAGTGTCAAAATCTTCTGATTCAAAGCACTGAAGTATATCTGATTTGTTCAAAGCAATGTCTGTTCTTAAACTTTTATGTACAGTCATTTTCTTTAAGTACATTGATTAGCACAAATCTGAAATCCCAAATGCCTAATTTCATTTTTATCCATGCAAAACATTTGCTGTAATTGCTAATGGCTGTGTGCAGTGAGAAACATTAAATGATGAGAAGAAATGAGCTTGCTGACACTATTCTCATGAGAATGCAGATGCTGTATAGATATGTGTAAAATAAATATTATATGGCTTAGTATCATGTGTTTTGGAAGCATTACAACACAACTGTATGAGTTTTAAGCTACAAAATAAATGACACAGTATTTGTCATGTACTATTTTCAAAATCCCATACTTAAACATGTAAAAATATATAAAGAATAAACTTATTTGAATATTGATATCCTTCGTAAACACTGCCAGAAGGGTTCTTGCTACTTTATTAAAAATGTAATATTTCTTTTAATATAAAGAACACAATATGGGAAAGGTTAGTCTTCAAAGAATTAGAAAATAACAAGTAGTGAATACCCTTTGGAATAATAAAATATGTTAGTGCACCATGTATATATTACTTCAATTTAATTACTTAACTCAACAATTCATAAGAATTCATAATAATTTAAATTAATTAATTCATCTATACTACTACTGTCTATATGTATTACATACCTAAACAACTATATGATCAACCAGTCTCATGAAAAACACATACCGTTATTTACAAACCATCATAATTACACTAAAATGCTAATGAGAAGTAAAGGTTATAACACAAAGTATTCTGATGGGGTCTTCAATGATGGCTGCAAATGTCAAACCAAAACAAACAAGGAGAAAAAAAGGCAACTAATTATCGCAATATAATAACTACTAGTTATAACTACTAATGAATTTTGTTCTTCCTGTACTGTGGTTTTATTATTTCACTTGTGTTCTCTGATTAGTGCTTTGGAAAGCCATCTTAAAAGGCACTTCATAAAATAATAGTGATAATAATAAAAATAATGTTTATTAAACGTTCACCTCATGTTAGAGTGTCTTAAAAACATCAAGTAACTTTTATATGTTTTAATGTGGCTTTTGGCACCCCTCATCCTCCACCACTAATGAATGATTGGTGGCTTGCAGTGCCTTTGGTAGTTAAAACAATGAAACTGTAATCTTAGTGGTACTGATCAGAAGCGTATCTTGGCGTGTTCAGGACGCCTATAATATTGCCAACCTGACCAGTGTTTGTTTAAACTCATATACATACTTTTTAGAGTACAATTTTTTGGCTTCAAAACAATGATGAAAAGGTTGCCAGTATCTGTCTGAATCAACCGGGGCCAGAACAGCCAGGCAGAAAGGCAAACATCTTTCCTCCAGCGAGCCAGTGCTTTGCCCTGCTGGTGTATGAAAGAAAGCAAGGAATATTTCGCTGGCACACATTGCAGTGAGCCTTTTATCAAAAGCATACCTCTGAATAATAGCTGATTATCTCCATTACTTAATAACCGGCCAATCAGTCTGGGGAGGAATCTTCTTTAGAGAAATGACCGGTGGAGATTTTTGCCGAGTCATGGCAGGGATATATTTTTAATCGGAACCTGCTGTTGAATATAATTATGTTAATGGCATGGGCCGATGGCTTCAACAAAAGCATCCAGCATTGATTAATCTTGTACAGCTCACAGCAGGTCTGCCTTTATAAGTTTAAAATCAGTTCCCTGTGGAGAAAATAAATGGGGTTTTGCTTGCAGAACAAGGATGTTTTGCTCCATTGTTAATGAAAACGTCTCATCATCTAAGTCAGTGTGACAGCAATCGAAGGAAACATTGCCCAATCTCAAATAAAAGAAGTAAGAATAACAAAGAAAGCCTGATCACCTTGTCATTGGCTCGTTTCGAAAATAAGAATTAACCTTGACCACACAGGTCTGCTTCACACAACTGACTTTCTCTAGTGCTTTCTTCCAGACATTGTATTGATTCAGTGAGACAGAAATCTGCTGAGGCAGCCACTGTGGGTGTTTTATTAACTCTTCATGCTAATTATTGGGCTAAAAGGTGAGTGCAGTCTTCTGGTGAGGAAGAAAGAATAGAGGGAGAGGGAAAGATCGAGAGGGATTTATAAAAAGAAGGAGGTCTGTCTTGTTTCTGCAAAGTGCTGCAACAGCTTCTCTGTTAGCGTGTTAGCATGTTACCACAGGGGACTGAGAGCCAGCACAGTGCTGTGAATGTCGCAGGGCATTAGTCTGCACCACGAAGATGAAGGGTATGGAAACTTGCCTGCTAGCACAGAGGCCCAGATTACAAATGTGTAGTTTGCTAATTGAGCGGATTAGCCATCATTAGCACAAATGATGCTACCGCTCCAGGTGTTAGCATCGCAGGAGGTAAAAGTGTTTAATGGAGACAATGTTATTAGCAGCAATGCTATTTACTCCCTAAAAGACAAGCTACAACTACAGCTCTGTTATCAGTTAAATGGCCCCTTGCTTTGCCTCCAACACATATTCTGTGAAGGGATTCATTAAAATCCACTATTTTCCTTTCAGCTGACCAGAACGGATCATTAACTTCAACAAAACTTGAACTCGGTAACTTGATTTACTCATCAAACAGAGAGGAGGAAGCTTAGAGATTTAAGTTTTTTCTCTTGTACCTTAATTAAGAAATCAATGATTCAGTGGAGAAAGCCTTCGGTGGTCAATCATGTCAATTTAGAATATCTTCTAATCTAATTGCATACTCAGTTTTCAACACTGCCAAAAGAAAACGAATCTTATCATAACCTTTTTTAAATTTGGCCAAAATTCTGTTTATTTTCCCTTGATTTCTTAGAGGCTAAACCGACTGTTATCAGAGTTTAATGAGGTGAAGTGGCGAAGGGGTGGAAGGATAGCTTGCACGATGAAGGTGTTAGCTCTTTGGTCGTGTCTGATATACTGGAGATGATGATATAAGTCAAAATCAGCCAAGCTCCTCCCAAACTTATGTTAATCAGATGATTAAACTCATTTTTTATGTGAGCAAAAGGTTTTGAATGTACTGTACTGTAATCTGGTGATATTGCTGTCCTGGCAGGTAAACTGATAAAAAAACCATTACGGTAAACGAAATGGGAAACGATGAATGCATGAATGACAGTTTCAGCATCTTTGCTGCTGATGAATGGGTGGAGTTTGCTGATACGGCACACAAGAAAGAAAGCATATTTAGTAATAGATTTGATATGGAACTGATCCTTTTATGTGAGAACCGAAAATTTCACATGTGGAGTTAGTGGAAATATTGCTGGTGAGAGAAGGGGTTCCTATAAAAATAATCTGAGTTTTATCCATTCAAATTTTACTTGAACCAATCTTTGTTATTTTAAATTCCATTGAGGGTATGTATTGACAACACTTTCTTGCTGAGCGTTCAGTTAGAGAAAGGGACAAAATATGCAGTAAAATGGGTGTAATAGGAAAAAGTGCTAAAATTATGCATACAATCAGCGTAATGATCCCCAGCGCTGCATTAAGATCAAGATCAGCCGAATAAAGACAGATGTTACAAAACTGATATAAAACCAGAATGTGTGCATAAAACCCACTTTCCTTCTGTTTTACATAATCACTGCTTTTCGGGAATCTTCAGTAGATAAAAATAAACATGTAATGTTGTTTACAAACACTTTATTTGTTTATACATGCAATTCAAGCATGTCTTTAAATATACAGCTCTGTTTTTGATTATAAAATAGCAGTCAGCATGAAACATGATCATTAATAAAACAGTTCTTTAAAATTGTTTATTAATAACAAAGAAAGTTTTTTTTTACTTGTTAGCAAAGTGTTTTAGCATCTTATCAAAGATTTACTATACTTTCACACACAGAGCACAGCATGCTACAAAAATGTTTGACTCTACATTTAAGTTTCTCCCTTCCTTCTTTTTGTTGATTAATCATATTCACATTTGGCTTTTTAAAAAGTTTTCAGAACAGAAATATCAATTAGGCTACGTTCAGACGTTCAGGTCTTAATGCTCAGTTCCGATAAAAAAAAAAAAAACATTTTTTAGAAATCAGTTTTTTTTTGTGATTGTTGACTTTACGAACAACATGCGGCTTGTATCTGTCCTCTGTATGAACACAATCCACCTCGCTGTGAGATACGCACACGCAGAAAAGACCTTTGCTCAAAACTAAACTAAACATGGATGAGAATGTGATTCAAGGTGATTATGTGGCTTTATTGATTCAACCAAATCTTATCAAGACACAGACAAAGAAGAAATATTTATTAGTTCTGTTACTTAACTTTCCCTCTACTAACTTCTTTCAGCTAGATTTTCAGCCATGGTTGTACTTCCCACAAATGCCCATAAAAGGGCCTCTGTCTTCATAAAAAGACAATTCAGACTGCGGTCACATTGCAAAAAGTAAAATGTGTATTGTATAAAAGAGCACATACGAGGGCATCCTTGGTCGAATTAGAAAAAAATCATAATTGAGCTGTTCAGATCATTCTGAAAATATCAGATTCAGGGTGTATTTGAGTAAAAAAATGCGATCTAGCCTTTTCTCTGGATTTTGTCTGCCTGAAGCGTAAAAATCTCAGAGAAACTCATTAACTGTGATTAATTCAAAAGCTGTTTGTCACTAACTTTGTGACTTCCAATAGACAATAGTACCATGAAATCGTCATACACTCTAGTTTCTTGATGTTAGTCAACTGGTATTTTTGCAATATATGAATGAATTAAAGAAGGTGTTGATGGTGATTTGCACTAAAGAGCTTCCCACCTACTGCAATTATGTGTTCATGTGCTGCTGAGCTAAAAAACAAACAACAAAAAAAACTTTTCCTTTAGGTTAGGAATTAGCACTTAAGCAAAAGTGTTGGAGCAAGTGCCATTAAAAACCATTTCATTTTGGTAAGGAACAAGGGTTTCTTTTAAAATCCATGAAAAAATATATTGATACATTCAAGGCTTATTGCCAGCGATTACTGCAAGCATGACTATGAATTAAAAGTGATCCTTGGCCTTCTGCAGAGGTGGCGAGGGCCATTCCTCCTCATGTCCTCGGCTGGGTTTTGAATTTAAGGATTGATTAATTTCCTCTAGTGGCAGTGAGAGGAGCAATTAAGGCAATTATAAATCACCGGAAAACTGCAGGGATGAATCTGATGGGTAATATAGCGAAGGTTGATTGAGTAGCCTTTGAAAACTCCTGTGAATAGTCTGGATCCATTTTTCAAGCTTTATCAAACATCTCAATGAAATGAATGTAAAAAAGAAACTAGATTCCCTGGCGAGATATCTGCTTTTCAAGCGAGCTGTATTGGAAACCATGCTGCTCACAAAGGTAGGAGTGTGTTTCTCTAGCTTTGATCTGATTTTTTTCTATTGTTACACTTTTGTTCCTTGCACAAAGCTGTGCTGCCACGACTGGGAGGTTATTAAAATGAATAACGAAATTAATACATTTACTGAGATATTTATGACAAAGAGGACTGATTAGAGTAGAGAATCAAAACCTTTTTTCAATAGTTTTTAAAAGGACCTTATTATGAGCTGTGTTGATGGCCTTTCTGACAAAATATATTTAAATCTTTAGGTTTATGGGAGTTGCTCGAAGAACATGGCTAAAATGATGAGTAATGGCACATGGACAGGAACATTCTTAGTCTGTTGGAGATTCAAAACACCATAAGATGCACTTTTTATGCAGCTTTCTCCAAACGTCAACCAAATCATATTTTTCCTCGCCACGATTGAACTAAAGTGAGTTAACTAAAGTCTCCTTAAAACACATTTCAATCAATTGGATGGTTTTTAAACATTACACACATTCATGATATATTAAGTCTCATTCATGCAAACCCAAAATTTGACAACTGCATTCATCCCAGTTTTTAGCATCTCATATAAGTATCCTACAAATATTTTACTGATCCTTCTAAAAGTCTATTAAATTTAGTGCAAAAATAAGATTCAGTAAGTGAGAGAGTAAGCAAACATTATTTGCGCATCAAATTTAACATCAGCAGAAAATGCCCCAAAGTCTTCTGTATAAAAAAAACAACAATATATTAAAAGCTTAGTAAAAAAAAATATATATATATAAAACAAGGAAGCTTTTTTTAAGTTACAAATAAATATGTTTTAACTTAAGTGAAAACATGGTTTAAATGAACCCAATGTAGGAGTTTGCACAACACGGAGCTGCACCTACAAGCGCTCCGTCTACTTCAGCTGTAATTTTTCACTTGGTTCTGGTAACACCAAGATATTGAGCACAGCGTCTCGGTAGACGTTTAAATTGTAGTAGTCAAGTATAATGGACCCTGGCCATTCAGAGCTTTGAACTTATGTGCCCTATGCAGCCAGAGCAGCCTTTTTAGAACAGGGGAGATACGCCAATATTTCTTGTTTGTGGACAGCCGTCTAGCCCCTACATTTTCTACCAGTGGAATCTTATGATGGCAGAAATATGGAGGCCAAAATACAACAAATGAGCCTGCAGATGAAAAATTTCATGATCTGATTAAGAGCGAATGATTGTCTTCAGTCTGGCAATTTGCCTTAGGTAAAAAACTAACATAACATTTTCAGATTATGTTAGTTTACCAGTTCAAATTAATCTGTCAACTCTACAAGGATTACTTGGTTTGGGCAAATACTTGGAATGAGTTTTCTTTTGTTGGTTATTCTTCTGTACAGTTGTGTGTGAACTCATAGAATTCGAATATATCTGATTTATCAAAACAAGTTCGCAAGAACCTCAAAGAAAAAAGGAGAATATGAGAGATCCTCTGATCACAGCCTGACAGACCCGCAGCAAAAATCTCCGATA
The DNA here is from genome assembly GCA_900490495.1 of Danionella dracula. Lineage (NCBI taxonomy): Eukaryota > Metazoa > Chordata > Actinopteri > Cypriniformes > Danionidae > Danionella > Danionella dracula. The sequence continues at coordinate 334,469 of UELW01000445.1, forward strand.
GATTTTTAAGGGAGATTTGCAGCGTTGAATCAGATGCAAAAACAATAGTTCAAAGAAAGCATAGCAATGCTTCAGATACAAAATGACCAAAACATGGTCTAAGTGGCAGGGTGGCTGACTTCGATGGGCTCTGATGGGGTGAGAGATGAGAGCAAAAACAAGAAGGATTCATTTCAAAAGAGAGGAGACTGAGCTTTGGAAATCAAGAAATGAAGTGTGCAAAGAAAACTCAAAGAACGTGTTCAAGTCAGACAAAGCTTAACAAGCGATTTGCATCTGTCAACTAACTCTGCTAAACAGCACATTTAGATGTAATTGCTGGTGTTGTGTGGAGCTCGTTCTCGGGAGTGTGAAAAATTTTCATATTGATTATGACAGCTTAGTAAAAGCAATGATTCATGATCATTTTCGTGGCACCAATCTGACATTTATAGAAATGCTCGGGGCCATGTTGTGACTAGCTTGTCAAATATCGAAATTGATTATATCGCTCAAAAACTATACTTGACTTAATGTGCAATTTGATGAGAACATGAAAAGCTGCAGAACGCTGCAGCAGACATGTTTAGGAGCTAAATGAACATCTGAAGAAAAAGCTAATTACAATACATAATTTCATGTTTTCAAATGTTTGTATGAAAACAACTCAAATGTTTTAAATAAAAGATTCAGAACAACGTGTGTTAATGTCACAACTTACTTACAGTTATCAGTATTAGGCGTTTATAAATACATAGAAAAGGCAAATACAACAGAAAACATAATGAATAATAATGTAACTTTACAATTTTGTTCAATTACATCAATTAATAATTAACTACACTGACAAAAAGCTACAAAGTACTTGTAGAAAATTACTGGAAAATTCCGTTATTTTCTATATTTTAAAAATTCAATGAATATTCCTGTATTGTATATTGTTACAATAAAAGAATATGAACCAATGTTAATGAAACACAGCGATGGATTGGGATCTGAATTCTGAACTGAAGCTTTTTGTCCTGCACATTACTCAACTATTAACATGAACTATGAACATTTCATTCAAATTAAATACATGGTTACAGTGCTTCCCATGAGATTGTCAATATTTAGACAGAAACATGTAAATTAGCTACGTTCCATAGTAAATAAGTGTAAGCTTTACTTTCTCCAGAGACCAACTGAACAAAAAGATAATGATAGCTGGGAGCTGTTCGGGATATAATTGCTCTAGTACAAACAGTAAACTATCCAACCATTTTGTAAATTAACAGGGCATTTAGGAAAAAAAGCCAGACTTACACAAGATCTTGGATAACTAATGCTGTAAAACACATGATCAAATATTTGTCTCAAAACTGTTTTGGCTTTATCAAAACAAGCACACCTTCCTCGCTCCAAAGTCCACAAGGAGAGACTCTGATTGTTTTAACAAACAATCAACTCTCTAACCTTTTCTCACTGAGAATTTATCAAGTGATGTTATAGAATTTGCTGACAAAAGATGAGCATGCAGCTCATTATTTAAGTGATTACAAAAAGTAGCCATTTTGTTAATAGGATAGAATGCATAATAATCACGCCAATAATTACCAGTTTGATTTGGGAGCATAATTACCTTGTGAGAAACAAAGAAAATGTGCATGCCTTCAGGCGAACACGCAGTCTGCACAAGCAGATAAGAAGTTATATAGATTTCCTAGCGCTCCTCCTCTGAGGGTACAGGGTGTTTTCTTTTTTAGCCAACACCTTGCCATTTCAATTACAAAAACACACCCCACGCCGACACTCGGCTAATGTGTTTCTCTCAATTATGAGTAAAGGAATATACCGCTGTGTCACACGGGGCGCACTGAGGACCCACCGGGCTGAATTCAGCAGCCCTCTTCCCTACGGATGAAGCAATGCAGAATGAAATCAGGCGACCTGGAGAGCTACACGCCTGCCTCCGTAAATGTATTCAATAAAAAGAAGAGGGGAGAGGTTGAAATGGCTACAGACTCTCAAAGGATTGCCAATCCTCCAGCGTGTCAGATGTTTAGTGGCCTCTAACAGAGCAGGCGTGAGCAAACGGAGGCAGACGTGAGCGGGAAAGCGATCGGCTTGGGTTTGCTCTGACCCTGTCGCAGAGGATCTCTGCAGAGACATGGAGGGCTGAAAGCAGCTGCTTCATTCCTCTGCACCGCACCTTCAGTCTTTCCTCCCTTCATGCTTTCTGTGGGTAATGATGACTGCGCAGTGAGAGAGGGATGCTTTTTCCCTGGAGAAACTGAGGAACGCTTGCGATTAGAACAGAGAGTGTGATGCCATCAAAGAAGAAAAATCACATGCAGAGATTCTAAACTTTACAAAAAAAGAAAAATCTAAATATTTTTTTCTTTAATTAAAATTAACATTTGTTTCATTATAGTTTCATTGCTTTCAATAATTTAAAAAGCTATGTTAGAGGAATTAAATAAATACACTGAAACAATGCCCAGCAGTGAAGAAGCCTTAGGCAACGTTGAAAGCTCAATTCAAAGGCTCTATTAGCAGAACAACTGAGAATGAGTCATATTTTCAGCAAAAAAAAAAACATAAAAATGAAAATGATATGCAAAATGATAGAAAATGATAAGCAAAAATCTTGGAATCAAAGTTAAAAGAAATAGTTGTTGAATAGTCAAAAAAAATGAGGATCAGCTTTATTGCCATGTGTGTGCGCACACAAGGAATTTTCTGCGCTACAATGAAGCCATCACTGCAAACAACACAAGTACAATACAAACAACTTAAGTACAGTAAAGTGCAACACAACTAACAATCAATTAACATAAGGCTCTGAGGTAGAATATTTTGAAGGAATGATGAAATGTAAACATTTGAACAAAAGTCTATAAAGTGTCATGTGCTTAAGTGCAAAATGCAAGGATACAAGCAGAGCAGCTGAACAAAAGACTGAACGAGCAGGTGGTACAGTTATGGTTTGACTATTTAGAGAAGGATCCATCCATCCATCAATCCATACTTCCATCCATCCATCAATCCATCCATCCATCCATCCATCAATC